>WTXH01000013.1:0-357702 GCA_022376555.1 Russula compacta
GCTTATCAACGAAGTGTGTCTATTGTTACTGTCAAACCCTTGGCGGTGACAGCTGAGGCCATTGTGAGGGAAGTGTTTGCCACCTATGAGACTACCAATGAGACTACCAACACAACTGCTAGTCCTAGTAAGGTATGGATTTGTGCTCTCTTGTTGTATCTCTACTGACTCAAACAACCTTGCACAATATAGGATGAAATGAAGACATGGACTTCTTACACATTCCCATGGAAGGCATTGAGGTACCAGACAAGATTGATGAGTCAGCCTAGAACTTGAGCATGTAGATGAGGGTGCACATGTGTGTCTCCCACTTGCTCACTGCCACCAGCAGCAGCAGCACCAGCTGTGCACCCTGTGCTAGGGATGAGGATGGAAATTATGTGTAGGACATTCTTGTAAAGTACATACATCATAATACATGTTGCATAAAATGACACTCTGTGTCTGTGGGCAGGTGGCAGCACTACTTGGTGTCATTAGGTAATATTTTCCTTATTGGTATATTATTTCACACGGCCCCGGGGGTTGACAGGCCCTAAGTTGAAAATACAAGTCCGTGTTTAGGATTTCAGTTGCCTATACCTCTTGGCACCACAAATGGAGTGACTCTGGGTTGATTCATTATTGTCATGATGAGGTCCGACAAGTACGTCTAATGGCTTTCCTTGGAGAGGGGCCTGACTTACCATCCATAGATCACTGTTTTGGCGTGCTCTACGCCCATCGATCGTCTGTTCTTACGACTAAGCAGTATCATTACCGACTGTTTGTCTCCCGCTGACACTACTTCTCATATGCCGACCTCCATGAGCTCGAATACTGGAAATACTGTTGCAGTTCGGAGGAGAGAAGAGTCAGTCGAAGACACTCAAGGTGAGGAGCAGTGCGCAGGTTCTTCTTCGTGAGCATTACTGAGTTTTGTGGTACAGGCTCACCTTTCGGATGGGTCACAATCGGAGCACTCCCAGACGAAGTGCTCCTAGAAATATTCAGCTTCTATATGAACGAATTGCAGAGGGCATTGTACGACTAACGGGATCTTGGATGGCCACGTTGGTCCACGTGTGCCGAAGATGGCGAACATCGTTTTGCATCACCATGTCGCCTGGATCTCCGACTCCTCTGCACTAAAGAAAGACCTGCGAGGAGATGCTGGATATATGGCCAGCATTGCCATCACATATGCAGTGTCAGGATGATCATCATCGCTCATGAAGGGAGTGGATAATATCATTGCAGCACTTGAGCACAACGATCGCGTTGTCAAATCTCCTCTGCATTTTACAAGTCTGCAATTGGAAACTTTCATCGCAGCGATGCACAAGCCATTCCCAGCGCTTATGGATCTCAAATCAAATGTATGATGAACGGCAATCATTCCTGATTCCTTCCTGGGCGGATTGCCTCACGTTACGACACCTTTGCTTGTCTGGTATTCCATTTCCGCATTGCCCAAACTACTTTTGTCCGCCACTGATCTTGTCATCTTCACCTTTGGATATTCCGCATTCGGGGTATATTTCACCCGAGGCAATGGCCACTTGCCTTCTGTGTTACCAGGCTAGAAGCACTTGCGATTGATTCTGGTCCGTCCCTGCCCAATCAACCGACATCCCCCCTCCAGACACGCACTGTCATCCCCGCTCTTACCAGCTGTATTTCCAAGGACCATGCGAGTACTTGGAGGACCTCATCTCCCGCATCGACGTCCCATTACTCGCCCACATTGACGTAGTCTTTCGGATCAACGTATATTCCGCACCACACACTCGTCCAGTTCCTCAGTCGCACAGAGAAGCTCAGCGCATTTAATCGAGCCAATTTGACGATTTCCTGGCATCCAGTGATCTCATATTTTTCCCGCAAAGTGGGCCACCTGATTATCTACGGGTCGCGTTGAAATCTCATACGGGAGCAAAGATCGCAGCTTTCCTCCCTTGGCAGCTCTGTAGCTCGTTTTTTCACCCCTTTCCCTTTGAAATCCTTTCCCTTGAAGTCGAACCCGTCGTCTATCATATTCCAAGATGACATGAAGACCCCACCAAATGGCTGGAGCTTTTACATCCTTTTTATGCTGTGAAGACTCTGTACCTGGACGCGAAAGTTGTGCCGCTTATTACCCGGGCCTGCAAGAGCTCGTCGGGGAAAGAGTAGCAGAAGTGTTACCCGCACTACAAAATATTGTCTTAAGCCCCAGCAGCCGAATTCATCAAGCCAGTTCCGGAAGCCATCCCAGAAGCCATTGAGCGGTTCGCCGCGGCGCGACAGCTCTCTGGTCACCCGTAGCTATTCGCCTTGAAGAAAAGGAGAGTGGGTAGTGAATTGGTCGGGGGCTCTATGGTTGATCAGTGCTTTCCGCTGTCCATCCCATCAGTGCTTGGTATCGTCCACTCGCCACCTGCCATCTTCCTTACACTTGTTCTTTGTATGCTAGTCAGAGTGCTATTTCTACTACCACCGTATTTGGTCTCCCGGTATGATATCTTGGACTTAGTGGGTACTGCGACATCTGGGGAAATAGGGCGGTTGTATCGTATATCACTATGTTGTGTCGAATAGAACAGATTTGGAGATGGAATCGTAGTCGGCTGAGACGCGCTGACTAGCCTATGTCAATGTGCTCCAATAAGCTTCTACTTAACGCTCAGGCGCGTTTGCCTTAGGGATCGACTGATCCATAATCTGTCCAACACTAGTACTAAGCAAAGCTATCTATCACGCAGATTGACCAACGCAGACGAAATGCCCTCCTGCGGATGTCTGCCGGATCTTCCCGCACCGAAGGACGCAATTCCCACCGCAAATTATGGGTGCTTTCGTACTGGATACTCTGGCTTACCGCGGAAACCCGCAATGCTCTGACTGCGAATGCCTATGAACGTGCTACCGCCGACGCATGAGGTTGTGACTACAGATATGGGTCATCGAGTGCTCGCGTGCAGAAGAGTAATCTGAACCGTGCCATCCACTAGATGTATGATCCCGAGCGGGTTGCTACGACGGCGCCGAACATGATCACGACGTAGTTTCGAGGGTGTGGGGGCATGCCGACCGCGACACCAGTATGACGTCCCCAACGCTCACGATGTGCACAACGCAGAGATGCACTTGGACTAGTCACGGTTTCCGTAGGAAAAACTAAGAGACAACTTGAATAATACAAGAAGAACATGGTGCCTCTGAGGCCAAATCTTTACGAATCCCCAGACAACACACCTCGGCCTGCAGAATTGGCAGTTCCTCAATGTAAGCGGCATGGTGGGACCCTCTGCCGCCGAGCCTGTCGTATATGTATCTGGGAGACCGGGCCCGCTTCGTGTTGCCGAGGTGGATGCGACGCGTTGTGACGAGTGCTCTCCGCGTGCCACCACCCGAGGTGCTCTTCGCGCTTCGCGCACCTCCTGCTCCTGCTATTGCAGCAGTTGAACCTGGGGCTGTACATGCGCAAGAATCGGAGTCGGCATCAGCATCAGCGTCGTCCTCATCATCGCCATCCTTGACACCAGCTGGCCCATTATCGAATGCACATATAACGCCTGCATCCCCTGCGACGAAACAAACACTATCAATGAAATGACGACGACGTTTAGTAGCAAGGCAGGCACAGGCGTTTATTAATTAACGTTTATTATTATCGTCTAACCTATCTATGGTTAATTATTTACCAATAATAAGTGCCATGGGATGGCTGATATAACTCATTTTCTCTCTTCCCCTCCCCCAGACGGTGTGTCGCCCCACCGTGCGTTTCTGGAGCGGAGAACGAGGGCGGCGAAAGCACCAAGAAGAAGCCAAAATTACTAAGCCAAGCGGAGCAGTTCCTCGCCGCGACGTTGCCAGCGAAGCCCACCGATGTGCTGCGGGTTGAAATCGAGCTTACGCGGCTCGTCTTAGTTCGGTTCGTTTTGATACAGTACTAGCGCCATACTACTGTAATCCCCTTCTATCCTCTTACTGACAGTACATACATTTAGAATAGTATAAATGACCCTATACTTACTGTCTAGGGAAGGGCGTGCGTTTGGCCCACTCCCGACCACCCAACTACCACGATTTGGAAGAGCCTTCCGCAACAGAAATGCAATTTCTCGATGTCTCATGGAATTTCCTCCTCAATGCACTGAACGATTATGAGAATGAAGACGCCCGCTGGTCCAGCTCCCGCCAGTTTTTCATCTTTGGCTAGTATATAACATTCAACATTCGCAGAATTCGCAGAATTCGATTGAATTAATGTCCCATTCCTGGACACGATGTTTTTTCGTTCGACACTCTTCTCAGTGATCCTCATTGGTCACAGCAGGTATAGCCTCGAGATTTCTACTGTACTCACCTTCGAGCAAATCGTGGTCAACCAACTTTTGATTCTCGACTTGAAGGATGACTTCGATCGCAACAGCATGGTTCGGAAGCTAGTGCGCATCGTTTCGGCACCTGCATGCGGGACTCTACGCGAAATGGACTATAAGCAGGTCATGCAACAGAGTTCAGATCGGTGCCAGCCATGTTCCCCCTAGATCCTCGTTCACCCTCCTTTTCCTCGCTGCCTGTGTTGACTTACGAGAAATGGCTAAATGGCCGCAACGAATCATTCCAAATACGACTGAATCCTTCGCCTCAAGACCTGCGTAGCCTGTTCGTTGCCAAGCTGGTCGTGGATGATCATGATGGGTCTCATTTGGCGCCGAAGCTATACGAGTGCCATCGACTTCGACTGGGCTGGGAAAAGTGGGACGGCTCGTTATCCCGTGACGATCAATAAAGGACCACTGAAAAACAAATGACATCCGGATGTCGAGCTGAAGGATTTATGGAAACTGATCACGGCACATTCGCACTTGATAGCGTCCTGAAGCGCAAGTCCATATCTCCAGTAGCGTGATCGTAAACAGTGATACTAGTACGCAGAGAGCAGAGAGCTGATTAGATAGCAGATGGCGTGTGGTGCGATGAGAAATGCTTCGTATATATGCCACATATTGTAGTGTATTTAGACTGAATGAATATACCGCAGTATTGACGCGTGGCGTTGCTGATACGCTCTCGGGCCACGCCCCTCCCCATCATCAAACCCACACACGCCACACGCGTCCACCTGCAAACCTGCAAACCCTCGCTCTACCTAGGTAGCATTTGTGCTGGACACGGAACTCGGTGTATCATCTCGCTTGTCTTCTGCATCAGGTACGACAGCTGGGGATAGCCGCCGCTCCTCGCCACCGTGAACGTCAAGCTGGATTGGTCACTCAACACACTCTACTAGTAGTGTCGCTCATCTCCTTCGTGCGTATCGTTCTCCTATCCACGGCTCCGCCATCTCTCCTGCATCCCGTATCCATATTGTCTGCCAAATGAACCGTGTCCGGCGCCTTGTCCGTGCGCGACAGCACCGGAACCCTCACGTGGAAAACGCATTCTCCTGATGTCCCCAGTCTCGCCTATCATGACTACACCACATACTATTCCTATATGGTTCATCTGCATAAACTTGAATTTCGAACAGGTCGGATGTCTGTTCCTACTCAATTCCCCAATGGACAACTCCATCGGGCATATACTTATGAAGACGAAGGAAGCCTACCCCACAGTTCTGCGCGATGTCGACAATGATCAACTCAAAGTGTGGAAGATAAACAACCCAGTGCGACAACCATCGAAGCGCTACAAGACAACGTCGGGAAGCACTTCTCCCAGTTTATCCACCACGACCATCCGGGCTCCGACAAAACCGTTGAGACACTACTGGGCAATATCCGCCGTTCCTCCGACATTTCTCAGTATGCTGAGCTTCTCGAAGATATGGAAAGGATAACGGGTTGCTTCGTATGAGATCCAGAGAAGAGAGTTCAGGCAATTGTGCTATACACTTGTATGTTGGTTCTCTATTCGATATTCGGATGGCATTCTTCCCTCGCAACTTAACACTCACGTGTAGCCGTCCCTCTCAAACGAGCGGCTAGCGCAGAACCAAGTGGGCATCTCTCGAGAGCGTCCAGGGTGGAACCGATCGTTGTACTGGAAAAAAGTATGCTCTCTAACAAGTCGAACTCTCGTCCTCGTTGAACCTCGATTCGTTAGCCCAAAAAAAAGTTGTTCAAGGCGCTTTAGACGCCCCATCACCTTCTCAAGGCACTGTTCTCACCGCATTCATCAAGGGGCAGAATAATCGCCCCACCTGGAATGGGCGACCCTCGACAAATCGTGGTTTCCCAATCCAACTGTATCACCCCTCGTTTGAAAGATTCCTCCGGGTCATTCGCGTTGACACAGTTGACATCGGTTTGAAAACTGAGGATTACTCCGCCACACATTCTCTCTTTCACCCCTCAGCGGCGCTATACCGAGATGAGGACGCACGTTCACAGGCAATTAGGATCCATCTAGATACGGCCATTCATGGTTCCATGTTCACGCTCCACCTTCCGGGCATGAAGGCCAGTGGTACCTGCCAATTCTCTCTGGAGAAATATGGGATCCAGACTTTGACGGGCTTTAGAAGAGGAGAAGAACGAAATTGGGACAGGTGGCTGTGACCCATCGCACCAGTATGGCATAGGCTATCGCCTTTACTATGCACGGGAAAATGTATGTCCATTTCTACCACCGTTCCATTCCTCGTGAATTTTATAATGTTCATATTTTTGCGCGGATCGTAGATGCAGCTAATCCGTCATAATTTTTCTTTCCCGGCTTTCCTGATTGCTCTCGCGGGCCCTTGGATTTGTATCCTCGGAGCAGTCTTTATTTAGCACGTGGTCATTCAGGAGTTGACGGACTTCATCTGAATTGGCAGTCATCCCCACAACGACGACAAAGTGAAGTCGGTAGCACGCATTCTGGTGGCCCTCGGGCAAGGGATTGGCGAACTATAAGAGTTTTACAAGAATTTAGACCTGCATCATTCCCGAGGAGATCCCCAACGTTTTTTCCCCTTCATTCGACAGTATTCTACTGGAGAGCGAGTGGTCAGATTTTCGTGCAAGGATTATCTCATCTCCAAAACCTCAGAAAGTCACTCCAAGCGCATGTTTTTGGCCAGTATCGAGAACGAAGGCGAACGACACTCTGATCAAACGGTCGTGATCAAATTCGCTCGAATATATAACGCAAGAGGACATCGCCTTCTCGTAGACGCAGGGCATGCTCCTGAACTGCTCTACTGTTCGACAGAGGATTCTAATGCAGAGGATCTAGGAGGGTTGATTATGGTTGTCATGGGATACGTGCCTGGAGAAACCGCTCATAAACGGTATGGTATCAATCCACTTCCTCGGGCCATCTTTAACCAGGTTGAGGACGCAATTTCGGTCCTACATGCAGAAAAACACCATTTTTGGTGATCTTCATCCACCAAACATCATGGTGACCGAGCAGGAACGGGTTATGCTTATCGATTTCGATTGGTGTGGGGTGCACGTGGAAGGGACCTACCCATTTTCGTTGAATGACGCCCAGAACACGCTGAACAGCGTTGACTGGGATCCGGATGTCAAGAGAAGTGAGGAGATGTTGAAAGAACATAACATTTCTCAAAGTAGAGCCGCCACTGTGGCTCACACTTAACAAACGGCTCCCCAGGGGCACGTACTCATTCACCTATACAACCCATCTGATCCAAGGTCACCTAATAAAGTTATGTGAAATATCCCAATTAGTAAGTTTTTTTTTTGTTTTGATTTCCGTTATCGTGCGCCTCGGGGTGCAGAACCCTATGTAGCACTAACGTTTACAATGTGATCTACTATCTCAACGCCATTTCATTCTAATCTGATGCGGAATTCTCCCATGGCGTAAGCCATCGTCGTGTAGTGCGAGAAAAGGGGGTGTCGAGCGCGGCTTAGTTGCCGCGCCAGGAGACGGTTGGTGGGTGTGTAGATGCGTGATTTGGTCAGTATGGCGCGCATTTGCCTCCCCCTGCTTGGTCGCCCGTGTGTCGTCCGGCCCTTGTCTGTTAGTGTTGCGCGCTTTTCGGTCAGGTGCGCTAGTCCGTCGCTACTAGGAGAGTTATGGTTTCATGAGAGGCGGAGGTATTTGTGTTTAGGGAGTCGGATAGTGTGGTATGGGAGGGGACAATTAGTAAGTAACAATTCCAACCCACCATCGAAAAGTCGGATTTCCTTGTAATTATTAGTCCAGTACATCGTTCGGCATCATAATAATAAGGCAGTAACATGACATCCAGATATAGTATAAAGTTAAATTAGCAGAAGGTAGCTGCACGACGCGCGAAAAGCTGAACAACGCGTGTCCTGAGGACGACGAGTGATACGCATTGCCTTGATTTCCTTGACACTTACCCTGTTCAGT
Organism: Russula compacta; assembly: GCA_022376555.1. NCBI lineage: Eukaryota > Fungi > Basidiomycota > Agaricomycetes > Russulales > Russulaceae > Russula > Russula compacta. The sequence goes on from WTXH01000013.1 coordinate 8,311, forward strand.
TTGACCCCCGTACCTTCGCCCAGAGCCGCATCCGTATGTCTGAGTAGGAGACGACAGTGTGCTATGTCCCAAATCATCGTAGTACGCCTGCGTGCTCGTGATAGCCATTACAGTCGTATCACAAAGTCGCGCAGGACGTAAAGTATGTTCCCTGATTGCGTAGTTGTAGCGCGAACCCCAGCCCGCGTGTGAGTCCGGGGAGTGTGAGACAGAAGAGGAGAGAGATAAGAGTAGCGAGCAGGCGAGGGAGCAAAAACAAGCGAGAATGGCACAGAGGAAAGAGAAAGAGAACGGAAGGATTTCTAAGCATAGGAGAACTCCGAGTTCGATCCTCGAAGCGCGGGGAAGTTACATTCGAAGTGGGCAGCATAGGGGGGGTTAAGTACACAACAGGGCGCTTGGCGAGATACGAGAGATGGACATTAACCGAAAATTTGGAGTACAGCGGAGGGGAAGGAAGAGCATAGATGAAACGCAAGACCTAGCGAAGAGCCGGCGATCACAGCGCATGACAAGGGTGGGTATCACTAAATGCGGCGATTGATGACCGCTGACGAAGAGGAAGGATTGTCCAGGAACAGAGACGACACTCGATGGAGCGTAGGGGCGAGTCGCATGTGCGTGGACGAGTCCTAAGAAATAAGCGAAATAATAAAGGAAAGACATTTCATAACAAAATATACGCATGGGGCCTAATCGAATCCTTCTGAGCTCATCATAATGTTTGCGGACAAATGGGAGACGAGAGGGCGTTGGCAATTCGAGGAGGGCCGGGACGGAGGTGAACGCCAACCAGTCGTTCCGTTCCGAAACCGACGTGCGCAGGTGGCACGCCCACCTTACAGTAGAGATCGCTGTCTAGCCAGCTGTAGTTTGTGAAAGGCCGAGCAATGACCTTATGGACGAAGACACGCCGAGGATACAGATGTATGAACATGGCCATGATAGCAGGACAACAACCCGAATGTGAATTTGCTCGAACGATGACGGTTTATTGATGATGGCATAAGGGCGGAAGTCACATACCGCGCAGTGAAGTACCTATCTTGCGATATCCGGTTACTTCGACGGATGCATCCCCAGGACGCCTAGACCCAAATTCGTTTCCCCACTCGAGGAATGCGGCGACAGATAGGTCATGATCTTCGCGGTAGTCTGACTGTCACCAGGAAGGATCCAGTTACGCTCCCCAAGGAGTCTCTCCTTAATGCGATCGTCCTCTGGGTATTTCTAGGTGAATGTGGCCGTCATCTAGATTCTAATCGGAGTTGGATCAAAACACATTGAAAGTATGGAGGTTATCTCGAAACACTGTAATAATGGGGTGGAAAATCCGGAAACCTTTAAACGAGAACACATAGAGGATCGCCATCCCAACATCTCGAACATTTTTCATTTTTCCTGGGGGTTTGAGCAGGGTGAGGGATCGGAGGAGTGACGTACGCCTTGTAAGTTTCTTATGTGGACGTGGCAGCTGCAAGGCACGCGAGTGCATGTGCCAATGCCAGTGTGCGAGTGTGATACTACGTACGCGTCGCCATCGCTATCCCGCCGATAGATCGCCTGTCTCCAGACCTCCGGACATGCCAATGTGCGTAAAAGAGACCAGCAAGAAGTGGGTTTGACTGTGGCCCTATAGGTCGTGTCCGAGTGTGGGAATACAAAGTTAGGATAGTGCGGGCATCATTCAAGCAAAAAGAATACTGCCGTGCTTAGAGCAATGTAAGCATGAGGTACCTACATTCCCTCTACGCCGTGCTCCAGAAATAAGGACACCGATTACTCGGTCATGGATTAGAGAAGCCTGAGTGGACAGATGGGGCATGCGTGCACATTAAGTTCTGTCGGGCATCCAGATACCAAGGTAGCATGGAATTAAATACGGTATTTATTGACGCAAGTATCCCTATTCGCTATCTTGTAGGACCACTCACCGCATAATTGGCTGCTCTATGACGCAGAAAATATAGACAAGAGAGAGAATTTCGCGTTGATATAGCGCGGCGTGTATTATCAGGACAAGTCACGGGACGGAATTCCCGGGCCGGTTTGCTTTACTCCAATTGATTTGTGTTCTCATTCTCATTCTCATACCTCATACTCTCTTTTGCCGTTACAAGATCAATCAGGAGTATTGGCATGGCCGATGCCAAACTAGCCTCCGGAGATGAGAGTCTGGCTTCGACTGCTCCTGCCGGCTCCGTAGTGGGAACAGCAACAGCAGTGACAGTTGCCAGTGGCGAGAATCCCCAGGTCTCTATCGAGGAAAGTGAAGAGACTCCAGTGACCAGGGCACTTGCGCAAGGTCTGTATAGTCCTCCCCTATCTTTTTTGCACTATCACCCAAGCCCATCACGTTGATAGTCGAGTTCTACTTTGCCGACACGAATCTTCCATACGACAAGTTACTTCTCGCCATTACCCGGGGTCCAATGCACATTGACAATACCTAAATAGATTTATGTGGTCGCTTCACACTGCTAACGATGAACATTGGGTCCCCATCGCCACAGTCGCTTCATTCAAGCGCATGCGTGAGTTTCAACTCCGCGGCGTCCAATGGGTCGCCGATGTGCTACGCACCAGTACCGAACTCGAAGTGAGCGAGGATGGGACAAAAGTGCGTCGGCGAACGGAGGTGCAGGAGCCCAAAGGTGCATTTGAAAGGAGTGTATATGCGGTACGCCATTCTACACAAGGGCTACGTAACATCACTACTCCCAGCTACTGACTCACTCTGCAGAAAGGCTTCGGTGAGGAGGTTCCGGAACTTCAGCGAAAACTCGAACGATTCTTTGGAAAATACGGCAAAGTAGGGGCTGTCCGTATGCGGCGCGTTGATAGCACCAAGGCGTTCAAGGTATGTCCTGTCCTTATACCATCACCTCTGAGAATCTCCGACCACACCTAGGGCTCCGTCTTCACCGAATTCTTGGACCACAAAAGTGTTGAGGTGTTCCTTAACGCAGAGCCAAAGCCAACATGGGACGGCAATGAGCTCCTGATCATGTCCAAGGAGGCATATGTTGAGATGAAAATCAAGGAGAAGGGCCTGAAAGGCAAGGCGGCCGTCGTCAAGCGCGACCATATTACACGCAAGGGCTTCGACGCCTTTCGCGACATACGGCTGGCTGCCGGGGGTAAAGAGGGAAAAAAGGAAACGGAGAAGGCAGAGCCCGAGATCTTCGTCCCGTTTCTCGGAAGGAAACTGCGCGTGCTCGAGGAAGACGGCGGTAGTGTCGCACCAGAAGAAGTGCCTCGTGTGCGCGGATCCGCACTGCGCTTCACGGGTTGCGGCGGCGAGGTGTCATTCGACGAGATCAAGCGCCCGCTGAAGGAACGCTTTAGCCGTGCACCGTTTGTCAAGTTCACCAAAGGCGATGACACGGGGCTAGTCGGCTTTGACAAGGCACTAGATGATGAGGATGTCGCCTTTGTCAAGGAAAAAATACAGACGTTGAATGGGAACGCGGTCACGTGGGAGCTACCAGAGGGTACGTTAATACCTTTTTCGTTTCCTGCGTTGGGAGCTAGCTCATCGCCTTTTCGTCATGCAGAGGAGGAAGAACATGCATTTGGGATCGAGCGGGCCAACGCGGCGGCAAAGCGCGCACTTGGCAGCGCAGACGGAGGCTCGCGGGGCGGGCGAGCCGGTAGAGGTTCACGTGGCGGGCGCGGCGGTCGTGGCGGTCGTGGCGGACGGGCAGGTCGGGGGACTCATGCGGACAAAAATCGAAACGGTAGCAATCGTGCGCAAGGTAGCGGGGACGAGCAGGTTGGGGAGAAACGCAAGAGGGCGGTGGAGCCAGATGGAGGGCACGACGCGGGGGTGCGGGGTCACGGTGTCCCTTCTGTCGTGACGGCGTCAAAGAAGGCTAAGACAGACGGCGGAGATTCGTGAGTACCGTAACTGGCAATATGCGTTGTTGAGACTACGTTTTGTAGCCATCCAAATGTAACGCTAATCCTTTCACGGCTTACACTGTACATCTGATCCTGTATGTTCGCTGTTCCGCAGATGGCCTTCATGCTACTGAACACGGCGCTATTCCCATTCAAAAGAGCAGGACGTACTTTATTCCAATTCCACATGTGGACATGATCATAGAATAATGCCACAAATGCCACATCACAATACTGACATCTCCGGCTAAAAATAACTTAACCCATCAAAGGCAAATAGTAGTAGCCATCTCACGCCTTGACTTTCCCCTGGCCCAACTCGAGCTTCGAAGCGACAACCTCCTGCCTTGCGTGACGGGAACGCAAACGCGATATCACCCTATATCATGGCCGAGTAGTACTACGAACGCTCGCGACCTTATCAGGTGGAATCGATCAATGCCGGCTCGCCAACAGGTCACCGGCACTGCTACCAGGTAAACCCATGCCCGCCCGGATCCGTACTAGCTTCCTGCCATCCATCATCAAACCCTGTCACTCTGCCGGGTTGTGCACCTGAGTCGATAAGTGAGGCTCGCGTCAAGCCAATAATGCCTACTTTGGCCCTTGCGTCAGCGCGCCTTTGAGAGACTCCCGCGTCAGCTCTTCCTGTCCGACAATAGTACTCAGATACTTGACCGAGAGGTTCCTGAGTCGGGTACAATATCATGTGGCGGGTAATATAGATAACATATATATATGTTGCGCCCTCCGGCGCGGATGTACGAAGTCCGACGCTCGGTCACGTTTCCTCCGCTACTGTAAAGGGACTCATTCACGTTCCTGAGACAGTGACATAAGTCCCCTCCAGTCTCTCAACAACCTCCGTTCTGAGGCCAAGGACCATCTTTCACTTCAAATTCCGAGCCAACCTGAGTCGTTGCCACTGGCAGTTCACTATTCTGGAATCGCTTATTTGATGCCGCCAGATGTTTCTTATGCGCTATGTGGATGGCGTAGAAACCTAGAAAAGCCCAGGTTGAGCGAAAAAAAACAATGTCAAACCACATAATCGATGGTACACTTACTAGTGCATCCCCACGCAGTGGCGCTATGGCACCGATGTGTGACAAGCTCCGCTACTTCTCCCATGTCCACGGTTGGCCAAGAGCAAGAAAGATATTATCAGCTGCTGATGTTACAGTTAAACCGGCAGGGCATTATGATGATGCCGTGCTCTATCCTGACTCACTCTCCGTCGTGCCTATCAGCTGTGCGTACCTCCCTTGTCACAGGTCCGATTTGTGCTGATGACATTGTCTGGGTCATCTGGTTTCCATTTCTGTGGAATTTCCATCATAGACGGCTGGTTTCCAAACCGTGCTAAATTGGTTCCGGCCACTCGGGTCACTTATCCCTTCTTATGTTCGCTTGACCCGAAGAGACTGAAGACTGCTGACTGCTGCGCCTTCTCGACGGGAAAGAAGAGCCTTATGACCGATATGCATATGGCGCGAATCTAGTGCTGTTTCTGTACTAGGCGGTTCTGATTGTAATTTCTGCACCGGCCACCAAAGATGACCGGAAGATTGGCCATGTGCTGAGCAATAGCCATCCAGAATGTGCACTCGGCCCTGCTGTCTCATCGCGTGAGGGCTCGGTGTCACCCCAATAATGTCCTGTGAATACAAAAAAATTTGTCTAGCTGCGCCAGCGACACACCGTGGCGGCACCGATCGCCGCGATCTATCGTTGAAATCCTGACGACGATCTATCAAAACGCGCTCAAAGGCCAATCATGACGCCACTGCTTTCAAAGAGAGTTAAGAGACAATGCAACATCGACCCTGAGGGCCGGCAAGCTTCTGATCCCGCATTATCCACGGCCTTGGGCTCACGCCTTTCTGGAATGCCCGACCGTCGCCCTCTGGCGAACTCGGGCAGCACCACAACCCTCATCACGATCCTTATCGCGGTTCTACTTCACGTAACGTCTCGTGCACGGATAAACTTTGATGGTGGCTCTCCGCAACACGCTCCATTCACCACCCGCTGATCAAGCCATCTGCCTCTCCATAACTCACCCTGAGAAGGAACGGCTACTCGATCCGTTGGCCTGGATCCTGGCTGGCACCCGAGCACTCCCGGCCTCGTGCTCTACGCACGGCGTAGGCCCAGAGCTGTCAGCTTTGATGTTCGACTTCGACACCTCTAATTGACAGTGCGGACGGTAGCGGCGTGCTGCGCAACAGTTGAAATATCGAAGGACTAAATACATGAACGGCCTCATGATCACGTCCGAGTCACCGAGCGGCGATAGCAACGAGACAGCCTCTACACGTTCTAGGGATGTGTACGTACGATAACATTGCAAGGCGTCAGGAAGACAATTTCCTGAGTTAGGGTTAACGTCATGCATCCAGGCATGATGCCTCCTGGTCTGACTAGCATTAATTCCCGTGAATAGATTCAACATATCTGCTGCGTTGGTATCTCATTGATCATGCACACATGCCCGTCGGCCTCACCACATCTCCGTGGTCACAAAGACTTGCCAGACAAGACCGGACATCTCTCTCTTGTCCGTTGCAATTAAGGAAAGTGTCATCACAAAAATGACTTGGCACCCTGCTGGAGGGTAAGAATGATCGCACATGCGACACCGGCGCCTCCGACTGGCATGAATTCCAGCGAGCTTTGCCAGTTCAGGGCCAAATTGGTCGCAGATGTCATCTAGAGGGAGCGCTCGTGATGACGGCACCGGATCTTTATGATAGTGTAGTGGCGCTGCTTATTGCGACGCCCCATACAGTCTCCCAACGCCTGATTGATAAGTCCCATTTTTATGACCATAATATGTAATGACACATAGCCCCTTAATTTCTGCTTCTTTGTGTTGCGACAGCCCATGAAGACAGTGGCAGACAGGCCTCGAACTTGGCGTGAACTGAGTTGTTGACGCGCCGGAGCTGCCTCGCGTTGCGCGTTGTTTACGCGTTGTTTACGCGTCGCCTCTTTAAGCGACACTCCGTCACAACCAGGCTTGTTTTGTCTCGTCCCTGTTTCATTTTTTTTGTTTCGCTAGCGAGTAGCTTGGAATTGCTCGGTTGACCAGTACTTGACACTCGAAGGTATGAACTCTTTTCAGAACAAGAGAAAATACTCAAGCGATACGAACAGATAGCGACCGGTGATGCTGACGTATGCAAGTTCATTCTGCTCCGGGAACAGAGAGGTGAGATCTACTCCTCTTTGTTTTAAACATGCGTGAGTTGGTCTCGAGGCCTCTGCCTCATCGCCTTGTTGTGGCGTCTTTATTTTTTTGGACCGGGAAGGTGCGATGCCTATATTACGGATTCACTTCCTCACCAGGCTTACGGTAGTTGCTTTGTCGTCTCACAGCCCGTTCATCTGGGTTCCGTTCGCTGGCACGGATGGAGCACTTACGTTGCCTATTAGAAGGTCTTTCAGCATCTATGGGGAAAGTACGGCGCAAACTAGAAGCCAGGTGGGTAACGCATACCCCAGAACCTAAAATAAGAATCGTTCATTGGATAGGCCCACCGGCTGTTGCAAAAGTAAGAGTCAACGGCGTTACGTCCCTGAATGCGCAGCGTTCGCCCTTGACATTGTATGCCACTTCAGCAGTGCCCCATCCAGGCCATTGTCATTAGACTCGACTTCGACCGCCGTGACGTGGCTGCCAACAATTACGGAACGGTATCATAATTCTGTGTCCCTTCCTCCGATAGATGCTGCCGACATCAACATCATTGCCTTGGGCTAGACTGTTTACGCTCGTGGACATTGCCCTGCTCTCTGCTGTCACTGCATAGTATGCCAGACTGACCTGCTTACACATTATTCGCCTGATTTACGCGGTGCCATCGAGAATTAGGCGCCGGAAAGATTGATCGCATTGATCGCAGGGATGCTCAGATCACATCACTACTTGTGACCTCGATCTCGGACTCGGGCCAGGCCTCCGACGAACGCCTTTGAATAAGATCCATCCGGGTATAGCCTTATAGCCCCTATTCAGCCGCCGTTGAGACCCGACAATCCGGACATGAGGCTGCCCGCAGGTCAATGTTACCCGATCGTGATTTGCTTGGGTTTCGAAAGAGGTAACGCGAGAGCAGCAGCCCTTCACATGCACATCACATCACCTTTCAGGGACCAATTTTCATGGGCTCCCCAAAGAATTGGGGACTACTCTGTTGGCCGCTCTCTTTTGGATATCACAGAACACCGCGCTGTCAGCGAACCCCTACCTGGAGGAGAACAACACATAGTCCACGTGCGGCACATGCAGTGATAGTGATGCGGCGGTGGTAACGACAGCGGTAGATCCACTACATGACACCACCCAATCACGGCTCCCTGTTGTGGGGGTCGGGTCACTGTACGGGGTGAAAGAACGCCCGTTTGTACATCAAGCCCCTTCTACCGCCGATGTATCATACAGTGAGTAAAATTGTTCATGAAACGAAATCCGCGCCTTCCCACTTGCAGAATTACACAAATGTTCAGCCTAGGCCATGTCTACCTTGGCTCCGCAATCACTCTTCCCTCCTAATCCGTCTGTCTGTTCCTCCGATGTGAATGTGTCTTTGTGAATGCAATCTCCATTAGTCCCTATGACTTCTTCTTCTCCTCCTGTCCTTCAATTCCGTCATTGCGATCAAAAGGTAAAAACTGCATCTGCCGCCCATTGCCCTATGTGTTCCATACGCCGGACTGGCGTCGCACTAATTACGCACACCCCCAACGAAGGAACCATCTCTGATTTGTTGATTTGTTTTCTCGTCAGGGATGGGATGAACCCTGCCCGCCCCCACGATCCTTCAATTTGGAACTCCCTCCCACGCGGCGGCTTTCTTCCAGAAGCAGCCAATGTTTACACATCACAGCAGGATATTTGTATTGATTACGTTACACCCCGGCCACGCAAATGCGGATGGCGCGTGGGAGCCGGTCCCCTTTGGTTCACCCTTCTCAAGCTTCAGAAGAACCTCCCCCCCCCCCAGGGTTCTGCGTTTTTTTTTTTTGGACCCAGACGCGGAAACGAACGGAAGCGAGATGGCGCGCTCCCTTTACGCATTTTTCTCGTTTTCTCTTGCGTCCGGGTTCCGGTTCCCACTCGCCCATATGTATGTGTGTGTGCGCGCGCGCTCTCTCTCTCTCTCGCTGCCGCTCACATGCACACACACACACATATATATATATTATTATTATTATTATTATTATCTGGAATACACACACGCACACGTATTTATATCAATATCCCATTCACTTTTTCACGTACAAACGAAAATGTCCTTCTTTCCGTTCCACTGGTTCTACTCGGGGAAGGAACTGAAAGAAAAGATTTGCGTCGCGCGCGGACGGAGGCCGGATGTAATTTAAACGGATCGAGTTGCGCGTGCGAATAACGAATAAAGATAAGCTTCGGACTTTCTTTTTTTTTTCTCTCTCTCTCTAGACCCTGTGCTAGACCGGTCGGAGGAAGGAAGGAAGGGGCTCTATAGAGTCGTTTTTGTGCTGCTGCTTGCTTGCTGTTGCGCTGCGGAATGGGGCGTGGAGGGCCAGAACCCCCGATCGTGAATTGAAATCCATGAGGGCCAGCCCAAGACACCCCTCCTCCTCCCTCTCAAGTGCGCAGCAGGGGGAGTGGTTCGCGGAGTTGCGAGTTTATGTGCAGGGTCGAAGTACATGTGTTACACACGTACACACACACCTTCGTACGTACAGTACATGCGTGCGCGCGGGGTAAGGGTAGTTTAGTAGTAGTGGCAGTAGTAGTAAGGGCGTGCCACTTGTGCGCGTGTACTGATTGCATGTATGTAGGGCCCGAGATGGCAGCGAATCTCGATCCTCGTTGCTGGACGAGAAGCTAGATGAGAAAAGAACACCCTCTCTCTCGCGTGGGCGGCGCATGCCATGATACTGTATACAGTGTACGCTGGCATGGCATGCGCGGCCCATAACACATCTCATAATCGTCCATCATGCGGTGCGGATACAATAATCGCAAAAAATGGCCCAGCGGGTGCTTGCTTCTCCTTCTTCGTCCGTCACCGTTTGCCGTTTTTGCTTGTGTTTTAGGTGAAGGGCATCAACTTGAACCACCGCCAGTCAGTGAGCTAGCCCAAGCCACCGAGTTTTGATCAGGTTTTCTCTTACCCGTTGCGCGCGTTCGTTTCGTCACCGTCCTCGCGGCGTCATGAAGTCTCGAAACGTTGATCGTCGCCCGGTAACAGAGCGGGAATGAATGGACTGGTTGCGTTACGCCGTTTGGTGTTTCATGAACAGGCGAAATCAAAGTTTAGCTTTAGCTCAATCGCCAAACCAAACTGAGTATCTGAGCTGAGTTTGATGTTGCGTTTGTGTGGCCTCCCCCGCATGCGTGTTGGTTGAGGCAGTCAAAGCGCGTTTGTCTTGGTTACAATCTACCGTATCTGCGAGAATGAACTGAACGGGTACTGGACGAGAAACAAGTCGGATGATCCTACGCGGTTGTTGCTCAGCTCAGGGGAAAACAGGGCAAAAGAGAACAAGACTCGAAAACAAAAGAAATAAAATCATCGAGGGCGAACGTCATTCAGTCCTGGGTTGCGCCATTAGAGGGAGACAGAGGTGGTGCGGTGCTACAGTGGTCGTCTGTGTCTCCTATATGCATATCCTCATTCTATCCTAAACCTCTAATCGCCAGGCGCGACGTGCCGGTTGCTGCCTAAGTGCGAGGAAAACGACGAGAAAGTTCACGACGGTCGGTCTCGGCATTTCGACCCCTCTCTTCGGTCTCAACAGTGTACAGCCAATGCCGGTAGACGGTCTCCGTGATATGCGCCTGGAACCGCGGGAGACGCCGCAGTGCCTCCTCGAGCTCGAGCAGCTTACCGACGTAATGCACCTCGTCAGGCATGCCCGTCGACTGTTCGCGTACCTATTTATTTTCCAGTCAAAAAAAAAACGCATATCGACAACGAAAGAAAGGAAAAGGATGCTATATTTTTGGAACGCACCGCATCAGCGGGAATTTGGCCGACGTAGTAAAAAGTGATGTACTGCCCGCCATGGTCGACGATTTGCCCGTTTGCGCGAGCATAGGGGCCAAAGTCGCTCGTAGTGATAAAGACGGGCTCAGAAACCATGAGCTCGCCCCTCGCGTTGGGCCGGCTTGGCGGGGCAGGGGCGCGCGAGGGGAGATACAGGGGCAGGAACTCGATACGATATCCCGACTACACCCAAAAAAGAATGTCAAACCGATTGAGCATTTTTCTTTTTCCAACCCTTCGTGCGTATCATAGTGTGTGTGGAATGGAATGGAAAGGGAAGGGAAGGGGCAGCGTGGTGGGTGTTATGCGCTGTGGGTGCGTACCTCCTCGTACGCCTCGCGGAGGGCGCACTGCTCGAGCGTCTCGCCGACATCTTTGCGTCCGCGGGGAAGGAACCAGGAGCGTTTCGCGGTGTCGTTCACGACGACGACTTTGCCCGAGGACGGCTGGATGACGACCATGCTCGCGGCGAGAGAAAAGTCGTGCGTCCAAAAGCAGCTGCGCGGGATCGCCGCCGTCGAGTTGTCAGAGTACCGCCTGGCTAGCCCGAGCCGTGATGAATCTGCCGCATCCGCCGCCGCCGCGCTTCTGCGTCTGCTGGGGTGAGATGGATAGGTGGGCATATCGTATCGTATCGATAGGTAAGATGGGGTTTGGGGACTTGCTTGCGCTGCGCTGCGCGTTGGTGGAAGAAGGGGAGGAAAAGGGAAAAGGAGAACGAGGGGCGCGAGCGACTAGGGTGATGGGCGAAAAAGGGGCTTGCTGGGCTTGCTGAGGAATGGAGGAATGAGCGTGTCGACCCCCCTTGCCCCTCCCCGGGCCCGTTTGGAGCGGAGCGGGAAGAACGCGTTTGGGCGTTTGGGTTGGGGGGTAGGGGGCCCCCCCGCTTATGATGCTAAAATGTCACGGTGTCGCCGCCGCACCGACGCTGACTTTTGACTTGCCAGCCCCGCCATCATCTCCTCTCCAAAAAAAAATTAATTTCGGGAGTTATAGGTAGTTGAGTTGAGTGTGGTGGTGGAACTACTTTGCACCAAAAAAAAAAAAAAAAACCCCCCCGCCGAGTGCAAGAGTAGTTTGGTTGGGTGTGTGTGTGTGGGTTGTTGTGTTGTGGACGGACAGCCGACCCGACGTTTGGTGGGAGTGCCGGAATGCGGAATCTTCGGACTTTTCTTGATCTGATCAAAGAAAAAAAAAGGACTTGTCCACGCACATCTCATCTCGTCTCGTACTCGTACTCGTACTCCAGTCCCCTCTTGCACGTTGGTCTTCTCCAACTCGAAAGCGGACACCCAGATAGAGCCCGAGCACTTCAGAGCTAGTTAGCCCCCAGGGGGGTTTTTTTTTTCTTCCAACTAAATTGAAAAGCGCAGCAGGAACGACGTTCGTTTCTTCTCCGAAGAAATAGGACAGAAAAAAAAAGATCCCCATAAAAACACGCTACGTCAAGTTAAGTTATATGCTGTTTGCTGCCTCGGGGCAGGAGGGGGGGGGGGAGTTTACGCCACCACACACACACACACGATTGATTTTTGATTGTAGATTGATTGAACGATCTAGATGGAGCGCAGAGACATAATGATCTGATACAATCAGTAGTATCTATCTGCTAGACGACGAACGGGATAAACTTGTACGGTATATGCCCCCGAGCTCGGCTTCCCCTTTGTCGCATTATCGGATCTTATCTTCGACGCCTGCACACGCTAATACACACGGGACTTCCCTCCAACTTGACCCACCTCCGTCCTCATAGCTCGCATAGTGGCTTCTAATGCCCCAACCCCCCCAAAAGCAGTACCCTGGCCACGGGGGGCAACGGCACTAAACCCAATCCTACCAGCAACCCCATCTAGCTGCCCCGACTGCCATCAGAAGCACCGGTTTTGGGGACACCGGTGAAGGCGGCATTGAGCATCATACAGGTTGGATGATGAGAAACCAGTTCAGGTCGGTACGTGTTCGAAAAGGTAATCGTCAATCACACCGTATTTGGCCAACGAACAACGTGAATTTCGTATAGATTCAACTCACACAAATTATTACCACAAAGGAAGGAAACAGAGAGCTGACAGATGTAATAAAAAAGTCCAGATAGATCCACCGTGTATAGAGATGCATACATCAAAAAAGTTTATACCCTTTTAGCCCACCAAACTTCTCCGACCTCCTCCGCCTGCCTGCACCACAGCAAAGCAAAGTACACCACTACTGTACACTAATAGTGAGACAACAAACGCCACATTTCCTAAACACCATGTTATTCCCGAGAACACCGCCGTGCGGTCTAAAATCCAAGTCCCCGGGCCTTCTCTTTAGGCCCCATGATCCCTCCGATCGATTCTGTCCTGGTGACCACAAACTACCGCCGGCGACCCATGAAGAAGCACCCCTCGTAGCCGAGTACCTCCGCGGGGCTTAGCGTGTCGCGCCAACGCCCTGTGAAGTTTCCGTGCGCGTCGCCAACAAAGTATCCCCGGTACAGCCACTTGCCTCGGTCGCCGTCGAGCTGGTTCGAAATTCCGTTGCGGGTTTAGTGAGAACAGCTGCCAACGTACAAAGGGGGGGAGGGGGGTTGGGTGATGGAATGAGTCAGAAACTCACGTATTCCTTTGACAGAGTCACGAACCCATCTCCCGGGCGAACACGACCGATGAGTTCAAATTGGCCCCACGCAGAATGCCCCTGTGCAATCGCAAACAAAAAGCAAGTTTCGTCGTGTCGCGTCAACGGTAACCGTGCCAGCCATAAAGGATTTTTTTTTAGAAAACAAAACGTCCATCACTTGAGTAAAACAAATCTACGAAAAGGAGAAAAAAAAAAAGGATGTGCCCTACCTGGCCTGAGATCAGGATCTCGCGAACACGCTTGGCATATTCTGCCGTGATTTGCTCCGGCGCGGGGCACCGATGGTAGAACGTATGTGCCACGCGACCCGGCTCGTACACGCTCATGCCGTCGTTGTCGTGTTCATAGACTAGCCCAGTCGGGAGGTATGCGCGCAAGGGGTCGCCAGGCGACAGCGGCTTGTACCGCGGGTGGTCGAGCGCTACGGCCGCCTCGGAGGACTCGACCAGGTCCTCGGGCAGCAGCAGGTGATATTCATGCAAGCGCCACTTTTGCTGGTGCCGCGCGACGAGGCTCTTGTTCAGCGTCGGCGGAGGCGCGCCGTCCAGCATTTCCCGGTATGCCTCGAATTCGGTGTACTGTTATACAAACGAACAAATGAAAGTGCAACGCCACCAACAAGGGAGGAGGAGGAGTGAGGGGAGGGGTTCAGCGCTTGGCGACACGGGGGAGAAGAGAAGGAAAGACGCTTACCGTGAATAGTCCCTCCCAAACGCCCTCCATAGTGCCTGGCTTGAATGTGCCAGAAGGGCTCTCAGGCATCGGTTCATCATTACCAGCGAGGCGCTTGCATCGTTCCCATTCACAGTCCCACTCGGAACTCATGCGGACCCGTGGAGAGACTGAGGAAGGCACGAGGGGCGACATGGGCTGGAGAGCGTCCGATCCGGTTGATGGGCGCGGTGCGAGGCTCAGGTAAGAGAGAACGGCAGGGGCTGTGAGCGGCGGCGGCGAAAGCGAGGGGTATTCCCCATATGCGGGTGGTGCTGCGTTACGCCCGGTTGTCTGGTTCGGCACAAAATCGACCCAAGCAGGACGGCACACAGGATACTACATCCACAGGAGCAAGGAAAAAGACATCAGGTACAGAACTTGCCTTTGAGAAAGAAAAAAAAAGGAGACTAGGAAAGAAAGACAAATTAGAAGGAAGAGAAGAAGGAATTTGATCAAGGACGATGGCCCAGAAGGGGATTGGCCCGAGAAGAAGCGAGAGTGGAAGGAATGAAAATAAAAAAACTGGTGAACATGATCGTATCATTTCTTTTCCTTTCGCGGAAGGTCGAGCGAAAGAGCGGTGTGCGCTTTTCAGTTTCGGGGATCCGCCAGAAAGATCCACACGTCAGCGGAGTGGCAAAAATAATAGCGGGGGCGGAGAATGAAGAAAAGCGAAGAGCGGTCAACGGGTCGCCGCAACCACCGTTAGTCCGTGTGGTAAGCAGTCTGCCTGTACATGGCGGCGGGGCGAGAGGCGTTGCGTTACTTCGGACCCTAAGCTCCACATCTGGCAAGAGAAAACCAGTAGACCGTTGGCAACCCGAACAACCGAAAGAAGGGGTTTAGATCAACAACGCCCACCGTCCAATCCCTCCGCGCCCGTCGCGGCGAAAAGCTAACTAGGCCGCGCGAGAACAAAAAAAGCCGATGGAGTGGCACTAAGAAGATGCCATGCAGCAGATGCAGATGACGCAAATAGAAGGAACACACAAAATTAGGGGAAAAAAGGGGGAGGAAGGTGTGAAGGAAGGGGGGGTGGGAATTCGGAGATAAACAAATAAAAAGGCACTCGTGGAAAGGGTGCGGGCGGACGGGCGGGCAGGGGACCCGGGATAAGGTACCACAAAAGAGGAAACGGGATTGGTGGGTCGATTTGAGGGAATGACGGCAGCGTTTCCTCGTCCGTGTCCACACATCAAACGAGGCGTGGGCACCCCGGCCCCCAAACCCTACTATAACAGCTCTTGGCAAACTCGTGTGTGTGTGTGTGCCCAAGGACGGTGGAACCAAAAGTCTCCGTGTGGCGCCAAGGGGAAGGGGGAAAAAAAAGGGGGGGGAGGTGGAGGACAAGTGGACGGAAGGGGCAAGACATCATAAGCGAAAGATGAGACATGGAGGCACGACAAACCTGGTGTGCGCCAAGGGCCAACAGCTTCAATATGGAAATCACGGTCCGGAACTCTACATCTTGCAACGCAAAATACTCCTCTTGATGTACGTGGGGGGGGGAGTGTAACGTGATATGCGGATGTGGGGAACGCGCCGCCAACACGTGGTACCGGGAAGCAACCAGGCGGAAAATGAGCAGAATGGGTCCCAGGTGGGTCAGAGAATGAGCACACTCACACACATCATGGGGGGCAAAACTCACCAGGCCTGAGGAGGAACCAAAAGAGCCACATCGTCACGGCCGAGAAATCGTTGTTCGGCGGCCACGCATTATCGCGAATCGCGATCTGCGCGCACGACGCGCCGTCCTCCGCGAACCAAAACGCGCGCAGCCAGCCGTCCAGCCGCGCGTACTCCCGCAGCTGCCGCTCGTTCTTCCCGTCGTTCTCCAGCATCATCAGATACGCCGTCCAGAGCATCTCGTGCAACGCCCTCATCCCCTTCTCCGTCACTCCCGCCCCACCACCACCACCACCACTCGCAGTGACGGTGCACCCAATGCGCGCGCGAAACCGGCCCAGCTGCACGAACCTCCGACGGAGCTCGGCGGCGAGCTTCGGCGCCGTCGTCGCTGCGCCTCCGGGGCCGAGACGGCGCAGGAGGGCGGTGGTGTCGAATTTGGTGGCAAAGATGCGCGCGTAGAGGTGCGGGTTGGAGAGGGAGGCGTGGGAGCGTCTGTTGAGGAGCAGGAGCGGGGTGAGCTCACGCGGCGGGCCGAACGGGTTGCTGGCCACGGCGAAGAACGCGATGTTCTCGATGACTTCGAGCGGGATCGAATTGAACGGGGTGGGCATGTTCTTCGAGTTCGCTTCTTGTAAGGTTATGATGATGACACACACGCGGCGACCAACGAACGACGACGACACAACAACACGGGGAGGGGAAATCCCGACCGAGCATTTGTCATATCAAGCGCATTTTCAACTCCGATTGTCTACTCACTCTAGCCAGTCCAGTTTCGAGCTATGATTTGATTGCACGACCTAGTATTCGGTACATAATGGGGGGGGGGCGGAGGCATTTCCATAAGAGTGGTAGTGGTGGTGGTGATGGTGGTGATGGTAGTAGTAGTAGTGCTAGTGCTAGTACAATATAGACGCCACAAATAATCGCAGTTCCCGTGTTCGAGAAGTACGAGAAAGTGAGAGATAAGCCTACAAATGGGGATTTACGTGGGGTCCTGCCCGCATCTAGGAACGTCTCGTGTGAGGGGTGCGTGAGTATGTGCATGTGCGTGTCGTATAATAATGTCCGCGGCAATAAGCGAAGATGATAAGTGAGTGGTGAACGGGGGCAAGGCAGGGCAGGGCAGGGCAGGGCAGGGCCATAAGCGCGCTATCCGTTCCATATCGAGATACGAAATAGCCAGATTGTGAGAAGACAAGATGCGATATCGTATCGTATCGTATCGGATCTCGCGCGGGCGCGCAGGCGCGCAGAATGGAGCTACCGTCCTGGACGCGGATGCAAGGCCAGCATACGACTGCCTGACCGGTGAGTGAATATGGCAATCAGCAGCAACGCTCCGTTGGTTGTCGCTTATTCTGCTTTGCATAGACTCCAGATGCCTTCCCATTGAGCGCCAGGATAACAGTACTTCCATTTGCCAACAAAGTTCTGCGAAGACAGCACTGTGAGATGAAGCGGGCGCAAACAACGATCAGCTCTCCAAAGTTTCCACTCGAAAAGAAACTGACCGTAACCGGCATAGATCGTGCGCCCTGTAAGTTTTGTTCCCTGTGCGTTCACCTACGAGCATTGGTGTGTTAGGGACACCGAGGCAGGAGCCGACCGTGCGGCGATGACGCACCGGTTGTCGAACCAGCACAACAAGGCCGTCGGAGATTCGCACTCGGCCCGTGAACTCATAGTTGCCCCAGGCCGGTTGAAGGTGCAGTTCGGTCTTAAGAAGGCTCGTCAGAAGAGAAGCTGGGTTTCTGTGAAAAGGGAAGCGAAAGCGGGACGGACCTTTCCTGATAAGATTACATCTACGATCTCCTGATCAACCCCTGTCATCGAAGCTGCACCCGACTCGGAATCGCGCTGCACATTTTCGGGTTCTTCACCAACAGTTTGACGATTGAATGTTTTGTAGAATACCTTGGTAGAAGCACGTTCATCCACAAGTTCGATTCCGCCCTGTCAGACGAACGCGGTCAGCTGTGCATACATCCCCCGCGTGGCCCTTTGCCCATGTGATCACGTTCGCACCTCTTTCCGCGTCCACGTCGTCGGCGGGAGCAACGGCATATGGCAAGGGTCATCCCATTCGTCCCCAGACGGGCACGACTTGTGCTCAGAATATCGCACGTGTTCCTCCAAACAGCACGACAAGGGAAACCGAGACTGACCCGGCAGAGCGGCAGGTCCGGCAGGTTCGGGATCCCCGGTCATGAAAGGTGTAAAGTCACGATCGTACGGTGCCTAAGGCAAGGCGCAACGGCGTAAGAAAAAGCAGCGAAACAAGGGGAAATGATGCGAGTTGGCCGCGCAGCACAGGACACGCAGAAGACGCACCAGCACGGTCCCCCTCCACTTTCCGGTGAGTATTCCAGGCGTGTAGCGCGCAAGTGAGCCCGACGTGATGTGGTCTGCAGCTACGGCGCACAGCCAGTCCCAATCGTGACGTGTGCTGGGGCTGCTGCTGAGCAGATCTGTGCCCGCCGGAGAGGCCGGTCCGCGTGGCACCGTCCGAGTACGGAAGGTGCGGTTGTACTCCTCGATGTCCTCGATGGTTGGACCATCCATCTGACCTTGTACTCGCGAAGGGGGGAGACATGAAGGGGCTACGAGTGGAAACGCCTCAAGCCGTGCGAAATACGCGAGCGAGGCACTGAGCGCGATCGCGGGAAGACGGAGGTGAAGTGCGTGGCCCATATAGTCGATCGGGAGGATCATGGGCGCGGGGGGTAGAGGGGCGTGCACGCGTGGAGATAGACGTGGTGCAGAGTGGCTTCCGTTGACAAGAACGTACGGATCAAAGCCTTGCTCTGCGAACGAGTACTGCAGGGGGGAAGGGGAGGAGTGGGGTGTCGGGACGATCGGTTGGAAGAAGGGAAGACGTGAGAATGAAAGGGAAGGGACGCACCCGGAACCAGGCGAGTGTGAGCGGGAGTAGAATGTCCATGATCTTGTCGCGGCTATCAATTGACTCTCCGTTGAGGGCGCCTGAGGAACGGATTCGCCGAGGGAAAGAAGGTGGAGCACGATCACTCTACGCACCTTGTGAAGTCATATGCCAAAACAGCGCAACGGCGAGGGCGTTGCAAGTGTCCTCGACGGGCCAGACGTTGTGGCCACCATGTAGACGTTCGACGACATACCTGTCGAGAAGTGCTGGGAGGCGGGCGTCTACGAGGTGCCGATGGTTGAGGGCGTCGTGCTCGAGCACCATGATGTATGCTACAGCGAGGGCACTCTGCAAGTGCGGATGGTGCACATCGCCCTGCCTTATGCGTTGTAATGCCTGGAAGCGCCTCTTGAGCTCGGGAAAGAAGCGACATGCTTCGACGGAGGAAGGGGGTAGACGGCGGGTAAGGGCGGCGATATCAAACTTGCGAGCAAAGATGCGGCGGTAGAGGCGAGGGTTGGTGCTTGGATGAAGGAGATCGTAGAAGAGGCGACATGTGAGCATGAGAGGTAGGAGCGAGCGTGGAGGCGAGGTGGGTGGCTCATCGTCGAGGGTGTAGATGATGCACTCTTCCATTGCGTCTTGGAGGAAGAGGAGAGAAGGGAGCATGATGAGGAGGAGGCGAGGAAGGGCAAGCGGAGAGGGAGCGAGGATATAAAAGATAGATTCATGGAGGGGAGGTCGTTCATTTCGACAAAGCGGCGTCTTGAACGAGAACTTGGAGATGCGACTCCGACCAGCCGGTGGTGTGACGTTGTATGGTATGGTTAAGTTAGTTAGAAATGACGACGTAGCGTTTAGTGCCGGATTCGACGGAGACCGGAGTCGGATTATTGACCATTAGATCGCAAATCTGGGCGTGCGTATGTATGGCTGGCTTCGGGACGCCAAGGGGAAGGGTAAACAAAGATTGGACCGGCCAAGAGTGGACAAGACGAGACAGGGCCACGGACAGGCGACAGGAGAGGGCATGGCAGGGCAGGCGCGAGCGAGACATAATCTTAACAGAGGAAGACCAGAAAGGACTAAGGTTTAGCCACGGCATCATGGAACAGACGCACCGCACCGGAGAGAGCACTCAACTCAACTGTGCAACGACCAACCAATCCATGGCACACGGCATGGCAGCTCAGGTCGGGTCGGGTCAGGTCCTCACGCAGATCTCCCATCTCCATCCATTTATTTATTATTTATTTATTTATATTTGTCTTAAGTCTCCCCCGTCCTCAAATAGGAAGCGGGCTCTAGGAAGCCCTTCCTTTCCTCAACCAAAAAAAATATACAGTACGCAGATACACTTTTATTAATTTAAAATAAATGGACGTGACATACAGCGCCTTAAATGAAACTAGTTAAATGAAATGGGGAAACGGTGTAAGAATTGGGAAAATGGAAAACAGTCCCCGTAAGTAGGGGTCAGCATCCGGGCGGAAGGTTTTACATCTGGAAGGAAACGAAAATAAACTAATAATGACGATGACAAACGAAATCCCGGCGCCGCTTGGCGTTCATTGGGGAAGGGGGAGTGGGAAAAACAGACGCGAGGCGAAGGAGGCAGAGAGAGAGGGGGGGATGGGATGGAGCACAGGTATTGAGATGAGATGAAGAGGAGGATGAAGAGGGAAAACCCCCACCCAAATGTATCGCAAGATTTCATCTAACAATTCTTGTTCTTTTTCCTTCATTTATTGATCGCGAACCAGCTGCGTGTGCGTGCGTTCGCGACCGACCGGACCACCCCGACCGACAAAACTCGCTGACGGAGTTAGCCGATCGCCGCAAAACAATAAATTCAGGGCTCGCCTTTTCCTTTTTTTTTTTTTTTTTTTTTTCTTTACCCCCTCTTTTGGCGCAGCGCTCGCTATTATGGGCCAGCGCCCCAGTGCGGGCCCAACGCTGCACAGCACACAGCAGCCGACCACGCAACAGGCCAGAACACGACGATTACACGATACGGCGCACATTGGCGATAACTGTAATACACGAACTTGATATATTGAAAATTGGACACGTACGTCTCCTCTCTTACGAACGCGAAACTGGCAATCTAGCTCTCCTTTCGGGTGCTTCCCCTTGCTCCATTTCATAATCTGTTGCCTCTCGACTGCCTCACATCAATTTATCATCCCAATATTACCACTACTACTACTACTACTACTACTATCACCACCGCCGCCACCACCACAACCACCACCACCACTACTACTATTACTAACCTTACTATTATTACTCATAGCCACCATATCAAATCCCACGAGTTGTACCGATGAACACGACGTGACGCATTCGCTCCCCTTGCCTTATTACAGTCCTCCCTGTGTGAAACGACGACACACCGTTGGTGCAGAGTGCTCTTATCTAACCGAGCACGTTCGGATCTTGCTTTCTCCTGTCGACAGCCACAACTCAAACACTTTTTAAATACAGCGTATAATATGTAATATGCCCTAGCCGCGCGCGCCTACTCTACGCTCTTCGTACTGTAATCACCATATTGTACACTGTGAGGGAGTGCCAAGGGAAAGGGAGGCGCCAACAACTCGATCAGTTCCTGTCATGATCAATCAACGCATGCACCCCGCAATCCCTATCCATGTGCAATCCCACCATCTCGACTTGACCCCCTTTTTCCCTATTACATTATTAATACCATAGTTTATTACTGTTCTTGCGGCGCGCGCCTTTTCATGATCGTTTAATCCCACGCCAAAGAGGCAGTGATGCCGACAGGCAAGTGGGCAGTCATGTAGATGTAGAGGAACATAAACATATGTTTCAAACTTTACTTCATCGCCCCAATCGCCCCAGAAGTGAAATGAATGTGACGTCATCCCCGTCTCCTTCTTCCTCACCCAACTTCTTCAAGCAACACGTCACAGACTCATCTCACTCGAGCCGTAGCTAGGCAGCCGGCCAACAAACAATGCTCAGCAACAATCAAAGGGAAAAGATGGCGGCGCCGCCCACCCCCTTTTTTATTTTTACTTTCTCCTCTTGTTTTTTCTTTGGGTCCCCGCTTCAGACTATTTTTGGGAGGCCACGCGTAAAAGCAAATTACTTGGCAGATTCAGGACCCAGGGACCCACGGGGTTTTCTGTTTTCAGCTCAAAGTCTAGGTCCAGTTCCAGGACTGTGGTGACTCGGACAAATCTGCGGCACTCACTTGTCTCCTTCTCACACCCCTCTTTCCTTAAAATAGATCAGTTTATGCATGGCGCAGGACTTGGACGTTGCCGACTTGGGAGATCTCTGCAAACTTTTATACATCAATTTATAATTCATGTTAGCGATCGGGGCAAGAGAGGGGAGCTGCCGATGTGCCGATGCGTCGACGGCCATCGGGCGCCACACGACGAAGATTGATATTCCCGAGGCTGTGCGGCCCAGACACGTACATACGCCCACGCCCTAGCGGATTTTACGCATTACATATTACAACAACTGCAGCTGGTGCCCGGGACCCCGCATCCAGTTAGGTTTAGCGCAGACCTGACAATGCTCACCAACCTCGATCCGACAATGAATTGCAATTGTTTTTGAAGCCCGCAATCCTTGCTCGGCACCACCAGACACCTCCGGATAATTAGCAAGTTTCAAAGAAAGAAAAACATGCACACCCACACACGCGTCATCCCTGGCACCGGTGGCTCGATATGGGGTGCGGTGCAGTGATGGAGACGAGTGACATCAAGGGAACAAGCATAACATCTCCTCACCTACCCCTATCGGTCATTCGCTCATCCACCATCATACGTCAGTGACAGTGAGAAAGCAAGGGAAAAGGCACTCGCGGCAACGCGGCTTCGTAGTTCGGATCACGAGAGGAACAACCACGCCGAAGATAACACGCAACCTCCTGGATGGCGCACAGGAGCTCCAAGTAGCGGTAGAGTGGCAGGGTACTTCCGTTCTTCTCGCTTGCCTTGCCTTGCCCTGCACGGTGACGATCAAGGAAAGGGTGCCTATTGTGGCCCGGCCCCCCCTTTCGTGGATTTGCTTCTGGCCGCGGCCATTTTCCTCCCTAACTCGGCCACGCGCTACAGTCGTGGTGTGGTGCGGGGTGAGCTCGTGTGATGCGTGTGTGTACTCCGTCGCACCGTGTGCGCGCGGCTTCGTGCTTGTTGCGCGTGCGTGCGTCTCGCGTCCTTGAGTGACTGGCCAAGGGTGCGCGCAGGTCGGGTCATGTCGGGCATCCGCACCGACCCCTCCTCTCTCCCTCCCTCCCTCGTGCCCAAACCGAACTGATCAACGGGAGATTAGAGATGCCGATCTCAACATGGGAAGACGATGGAGGGAGTGGTGGAGTGAAGTTGGGGAGCGAGAATCAGCGAGGGGAGACGGAAATGAGGGGAAGGAGACGGAAATGAGCATACACCTACGCACTACGCACATACCACACACGCATCATGCACACATTGCAATTTGCTCGCGGATTGTCGTCCCACAATCCTGTCCCCCTTTTTCTTCACTCACCTGGGCGTTGGGGAATGAGAATCTCTCCCCCCCTTCTTGCGGTAAACCACCGCAGATCCCACTTACCATCATCCCAGTTTAGAGTCCTCCCTAGATAACACGTCGGAGTTGTCGTCTGCCATCTGGCACGGGTGATAGCCCAAACATAAGATGCTATAACGGTAGGCGTTTATCAATCCAAGTATGCAAAAGAAATTGAAATTGGGTTCAGATCGTTCCGAGGCTGTGCATATCGTTACATGTACCCTGTGAAGGGTGAGGTCACCTGATTTTCCATTTGATGGAACTCCCTTCGACGAGGGACATCGCCGGCCGGCATCTATGGCAATAACAGTAATAGAAGATCCAGGCGTAGACGCTGACAAATAGTCTTGGCAGGGCACCAACAAGAGCCGTAAAGGTAAAGGCAATGAGAATCAATGAAGTGGAGAGATTGCACTTTCGCTCGGGACATCTGTGTTTGTAATTTGTATTGGATATTGAAAAAAAACCTTAACGTTAGAAAGATCAACCAGCATTCGCGTGAACAGGTGGATCTTGCAGGTAGATGAAATGCCTGAGGGATAGAATAACATTCCTGCAGCAAGGACATCAGCATCAGCATATTGGAGGACACATGACGTTGCCGCATATCCTTCGAGTGACTACAACCCAAAGCGTCGCGAACGTGAGGTTCTGTCTCGATTCAAGTCAGAAGACCCTAAACCTTTCATACCCGCTAGAACAGACCGAGAGCACAAGAATGCACGGTTCATGTGGAGATTACGAGAAAGCATGAGGGGCGGCTCGAATGGGACATCTCCGTGGCTTGCAAGGTTGAAAAAAACTAACCTGAAAAGAAAAGAAAAGAAAAGAAAAGAAAAAAAAAGAAAAGAAAAAAAAACAATACAAAAGAAAACAAAGGATTCGCCGCACTTTGCGTCGACCACTTTGATCATGATCATCTGCTTTGGCACAGAGGCCAACGGAGAAAAGGCAACGGCCCAATTCTCACGCCAAGAATGCAGCCGCTGTGTGTATGCACGTTAATGACGATGACAGCTTAGCCCGCGGAACACTGGGCAAAGATGCGCCGCACACAGCCTGGGCCAAGGACGTAACACTTTTACGGGTACCTTTTGGTGACAGTGCGACCACACCTCGATGTGCCCCCAGCCGACGACCTTTGGCGAGGATGCTGGGGGGGAGGCATCGCGGGGCGGGCGTCTGACGAGGGGAGTGCTTTCCTCTTGCACGTAGCTTGCGCGCTCCGTCGTTAACACCTTGTAAAACAATTACAGCACGTGTCGTTCTGCGCTACCAGCAGCCGTGTTAACCCCCACATTTGGTGAGAAAACAAACAAACAAGGGAAACAAAGAGGAGGGGGTTATCCACTGCCTGCCGAGGGGATGACCAGGCACGGGCGTGATTGGGAGGAACTTGCTATGGCCGCCGAGCGCCTGATCATGGGCGTCTTTGGAGCTTTGCCATGGTGTGCATTTCGACATCGACTTTGGTCGTAACCATACCATTCGGCACAGGTCCAGGGGTTAGGTGTTGGTGGTTGACCGGCCCGGGTTGACACATTCGTTGACACTTCCTGACCACGACCACATTTCGTGAATTTCATTACACACTCGAGACTGGGTGCCTCGACGAGTGCTGGCCATTCATGTGAATATGATACTTTTATTTACATCGGTAATGACATTTTTCTATATCTTTCATGGTTATCTTGAGAACGTCCTCTTCCTACCTCCTAAATGAGCCCAGAATCATCTCAGGCGTCGCTGAGGGCACTCTCCCCAGGAGTCCAGGAGTCCCAGCCGAATCTTGCGATCTTATCTCAAAATAATGTCTGATTAGATCTCCGTTGATCTGGTGCTGGTGGGTGTTCCAGTTCCATGTTCAAATGGGTGGGCAAATGAAAAATAATTGTTTACAAGTCATATTTCCTAATGGGGTATGCTTCGGGGTTCCATGCGTGATTGTGAATATCACGGGTTGTTAGGTATGATGGTCACAAAATTCCCTCATACCAACTTAGGAAATGGAAAATCCTATGGGTTATCGCAAGCAGGGTATAGGTTATACCGGATATGGATTTAGTAGAGTCGACTGCATTTCGTGATTCCGCAGCAACGTAACCTAATCACTGCAGCAGTCCCACTCGCGGACTGCTCGCAAGCAGCATATGAGGATGAGCATTCAGCGGTACTGTGTCTGCATCTAGCAAAACTGGCTCGGGCGCGCACTTCGCCAGGACGGTACCTCGGTACGTACTTTGTGGCCACAGATTTTCCTTCCAGGTTTAGGGACATACTAGGACGTGAGACGCCGTATTGTTTTACCGTAAGACCCCTGGCGCTCCGCGTCATGGTGACACCGAGATCTCGAGTTCCAGCCCAGCCCCGGCCGTCCAGACTGTCGATGCTGTAATTTGAAAGGAAACCGATCATCGCAGTCCCAAAGTCAAGTTGTATGAGCCGCAGACCAGCCCATCGAATGGTGGCGGAGTAAAGGTCTGAATAAATATAAATAAAATAAAATATTATGTAGCAATTATCAAATAGTTACTTATATGCTCACATGATCTTATGTTATCTGATTTTTTTTTTTCACTTGTGGTTGATATCGACATCGATTTATCCGTTACCCTCTTCCCCCTTCACTTCATCGTACACTTTACACGCCCAACCCAGAATTCAAAATGTCGATCGACCCCACCAAACTCGAGGCACATCTTTCCACGCGCTCTTACGTTGAAGGGTGAGTAGTCTTCCTTACCATAGTTAAGGGCATTGGTGGCGCGTGGAATTTTTTCTATGATGAACCAACGCTATGGTCCGTGTTTCCAAGAAGCGATTAGACACCGCTGCTCCTAGCGTGCCGAAAACTAACTTCATGGCTTTCTGAGATTACGAGCGTGCTCCATTGCTGTCGTCGTCTACTTTGTGTCTGGATCCACATAACTTAACCCACATTGCATCAGGTACACACCCTCGCAGGCTGATGTGCACGTCTTCAAGGCGCTTTCGGGGCCTCCAGGTGCTGCGACAGCTCCTCATGCTGCACGCTGGTACAGACACATCCAGTCTTATGAAAGCGAGTTCGGATCTCTTCCCGGCTCCTCCAAGGCCGGCGAGGCACTGACCGCTCCGCCCCGGTGGCCTCGGCCCCTGCTGCGGCCGAAGAAGACGAGGATGAAGTCGACCTGTTTGGTTCAGACGATGAAGAGGACGCGGAGGCCGAGCGGATCAAGGCTGAGCGTGTCGCGGAGTATGCCGCAAAGAAGGCGAAAAAGCCCAAGACGATCGCCAAGGTTCGTGCCCTTGTTTTGTTGTTTATCGTTTAATTAATTATACATGCGTTCCTAGTCTGTCGTCACCCTTGAGGTCAAGCCGTGGGATGATGAGACTGATATGAAACACTAGAAGAATCTGTGCGCTCCATTCAACAGGATGGTCTTGTATGGGGTGCCAGCAAGCTCGTCCCCATCGGGTACGGTATTCGCAAGCTCCAGATCACGCTTGTTATTGGTTCGTTCGCAGCACGTTTGCAACGTGCATCAGTAGTTGATCTCATGAAACTTATGCAGAGGACGAGCTCGTGTCGCTTGATGACCTCCAAGAGAAGATTGCCGAATTTGATGATTATGTCCAGAGCTCCGATGTAGCTGCCATGCAGAGTAAGTGTTTCGCGTGTTTCATTCCGTTGAACACGGGTTTGACCTCATCCCCCAGAGCTGTAAGTTGCGAGGTAGATGAGTGCAACGTTGAAGTATTACAATATTGTGAAAAGGTTGTGATTTTGATGCCAAGCCAATGAACATACTTGTGAGGATTTGATTCCGTGAGTGACCGAAAGGAGTACCGCCGGGCACATGGCTCTCATAAAATGAATTGGATGAATCTCTTGTGCGAAATCAACAGAATCTGAACCGAGAAATGTGTTGGTGAGCACGTGATTAATTTCCTTATCCGGCTTGGCCGTCCGTCCTCCGAGCCGAGTCCGAGTCCAAGCCCGCGCTGGCCCCGTAGCCCCCACTCCACTCCTTGTATACCGTGCCCGTGCCCTTTCGTATGACAGAGTACGCACTCATGTGCTTGCCCAATCTCCCTTGCTCATACCTCATGTTCACTCTAGTCATATACTCGGTTCTTTTCGGGATTGCAAGCTTGAAACCCCGCTGCGCAAGCGCCGTTCCAGAATATCGATCACAAACGAGTTCTCTGCAAAGAGGCAGCGAGTTTCTGAGGCTGTCGGCTCCATTTATGTATCTACGGACGTGGAACACAGGCAGGAATATGCCGATATCAACGCTGAACCGAGGGTAAGTTCCTGCCCTTCTGATTTCCGAAACTGATTGAGGAATCCCCCTATCGCTGTACTGGACTGTCTTAACTCGATTGCTGCACAAACACGTCCTTTTCATCCCATTATCACCCGTCCTTTTTTGTCTGGTCATGAAACCCTATGCTGCGTCATCTCATGCGCGCAACAAAACATCGGTCGTCCTCGTGCTTGTTTTGGGACCATGCTCCCCTTATTAGGCAGACCGGTTCATTGCCACACGTCCGGAGACGCTCTTTCCCATGAACACGACCCCACGCACAAACAGAATGGCAAAAATTTTCGGTCTCACAGATGACCGGCTCCTACAATTCACCGACACGACGAACACCACGCCTGATAGCAAGATGCTTACCTCGCTGCGTCGGAGCGCCTCCCAGCTCTTCCATTCCCCTCCAGCCGTCCATCAAACTTCCGCAGTCGCACATCTGGGGAAACGGAGACAATTCATTCTTGCCCTTGATGGTCCCGGAATACCCCAGGATCCCTGGGCCTATCCACTCTCCTGGTCCTTGACCAACGTCATAGCCGTCGCCTGCGGACATGACGTGTACTACCAGGACCTGGATACGCGACAGATTGCGCACCTCTGTAACTTGCCACGCCCAAGCCTGGGCCGCATTCGTGCGCTTATGTTTGCGCCGCAGGGGCTCTATGCTGCCCTCGGGACTACCACGGGATCCGTGCAGGTTTGGGACGCCGCCTCGCGCCGGCGCGTGCGGTCGTGGCCGAACACCGACTGGATGAGTGTCAGCGCGCTCGCATGGCGGTCATGTTCGCGCCTGTTCGCCGTTGGCAGGGCTGATGGACGGCTCGCGCTACTGGATGTGCGCGCGCCCGACGAGTCTCACAAGTTTCGCGGGCATAGAGGGGAGATCTATGGCATGCAGTGGAGCCACGACGAGCGCTTTCTGGTAAGCGCAGACGCCCATGGCACCGTCCACCTGTGGGACGCACGGAACATGTCAGGTCGGGTGGGCAAAATGAAGCATGACAGCCCGGTGAAGGTGAGTTGGGGGGAAAAACTCTGCTAGGTCCGACCCTGCGATCTACAGCTAACAGACTGCCGGCTCTGGCCTTGTAATACCGAACAGGCCGTGGCATGGTGCCCGTGGAAGCCCGATCTACTGGCCACAGGTGGGACATACCCTGACGGGCGTATCCATATCTGGAGCACTTCCCTGCTCGCCAACACACTGTCGCCGGCGCCCGTCGAGACGATCCAAACGCACAGTAGCGTGTACTCCTTGCAGTGGTCACCGCACTCGAGGGAACTGCTGAGCACTCATGGCTTTGCGTGGCACGCACGCGAGCGCCTTCCGGATGTACCCGAGCCTACCACGTCCCCTTACACCAACTCGATCAGCGTGCACTCGTTCCCCACCGGCCGCCGCCTTGTCAGCGTCCCCGCGCACACGAGTACCGTCAGCCAGAGCTGTCTTGGTCCGGATGGAACCATGGTCTTCACGATATGCTACCGTGAAGAGGCGATGAAGATGTGGAAGGTCTGGGGTCGGCGGGAGGAGGCGGGGAAGAAGGAGAGCGCGTTTGACAAGTTCAACATTCGATGAGCCTCGTGCTGGGCGCGACCTTGTTGAGGGGGTTGTGGAGGTGTTCTCTCCTGCTTTGCTTGTATGCTCTGCTTGTATTTTCTTGCTTGTATTTGGCACTATAACAGCAAAATATACCAAAACATAACTGGGCCAGTCACATCAGGATCAGGACTTATCTTCTGTTGCTGTTGCCTCTTAGGGTTATGGTTCATAGCAAAGCTTGCTCCGGCCCGCCGCCACGTGGTTCTCCTGAAGGGGCATCCTCAATGTTTTTTTCAGCCGTAACTTTAACTCTTCAATCAAAATGGCTCTAAGTTCAGTTTCAAAAGACAAAGTCTTGAATGGAGATGCACAGAACTGCTTCTAGTCGACCCACTAAGGCGCTGCTTCTCCGGAACCTAGAATCTCTCGCCAATGGGCATATCCGACAACCTTCGGCGAATGAATGGACGGAGAGCGACGCGCTATGATGAGGCCCTTCTTCTGAACCCGTGATTCTTTTCTTCTGCACGTGGTGTCCCCAGAAAAGTGACACTTGCCACAGGGAACCATCAGGCGCCTCTATAAAGCCCTTCTGCAGCAGTCAATGACACGGTGCCTGGTCCCTGATCAGTAGAAAACAGCAACAACTGACGGAGAGCTCTGGGGTTCTGACTAACGTCGCACGTTGGTTCACTACCGCCTCTACTATAGTATGCGACCTGTTGTGGTGCCTCTGCTCGGCAGATGCGCTCTTAACGCGTCCCCGCTCACTTTCACCCCCCCTCCCCCGCCCGCCCGCCCGCTCCCCGCCCTATGGTGTATCCACTCAATGTCGTAAGATATCTTTTTTCCCTGGCCCTTCTGGCGCCAGAAGACATGCGCTACCACCTGACGTCCATGCCATATCAGACGCGCGCAGCGCCACCTTCTGTTGTGGGGAATTGCAGCCCGGCTCGCTGGCTTGCAATGCACGCTCGTGCACGCGCGGCGCGCTCTCTCTCTTTTTGTGTCACGGACATGCTTGACATACCGAGTATGAGGAATGTTTACTCGCATGATGTCCCTAGGTTCTGCCGAAAGCTCACATCAAAAGCAAATTTTAATTTATTTACCGTGCCGGTGCAGTACGACGTTGGTGCTGGTCAGCAGGGCGTTTCGCTTCAGATTTAATTTTCGCCCCCCCACCCCACCCCTACCCTTCCTTTTCTATTGTTCGAAACGCTACGAAATTCTTTATGACCGCGACTCAATGACTTCGAAGCCAGAAAACGAAGGAATGCCAAGCGGGTTCTCGAACGTGATATAACAAATTCAACAAATTCGCTTCTCTTCCAGGGTTCGATTCCTAATTAAGTAGCGGATCTTTTGCAAGGCGAGGGCCGTGATAAATCTGGACACTTCAGGTGCGATCATGCGCAGCAGGCCGGTGAGTGGTGTATTCGTGTCTTGGCGTGGTTTTGTCGTGGCCAAGCTGCCCGTGCCAATTATTTCCCATTTGGATGTTAATTGTGATGGTTGATCTGTGGCGCTCATCCGCGATCCGTAAGTGCAGCCGGTGTTTCAGTCTTGTACTTGCACAACGGTCTTAGATTTCCTCGTGGGCACCATGGCACCGGGAGGAACTCTGCACAGCGCTAATCAGGCTGACTGACCGCGGAACAAGTGTCACTCGCGCTGCTTCGCAAATATGGGCGTGTCCGAGCAGCGGGAGCTATAGAACCATGCAGGTAATGTGGCGGGGTCCTTATCACTCAGAACACTATCAATAGTCCGCACGGACAATGCTTAAAACGAATACTAATCAAATATGTTGGGGCGAGTGGGTCAAGTCATAATAATTGCCCCATCCAATCGACGGCTACTTTTACGGGCAATGCACAGAACAAATCCAGATCACTTGTCGGACAAGAGGGACAAGTCATTCGCATTGCTCCATTCTATCGCAAGCATTTGTAAGGAGAAACGTAAAATCAATAGTGAAAGAAGCTGCGCATCTTCGCCGCTTCTCTTCTCCTTTAATCCTTCAGGGCCCGTCTCGTGAGATTGCCTGGTAGGTTTACTGATGCTTTTCATGTGATGCCTCGCGGCTGTAGATGTGGGTTCCCTCCAGGGTGACTTCCTGTCACGTCCCTGGTCCTCATCAAGCAAGTTCGCACTTCCCGCGTGGATGGAGGAATTTTGTGACAGGGCCCTTGGCACGCTTGTCCCTGAGAACACGAGAACACCGCGTTTCCCTGACGGACGGCGCGCGCACCCGGAATGGCCTGCTCTGTATGCCGTCTGCAGCCCGGGAAATTGACCTTAGATTGCTTATCTCGTCCAGGCAACGAAACTGGATCGACCAAAGCGGGAAGTATCCAAAAACTGTCACGCTGCCTTTTAAACTTTTTCTCGCATGCTATAGTAGCACATCTCCGCAGGGGGAGAGTCGATCGTGGTCCCACAGTTGGCGCGCGGACCGTAACGTTCCCGCACATTACGAGTGGGCGCTGGTGGACCTCCGAATAGCTGGGTAGAGAAGTATTCCCGGGAGGAGCGAACATTGCCGTTGACCATGTTGGGAAGGCCGGAGCACTCTCCCCACTGATGTGGCGCGTAGGTCCTTAAAAGAGCCGTCCCTGGTTGTGAACCAACAAGCCGTATATGAACACCCTACATCGGGGACCTGAAGTCTCAAAATGTTCATGGAGGTCCTCAACTGTGGATGGAGCGCTTCTGCATGCGCTTGGCTTTGACCCCCGTTGGCATTTGGGCGCGATAATATACATCGATGCGGACAATTTGGACACGGACGTGATTTTCGAGACCCTGAGGGCGTGAACCGCCCCAAACGCTCCAGAACTTCATGATTCTCAGCGAACACCCTATGCTGGAACTTCCATCTTTTCGGGCCGCCAGCTTCTGATCGGACTGGGGGTTGCTTTCTCATTGTGGAATGAAGCACGCCTGCCGGCATCTGAGTCCAGTTCTGGGGGTTTCCCAAACCCTATCGTGTATCCTACGGCCATCCGTACCCCCGTTGGCGAAACGGGCAAAGCAAATTTTCGCACGCCGAAGGCCATGTTCGGAAGGAACGCAATTAAGCTGATTTGGCGGACCAAATGAAATAAGATAGCGATCTAAAGCCATGATGAATATTTGTTCTTGACTATTATCTACGGCTCACAAGTGGCACGGGTAAAATGTTCTCTTTGCCGAACATCCGATTACCTTCTCAACGCGGATATGCTGTACTGACCTTCGTTGCACGTTTGCGTGTTGCCGCTTAGGAATAATAAAACTCGACTCCAAACGTGCGCTCACTTTACGCCCCCGATCTCGCGCGTTCTCAGGGTGTGTCTGGCCCCCAGGCAGTCGAATCGACATCAGGGCATAATGCAAGTTTGGGGATCAAAAATAAAAGCTCGTCACGAGTCGTTTTCTGCGGGATCATGGGATCCACCATGGGACTAATTAGGTTTTCGGAAGCGGTGAGTCAGGCATCCCGCTTAAACGTCTTTATTACAGCTACGCCTCATCCCGCGTTGCTACTCGACGCACCATGTGCTCTTTCACGGCCATTTGTCAACGCAACGCATGTCACTTGCGTGGAGGGGAAGAAGAAGGGGGGGGGGGGACCGGCAATGATTTGTAGGGTCCGTGACCCCCTACAGCACTCTATTTGGCTTAGAGGCACAGGGGGGCCTCAGAGACCCTTTCTCAGCGTAACTATCTACCGTTTCTGACGTCCCCCCTCTCCCGTGTTGTTTACTTTACCGCCCACAGGATATCGTCCTGCTACTACTACTGCACCCGCAGGTATCAATATTCAGGGCGGTTGCGCAAACGTCAGTGACGGTGACAGATCGCACGCTCCGGACACTTCCTCCCTTTTGACTCACACCCATCGGTCTAAAAGGGGGGGGGGGTCTGGGCCTGAGGGGAACGCGCTCGCACAAAAGGCGCGCACAAAGGCCCTCTGGGAGTTTTATGGGTTCCACATTGCGGGCAATATAATAATAATAAGGAGCTTCATATGTACGCACAGTACACCACTTCTGAAACGCGTAATAACCCGTTTACCGGTTATTCAATGTTCAAAATAATTCAATATCAAAAAAGGCGTCAATTTGTGGACAAGCCGACGGACGTTTAAGCTCGGGGCCTTGTTTCCTAGGCAAAAAGCCCCCCCCCCCCACCGCCGCCGCCCCTTTGTGAAGCGACGCTCTGGGCCACCACTACAGAATGGCAGGCACCCGAACTGGAACTGCCCCCCCCCCCCCCCTTGGAGTCTATATTGTGTGCCTGTGCGCGCGCGCGTGCGTGCGTGCGTGCGCATGTGTGTAGGTTGCCCGCCAACACGTACAGCAGGGCATGAATTACAATTACCTGGCTGCTGTCTGGCTCTTTGACTGTAGATGGGAAAAGAAACAAAAAAAAAAAAGTGCGCGATGCGCCACTATTATTGCAACATGACTTTTTTATGCACACATAACAAACTTTTACGGTTTCGGAGAGCGCCCTTCCCCCCCTCTCCTCCCCTGTGTTCGCTTCTTTCGCTCAGGGTCCAGTCCCCCCCCCCCCCTAAAGTTCATTAGAACTGCCGACCTTCTTCCCCCCCAAAAAAAACAAAAAAAAAACACTTCCCCCCTTCCCCTTCCCCTCTTCCCGTATCGCAAACAATAACAATTTTTTTTTCGCTTCCCGTCGTTTACAGATATGGTGGTCCTTGCGCTAGGCTGGTCCTCAGGACGACAAAGACGACGACAGACATGTCTTTGTCAACGCTAATTTATGTGCGTAAATTGATTTTGATATTGAATCGGCAATGACGGATTTCAGCGTGTTACCGGCGTGTTACTATAACTGTAACTTTTAGTACAGTCGAAGCTGTCATAACCCATACCTCTTTTTCCGGGTAGCCACGGGCGAGGCATAGGTTATGAGGGGCCATAAGTTTTTAGAAAAGTGTTGAAAATAGTCTCAAGAATGTCTCAAAAAAGGTTGGAGGATGCCCTTGTCTTCGATCACCCTGGGCTGTCCAAAAAGTGGATATAGGTTATGACAGCTTCGACTGTACTGTGCACAAAAACCTCAACTTCTCTCTCTCAAAAAAAAAAACTTTAATAATGCACGCTTGCAGCGTCCATTCCTCAGAAATTATACGTGCCCCCGCACCAGATCATTCCCCCATCCCCCCCCCCCCCAACTAGGCACTGGCGAGTGAGATGCAAGTAGCAGAGTCCAGGGTCGCGTCGCGTCGTCCCCCAACCACCCAGCAGGGACAGGCGACGTCAAATACTATACAAAAAGAAAAGAAAAAAAAGACTACTAACACTACAGCTGTGATGACGACAAGGGTGAGTAGGAAGCAAAGCACATTACAAGAAACGAGAGTGAGGGTGAGGGTGTCAGAGAGAGCGCCAGTACCATCCTGCGGTGGCTAGGGGGAGAGAGAGAGACTAGAGAGCATAACAGTAAAGGCTAATACAGACAGATGCTTGCATGGAATTCGTGGAGAGAGAGAGAGAGAGAGAGGTTTTTGAATGAGAATGACTAGTCAAAAGATAAGCGGAAGAAGATCCAGAGAGAAGAGAACGATGATGATAATGATGATAATGCGTGTGGTCAGTGATCACGGTGATGGTATAGAGGCAGCCAACTTCTCTCGAAGAGAGCTCCCTAGGATGGTCTATGCGATGATGAAGGATCGGCGCGGTCGTCTAAGTCCGAGAGTCGCACAAAAGTAGAGGGGGGGGGGAAGGGGAAAGACCACTCAGCCCTCATCCTCGTCGTCGTCGTCGTCCTCCTCGCCCTCGACCTCTCGCGGCACATGCATCCAGTTATCCGGGTCCGTGACCGAGTCCCAGACGACGACGGCCGCCAACTCGTTCAGGCCGTCGACCATCCACTCGGCGACGGTGCACCTGCGCAGCTCGATGCGGTCCAGGATCGTCACGCACGCCGGGCTCGCCTGCCGCTTCGCCATCGCGGACGAGAGCGTGAGCCAAGCCGCGTCGTCCGCGCGCACAAAGTTGACCCCGGAGAGCGTGAGGGATACCAGTTCGGGGAATAGCGGTGGTGCCGGTGGTGGCGCTGGCGCTGATAGTGCTGGCGATGCCACATCCTCGCCACTCCCCTCTCCACCACCACCGACATCAGTGCCAGTGCCACCATTGCTACCGTCGTCACCGCTGCCACCACCGGCTCCGGCGTCGTCGTTGCTATTGCCAGTGCTATTGCTATGGTCGCTGGCGTCGGAACTGGCGTTGTCAGGAGGGGGCAAGGGCAACTTGAGCGCATCAAGCACGCTCTCGCCCGGCGGTCCAACAGCCTCAACATGCGTCATCTCCCCCGACGCAACAAACGTATCGTACCAGTCCCGTGGGTCCCACATGGCCGCCTCGGCACGCACGCTGAGCGCGCGCAGCTCGTCAAGCGGCACGCCAGCGCACGCGCGGCGCAGAGCGCGCCGTTCCATCTCCGGGTCGTTGTCGCTCGCGTCCCACTCGCATTCGAGCCGCACGTCCGCCACGCTCTTGGGCCCAAAGTACTGCTCCCGGTCCTCCGCGACCGTCGGCGGGACGAAGGTGCGCCAGGCGGCGAGCACAAACTCGGTGCGGCCATCGATGGACGTGGAGGAGAGGGAGAGCGCGTGTGGCCTCCACTACCGGGGCCAA
Organism: Russula compacta; assembly: GCA_022376555.1. Taxonomy (NCBI): domain Eukaryota; kingdom Fungi; phylum Basidiomycota; class Agaricomycetes; order Russulales; family Russulaceae; genus Russula; species Russula compacta. The sequence goes on from WTXH01000013.1 coordinate 44,175, forward strand.
TGGGACCGGTTCTGGCATTATTGTTGTTGTCGTGCTTGTTTTCTCGGCAGAGGTGCGCGGAGAGGGAAGGCAGGACGCGGAGGCAGTCGTGCTCGGAGGGCGGGCAGATGGACCAGCAAGAGACTTTGATCGTCGCCTCGGGCGGCACGTCCAGAGCATCAAGCGCCTGGCGACATCTATCGACGCGATCATGTAGGCTGAGCGTGCGGAGGCGCGGGAGGGACACGGAGCGCGTAGAAAAGGCCGTCGCGAAGGGCGGGAGGCAGTGGGAGAGGACAAGTGACTCGAGCGCGGGCATCTGCAGTAGACAGTCGAGGAACTCGTCGTGCGTCGGTACGGCGAGTTTGGCGCGGTCGACGACGAGCTTGCGCGGGTCGGGCGCGCAGATGTTCAGGAGCGTGAGCGAGGCGAGCGGCGGGCCTGTGGCATCCCAACTAGAGAGGAACGCGCCGTCGACGATGAGACGGCGCAGACGCGGATGGGTGGAGAGAAAGTTGCGTGGGAGGTGCACCACAGTGTCGTGCCGGGTGCCGGGGCGGTGTGCGTCCACGCGGAGCCAGAAGACCTCAAGGAGCGGCGCGGCGGTCTCGATGAGGCGGACCCAGGGCAGAATGCTGCACGAGCACGCGCTAAGGTCGAGGTCCTGTATATGGAAGAGGTGCTGCGCGAGCACGTCGATGGGGTCGAGCTGCGCACAGCGACGGCGCGTCGTCGCCGTCGCCATCATCGTCATCGTCGGAGGCGGCGGGAGCGCCCATGGGTCCAGCCGCATGCTCGCCTCGCATGGGTCTGGGTCGGCCAGTGAGATGGTGATAGGGGATGACTTTGAGAGCGAGAGCATGCGCGAGGCCCACTCGCGGCCCAGGTGCAGCATAACGTGGGACCACAGCCGCGGGTGCTCGAACGCGACGACGCGCCAATGGCGACAGACGTGCGCGACGCCGGGTACCCAGCGGAGCGCGGTGTTTTTGAGCGTGAGGCGCGCGGTGGTAGAGTCATTAGCACACTCAAGGATATAAGGACCGGCGGAGGCTTGCTGGTAGAAGAGGAAGATCTCGCCCAGAATCTCTGTGGGGATGCGACAGGTGGGGGTGAGGGCATTGCGGCGGGTGCCGATCGTGCGCAGCGCGCGGCGGATGGCGGCCATTTCTCCATCGACAAGGTCGAAGGCTTTAGTGTCTGTGAGAGCAGAGGGTGGGACCTGTTGCAAGACGTCGTCGACGAGGGCAATACGCGTCTGGACGGCGTCGGACCAGTATTGGGTGGATCTGGGCAAGGCGAGTATGTGGCAGATAAGTCATTTGAATTCATTCGTGGTCGAAGCTGGAGGAGGTCTTCTAGGGGAGACTGAAAAACTTACAGTACATTGTTCTCTGTGGACAGGTCGCTCATTTAGAGAAGGGGGGGAATAAGATCCTCCAGATCAGTGATAAACGGACAAATGGATATGAGGGTCAGACAAGAGAAGTACAAAGATTTTGTCGCCCGCCCGGGGAGTCGAGTAGTACAGAATGGGATAGTCCACAGGCTCTGGGGGCCGTTGTTCTGGAGGTGGAGAGAGTGGAGAGCGGGGGAGAGCAGAGGAAGAGAAGAGAAGAGGAGAAGAGGAGCTCTGCTCGGGATCACGGCCCGGCGGCTACGTGTTGGCACTTGTCACGCACCGCCGCAACTGCACTGCACTGCACTGATCTGAATTGCAACTGGTGAAAATAAATTACGGTACGTCTACGAATACGCCAGCGAAACGTCATGTTTGGCTTCGCACAGCAAAGGCATTGCGTACTACTTAGCACGTAGCTTGTAAATCCTCAAGGGTATACTGTAGCGAGATGAGTAAAGGAAAGGTTTGATAAGAGTGGCCAGATCCCGATGAAACACAGCGACAGCTGAGCATTAATGAGCATTAACGTGTCTCCAAAACTTCCTTCTACAAAAGTGCAGCGGCACCCGCAGCGACAGCAGCAATCGCTGAGCCAGCAAATGCAAATGAACTATCGGCCGAGCGTGGCGCTGCACCCGTGGCGAGGGCACCAGCAGCTTGTACCTCGCCACCGAGGAAGTTGTTACCGCACGTCTGGGAAATAGCATTGTACAAAGCTGATTGGCCAGCGAGGAGCGAGCTGGAATTGAGGCCGGGGCCATAAGGATATTTCTGAAGCTGGGTTATCCAAACGTTCATGATATTGCGCGTGCAGGTGGTGCAGAGTTTGTCTCGGGGAGGTTGGGCTGTATGCCAAGGAATGGGATAGCGTCCTCGCTAAACTGGGTCATGTTCGGGACGAAGGCCTGCTGCGCGTCGCGGCGGTACAACGAGGCACGCTTCGTGGTGGTGGATGAGCTCATGTTGGCTACACAGTAATTCCCCGAGTTGTCCTTCGTGCACAGCGCTGCCTGGAGAGGAACGAAGGCATAGAGAACATCGTACGTGACAATGACTTGTGGAATCTTCTGGGTAACAAGCTCGTCCTGGCACGCTTGGTAGAAGAGGCTTAGCTGGGCCCCAAAGAGGGTAGGATCGCATGTGTTCGAGGAGGAACAGATTGAGTTGAGAGTGGTGGTGATGGAGGAGGGACAGCTCGTCGCCGAACCGGCACTCGAGGCGATCTGTGCCGTGGCGGATATGAGGGGCTGAATGCACTGTGTCAAACTTGCGTTGGCATTCAACTGGACGAAGAAATTTTGGCAAGTCGTGCTAATGCCAGAGGGGATAAGCGGGTTTGTGGTCGTGTTCGACTGGAAGGGAAAAAAAAATCAGCGTTGCAAAATGGGGTATAGATGGTGAAAATTTAACGGACGGAGGAGGACTGGGCGAGAGCGAGGGAGGCAAAGAGAGAAAGGACAGCGAGAGACTTCATGATGGAACGGTAGGGAAGGGAACGGAAAGGTCGACGAAAGAGCGACTGAGGCCGTATAAGACCTACAACGACACCGTCGAGTATATGTCGGCAGTGGCGCTAAAGGGTGTGGGGTGGGGGAGAGGGAGAGGTAGGAAAAAAAGAGGGTTATAATATAATTATGATCTTTGTATTTGACCGGTCGCTGCCCTCGCAACCACCAAACCCACGTGCTTCTTCTTGGCACACACAAAGCCAGCCGCACAACGTCGTCCTTTTCCCAAATTCTCTCCTCAGGCCTCTTTCTGCCTCTTAATCGGTAACTATCGGTTCAGCTACCAGTTGCATTTCAGGCGTGTGTCCTTCCTTGTTCGTTGGATGGACTGGAGCGAACCGAACAACGTTGCTCGGGGACTGCCTCTTTCTTTGTCAATGCCGTGACCGAGTGACCGGAAAAATATAAAATCTTTCGCCGCCGCCGCATGCATCACAAATCGGTCATGCCGTTCTCCACAGATGTTCTCTTTGTGCTCAGTCGGTGTTGGACTGCATGAGGGTAGCCAGCCTTGAGAGTGGTCGGAAATGAAAATATCCGGACGGGTCACTCATATTACGTATCACCACAGTGGAGTTGGTACGCCACGATTGGTCGATCGCAGCTTGTGCGAGACTACGTCACATTGCAGCGTACTGCGACTAACACGGAAAGAACTCATTCTTCAGGACGCATTGTCCACCCTAGTCCCGCCAAAAAAAAATTCCGCGGGTAGAACTCACGGTCTTTCAGCTGGCCGCACGATGCCGCGGTGTTATGCGCAACAAGGTCCCCCCTGCCCACGTCCGCCCCACGTCTCAGCGCAACAAGTACATCCACAACCTCGGTACGTTCTTCGATATAATATTTTGGACGAAGCAGCGTCAGATCGTCCAGATAGTTAGCGATTCCCATGTCGTTGTGTTGTGTGTTCCTATCCGTATACGTTCCACATCATGCCGAGATGCCTGTAGTCATATGCGAGACGTGGCTGTAATTTTCCTTTTTTAAATCCGAATTTTTATCCCGCAGCGCGTGCGAAGGAGTACAGAGGCGGTCACGTATGTTACGTAGTATGCTTAGGCGTGTATGGTATGTGGTATGGGCCAGCGCGTGCTGGTTGTGGGCAACGATAGAGTGTAATGTGTGGTGCTCGTGGGGGTGGGGGGCTGATCCCCCCGGTCGTCGTGTGTGTCCTCCTATTTTGCCCTCATCCCAGCCCCCACTCCGCCGTCGGCTTAGCGCAGATTCCGGTTTCCGCCAGGAAACAAAGCTGCGCGGTGACGCGCTTCGGGTGGTTGAAGAGTTGCGGAAAATTTCGGGGGCGGCCACTCACAGTTAAAATGCTTGCGGCACGCGGCGTTGTGTAGTGGGCAAACAGGCAGCAGGTGCTCCACTGTCTTGACTGGCTTGCCACAACTGGTAAGCAATTTGGGCTGGAGTGTGAATCCAGATTGAATCTTTGCGTGTGACTACCTATAAACGCATGACCGGTGATTATCCGATACATAGTGCAGAGAGTAGAACGGGAGAACTCAGCTGATTCTTTCTTGCTGAGAAAAGGTGGGATGAGTTCTCCCGTCAGGTGGTTCTGAGAGTGCTGTTCGGTTCGCTAGCGACGAGCGCGGGTCTTGATGCCAACGTTCGGTCCACGTCACGATGACGTTTTCCTCTGTTTTTTTCCCTTAGTGCGGTTCTTCGTCTTCTCTAAGGACGGCTGTGCGAATGGCTTCGAGGGGCCAATTCCTTTGCCCTTCTGAAACTGACGAAGGAGATGGATCTGGGGAGCCAAAGTAGCCTGACGTTAACGTTCGGGTGGAAGTCTACGATCGCACCTATTTTTTCCAGGCACTCCAGGGTTACTGACTGTTCTTCGTGTGCTCTTGTTTCCATGGCCTTGTTAACGGCGAAGTTAGAGGGGATGTAATGAGAATGTTCAGTTGTGTGGTAGCCTGGTGGGGACGATAGGAAGTCAGGGGGCCAATTAGCTCCTTTGTCGATTATTGGAAGCTGACGCGGGCGTTTTTTGAGGTGGATCGTCGTGAAATCCTGCCGCAACTCGTGGCGGCGATTTCGTGAAGAAACCTTTGCGATAGGAGGGTCAGCGATTTCCTCATGCGAGTGGACTAAACCTTCTGGCCCGCGGAGCGAGGGGCACTTTGGAGACTCTGCGGTCGTGTCTCCGCTCTGTCACCTCCCATAGCTCAGTTCCAGGTTTATGACGAAGCCCAGGTTATCCTCAGGCGTCACCTGGGGCCTGTTGGCCCTTGACGTGGCTGTGATGCTGGTGAAAGCCCCAAGATATCCCGGAGACACCAGAGCCCGCAGTCCAGCCCTGAGGTGTTTGCCCCATGCGCCATGCTCGAAAACGCACAAATTTTGATATGTCCGCTCGGCGATCCCACGTGTAACATGGGTAGGCCGTGTTTCAGAGTGGCGTCGTGTTTGGGCAGCAGCAAATGAACCTTTCATCGAGCAACTATTTCGAATTGGCGCCACATATCACGGAGACCTATGAAGAATCACCCCTCACGCTTACGCTCTGGGTGCGTGACGGTGCGATGCGATGCCAGAGCTTGGAATCCACATAACGCGGCAAAGTAACTGTTCGGTAAAATTGGCCTTTCGGGTTATTCGTCAGCAGGGAGCAGAGCTCCAGGGCTGATGCGGCATGCAAGTTAGTGGTGATGACGTGTCAGCCGATTTCGAATTGTTGCGAAATCTCACCGATCCATGACTCCGAGTCTGCCGTAGTACAGCTGTGGTACTCACTTCTTATAATATCAGCTTGCATAATGGTTCGCTTGAATTCATCGAAAATTCGAAAATACCACAGAAGCACCCAGAGATCGAGAGAAAAGTGGCGATATCATATGACATAGCTGAAGAACTAGACAGTAGACCACTAACCAGCATCAAGTCCAAACAGCCGAACAACTAACTGCTCATGGAGGTCATGGGCAGATTCCCACCCAATCCGATTACAGTACCAATCTTGTAGGGCTGCGATTTGGCGGGGAAAAACATTGGTGATCAAACCTGGCCAGACCATCACAGCGTCCTCGGAAGCATATGGAGGAAATTGCCAATACATTCGAGGAAGATCTCGAGCAAAGTGGTCACGTACGGCATACATTCAACGCACAGGCCATGCACTTGATAAGAAGGATTCATTGACAGATAGTGCCAGATGGTGCCCCGCGGACGTCCCGTCCCATTGGACAACTGGGCCGGGCCGGTCCAACCGCTGAAAAAAAAGAGGAAAAAGGGTCTGTGCACGTGCAGTTAAGGCTCTTCGTCCCGACATCACTCGCTTTGCTTTCGAGATCAAGACCAACCATTCGCCCCATTAAAACCTGTGAGTTTCTTACGATGCATCGTTCTCGAGCTACGCTGATGTTTGTTTGCGTTTAGAAACACCGGCCCAGACAGAACCAGACAGACGACAAAACGATATCATCATTCAAGTAATCACCATCACCGCACACATCCCATCATGAACAAGACGCAGTTCTACCTCTCGCAGTGCGCCAACGCGGCGTCCAAGAGCCCGATGTGCTTCACCCTCGGCGCCGTCCTCGTCAAGGGCGGCAAGGTCATCTCCAGCGGGTACAACCACCACCGACCGCACTATGACGGCGCGGACGTGCGCACGCGCGGGCACCGCAAGCCCGTGTCGATGCACGCCGAGATGCACGCGATTTTCAGCTTCACCGGCATGTCGCCCTCATTCCGCAAGCAACAGGGGGGCGCCCGCGCGGGGCGCGCGCAGGCAGGCGCCGCCACGCAGTGGCAAACACCGCGCATCATCGGACAAGCGCCCCAGTCCCCGCCCTCACCACGACCACCACGGCCACCACCACGATCATTTAAAGGCCCGGCGCCCCTCGCTACATGCGAGGGGCACCCGCAGCAGCAGCAGCAGCAGCAGCACCGGCGCTGGCACCTTCAACGAGCCATCTCCGATGATGGATTCAGTGTCTTCCCCACAGCACACCGCCAGCAAGCAGCGGTCGTCCTCTTCTAAGCGAAAGCCCGCCGCCAGGCGGGAAGAGCAGCATGCCACGCTCGGGATTATGGGAGGGCGGTGCGGCCGGAGGAGGAGGCGGAGAAGGCTTGGAGCGCGCGGCGACGGGATCCGCGCATCAACGGGGCGGACATCTACGTCGCGCGGGTCACGAAGGCCGGCATGGGCAGCGCCAGGCCGTGCTGGCGGTGCGTGGAGTGGTGTCGGTGGGCGGGCGTGAAGCGCATCTTCCACTGGAACGGGGAGGACGGCAAGTTCGACATGGTCAAGGTCAACACGGCGGAGCGGGATCAGTACGAGACCCACGCCGATGTCCGTCTATTCGCAGGGATGGTGAGCATGTGTCGATCATTCTTTTCTCTCGATTATCTTTTTTTTCTGATGCCATGCCGTTTGTTTTGTTTCGTTTAGGGATGGTAACTTTTGGGCGATCACAAAATCGTGGGGTCAGGGATCTGCCTACCACTTGCGTTTGCAGCTGGGGATACGGGTCTCGACGGGTCTTCGGAAACTCTTGGGGCCTACTCGATCTTTTCTGATATATAAGAGTTCTCGAAAAGCCATAGTATGCCATAATACTCTATACCAATGTCGTGATTTCATTGAAGGTGAGGAGGATGCATGGCCGCTGTTGGTATTAAGTAATGAACGAGCGCCGTTAAGTAAATCGGGAAGCCTCTGGGTTGTTATTGTCCGAGACGCACGGTAATGAGGTCAATTGTCTCGAGTCTAGCTACTTCGAGAATCTATTTTAAAAGGTGGAGATGGGAGGGGACATCCCCTCTCTCGTCAACGTCAACCCTTGTAACACAACAGCCATCCCTCTCACAAGCAGAACCTCAACTCGGAGAGATTCGAAACCAATAGCTTTTTTCGACATGTCATCCACGCTACAGCGTAGCGGGCCCCTCGACCACATGCACGCGCAAACGAATGCGCGGCGAAATATACGTTTACCGATGTCTGCTTTGCCAGTCGGCGCTGTCCCCCACTCGAAACCGCTCGTCGCATCGTCCGCATGATCGGGAATAACCATTGTCGTCGTGAGAGTCCCAGAGAGCCATAGTTCAGTGTGGGCGCACTCTGCTGCTTTCCTTCCTTCTTCGCTCTTGGAGCTGACATATATATCTAGACCGTAAGGCTGAGCCGTCATGCCCGGGTGTCTCTTATCACGACACATGGACTTCTGGAATGGTGTAACGGCGAAGGGTTTCTGGATTACATACTCACCATGGGGAGAGACAACGGATGTACCAGGTGACAACATGTTGAGGTGTAATTGTCTATGGAAATGAATGGCACCGAGATACAGCTGTAACTTTTGTGGTCAGTGTATGGACCCTGGGGGCAGGCACATCGACTTGTGGAGAGATGTATACAAGTCATGCACCATTTTATGACTTGTGCGGCGCGTCGTAAAACGTACTCCTAAAAATGCGAAGAAGCAGCTGAATTTAACGCCTGGGTAGGGGTTTTCTCTTCCCCCTCATTAGCAACTCTGCACCGGGTGGGCTCAGGCCTGGTGCTGAGTGAATAGCAGGGGAACGGCAAGACATTGATTGCGCATTGCGGCATTGATTGAGCGGAGGTCGCTGACCTGTCTCTGGGAAGGGAAATATTTCATAACATGTATAATGTGGGTTGTCTCCAAGTGTCGAGGTGTTGGGCCTTCCTTTGTGGTAAAAATCACTTGAGGGCCGGCATCTTCATGGCCGATAATTCACACGCATTTCTCACTAGTCCACTACGGTCTTTCCTCATCGATATGAATTGCCCTCACCGGTCGATAGTTGGAATTTCTTGATGCACGCACTTAAGGTCCATTCGATAACGAAAGGTACCCAACATAACCAAAAGGCGACGGTCTTTTAATTATTTCGCGAGAATGACGGAAAAGCAACGTGGGAAAAACGATGGGTGAGTTCTCGTCAGCCAATCATTCTCTTGATCTCGATCTCGATCCAGCCGCACCATGAAACAAAATCACGTGATAACGCTAATGCAGCCCCGCTGCTTGCTTCCGTTTTTTTTTTACGTCCGTACAATCGTTGCGTCTCGACTACCATCACGACCCCATGGAGGACGGTTTGCGCCAGCGCATCCTACTACACCAGCGAGAGGAACAAAATCCGACCACCCAAGAACCTCAACCAGACGATTCCACTCGGGACCACGTCGTTTGGGGCAAAACGCCATCTGGCCAAGGTGCGCATCCTGCTCGGACTATATTCCAATTCACGCTGACACGTGTCTCGGTGACCATCCTTTCAGTCTTCCGCGTCCCAACGACGCACGATGTCATTACAGCGCTCTTCCATCCTTCTTACCCAAAATCGCACATCGACGTCATCAACCTCGGCCTCCTTGCCCTCCAGCTCTTCCTCTTTTGCACCTTGCCTCGTACACCTCGCAAGCTCTTCTTCTTACTCTATTTTGCGTTCTGGCGCGCTGCGTACGATGCTGGTCTTGGATACGTGCTAACGATGCAGAGCAAGCGGCGATGGATCGTCAGGACCGTCCACAGGCTTGGGTGGCTCGATCAGAAACGCAGGCCCGAGGTTCGTGCCTGGATTCGCAGGCAGCTCGTCGGTAAAATGGGAAGGGATTATTCCTTCGACGTGCGTCCCTTCATATTGGTCAATCCCGCTCCCTTGATTGACCACGCGTTTACAGGAACTTCCGCTCGAGTACAACACCTGGCTACTCTTTCGCCAAGCTGTCGACATTATCTTGATCAAGTTCGTTTCAGTTCTATCCATCTGCCTCTGTGCTCTTCTCATGTTCCACCTCTCAGCGATTTCCTGTCATTCTGTTTGTTCGCGTTTGCTTGCTTCCGTGTGCCGTCAGGGCTCTCTATGTTCGTTCATGTGCTCCGGTGATCATTCCATCGCTCGTGCTTCCGTAGCGGGACATATCTCATTAGTTACTCCTTCACAGCTGGGTTGGCGGTATCGTCCTCATCGCGTTCAACCTTTGGGTCAAGTCGGAAGCTCACCATGTAGTTAAAGATTATGGCTGGTACTGGGGTGACTGCTTCTTTCAGCGTGGCGCACTCGTCTTTGACGGCGTGTTCGAGCTCGCGCCCCATCCAATGTACTCCGTCGGTAAACACCCCTTTTATGTTTATCCGTCCCTTGACCATTCATGAGAGCTGAGCAGGCTACGCATGGATTTATGGAATTTCCTTGATTGTGGGCAGCTATCCCGTGCTGTTTGTGAGCCTTGCGGCGCACTGTGCGCAATTTGCTTTCCTCGTTTTTTTCGAAAATCCCCGTCAGTGGCACAGTCTATTCAGGTTTGCTCTCTCTGATCGCTGGCTCCAGATATCGAGCGCTTCTACGGCCAGCGCAAACTCCTTGCTCAACGCGTGCCCATTCTTCAACCATCACAGCTAGAAAATGGCACAGCGAGCGTGATACATACGTCCCCTCAGCAACGTGGACAATCTCCTGCACGTGCCCGCGCGTTTTCTGACCCACCCTCGACGTCGTCGGCCACAGAAGGTTTAACCCCATCTGCATCTGACAGCGAAACGGAGACGGAGATGGACTTGACGTCTACCAATGGGGGAACTAGGGCAACCCAGCTGTCTCATCATGATCTACGCAACCGATATTTCCGCCGGGATACCATCGTCCTACTTCATCTCGACATATTCCGGTGCTTGTCCTTAATCCGTGGTAGTTGTTTTGGAGTGCTGAAAACGTTCCTCATTTGATAGGGCTCAAGATTTCATGCTGCTTCTCGCAATGGCATACCCGTTCCTGGCCACACTCCTTCCGACGCATTTGCTCACGAGTGCGGGGCTGTACTTTGGGCATGCACTTGCCTGGACACTCTTCCACACCCTCTGCCTTGGTCTCGTTTTGAAAGCCCAGAGCACGCACAAGTTCCTCGTGCGACACTTCTTAAAGCACTACCACTACCCGGCACGCAACTTGACACGTGGTGCGGTAAGGGAGGCATTCGCTAGCTGGAAAGCAGTATACAATCTAAGCATGTGCATGAGCTATGGTCTGTGTTCTTTATCTTGCCCTCACAAAGATGGGCTGATAAGGAAGGGGCAGTGTCTTGCTTTGGGGTCGTGTGGAAGACGTATGAGGCTCCAACCGCTTGGATAACTGGTAATGAGTTACTACGCCATACAATTGGGGCGGCAAGTCCTTCATCTCCATCTTAGTCGTATGCGTATCCATACTTATAGACTGTAGGTATTGATCGCATTTCACATGTGGGTGACAACGGAGTCGTACGAGGTCCTCGGTGTATTTGGTAAGTCATTGATACCCGTTGCTGGTGTTCGCGACGACAACAGTCTAATGTGTTGCCTTTCAGGGTGGTTCTACGGTGACTTTTTCATGGAAGAGTACCCTTCGTCACTCGACTACTCCGGCATTTACCGGTGATTCACCTGTCTTCCCAGCCCCGCGCCGGGACCTAACGCTAGACTAGGTATCTGAACAACCCCGAGATTACTGCCGGCGCCGCATTCTTTGGGATGGCACTTATCAGTGGGAGTAAGCTTGTCTATATCCTCGCTGGCGTGAGGCATATATCCTATTTGTGGTTCCTGCGTTACGTTGAATAGTGAGTTTTCTCCCCCCTTTTTTGACCCTCCCTTCTCGTAATCCCATACGCTTCATATAGTCCGCACATGCGAAAATTGTACGGAGATAGCCTACGGAAGGACGCGGGCTTCACAAAGGTGGTCAAAAACGTTGCGCGTCACAACGCGTGGTTGCTCGAGAGGCGTGCAGGGCGCCATGCACCGGAGATTAAGCGCGTCGTTCGGGAGGTACGCGGTACATTCGAAAAGGTGTACGAAGATACCACGGAAGTGTTGGAGGAGTTCCTAAAGAAGTGTATGGCCACATTATCTTCTGTCCACTCGCTAACGAAGTAGTGCTGACAAGTAGTAATGCGTGCACAGCTCGGCCAAAGTTGTCTGAGGTCGTACAAGACACCAAATTCCTTCTTCAGCAGTCGCGCGAGAAGCTTGTCATCACGTAGGCCAGCTCGCCGTTTCTGTGACCGACCGAACCCAGGACACTGATCAGAGTTATCGGTGATGCAGCCGTGTGGCGAATGACTTATCGGCGTACGCGACGGACAAATACAAAATACACGTTGTATCGCGTCGTGCCAGTGATACTCAACGCTTCCACCTCGGTGAGCAGATCACGGTCCAGTGGCGGGTACCACGGCACCATTCGCGGAAAGACTGGATCGGGCTGTATCGTGTTGGTGCGAACCAGTCGTCGCTCGTGACGCGGGTTTCGTCTCTAGGAATGTGGGTGCCCGTTCATGACGAAGAGTGGGATGGCAATGTCCCGATTGGCGAAGACAGTCAAACGAGTACTCCGGGGGATAGAGAAGTTTCGGGTGCAAACGACGAGGACTGTGGTACGGTCGTATTCAAGGGGGACTCGTTGCCGTGGAGAGTGGGGCAGTACGAGATGCGGTACCACCACGATGGAAAGTACAATGTGCTGGCGCTTGAAGGACCTATTGAAATATACGGTGCGTCTGTCCCTCCTTACCTTCTTCCTTTATACTAATTGCATATGGATGTCCTAGTGAACCGCCCAGAGAAAATTGACTTTGAATCCGTACGCGCGGCACTCGCACATGTCGTCCCGCTATGCCTTGACTGCGACCCATCACTGGTCCCCAGCTCCACTGCGGGTGCGCGGGATGGGAATGGAACTAGTGGGAACAGTGAGAGCGACGGCGGGGATCCAGATGATTTCCGATTCTGGTCTGAGCGGCAGGCGTGGCGGATCACCCGTGTAGTGCGGGAGATGTTTGGTGTCGAGTATGCGCCGGACGTCGTGGTTGCCGATGCAAACCTATCTGCGCTCGCAGAGCGGGTCGTAGCTTCGCGGAAGCTTATGCAAGGTAGTGATGATTGACGGCGGATGACTCTGACCTCGAGATAGATAACAGATCACACAAAGTATTGTATGTACCAGGTATTGTCACGTGATATAGATTTACGTGCGTGGTGTGTGTCACGTGTGTGGTGTGTCTGTCTGCGGGGCGTCACGGTGGTACAGGTGAGGTGCGGTGCTCCTGTGCCACCTATCCCTTCTTGCTTTTGTACAACATTCTCACAAACTACTAAACTGCAAAGTTAAATGACTCATGCCATCGGAAACGCCAGCCGATCCACGCAACGCTAGCTCCTCACTCTCCACCACAATCAGCGATACCGTCCCCCCACGCCGCAGCTCGGGACGACGAAAGAAGGGCCCCAAGCCCTGGTACGTGCTCAAGCTGTCCGTCGCCCTCGCTGCGTCTGTCATCGCCTACTCTGCGTATGTGTACATCGGAAGATTGTGCATACCGATGATCAGACGCGAGCGCAACTCGCTCGGCTCACGCACATTGGGCAGTGAGTGAATGCTCCTTAAACGCTAATTTAGCTGGTGGCCAGTTTTGCCCGCCTTTCATGCACTCGTCCACTTTGCCTTTCCTTCCTTCCCTCCCTTCTTTGCTTCTTCTTTTTATGAGATTCTGTGGCCGAGTTTAATGCTGATGGCTTTGCTTTTCTTTGCGGCCAGTCGTTTTCTTGGTCGTATTTGTTGTGCTTGGGATGATGATGATCTGGGCGTATATCATGGTACGTGTTGCTCCATCAACGGCAATGACTCGGCCTCTTTTCGTGGGTTATGTGCTCACATGTTTTGGTTTGGGGTTGTGACTAGGCCGTATTCACTCCACCTGGTTATGCCATCAAAGTGAGTACCTCCTGTCCCATCTCGTCTCGTCTGTGCCGTCCCTCCGCTCTCCCCCGCCATCCATCAAGCATGTATACATGCCACACCGCCCGGAAGCACCCGCGTCCATAACTCTCCTAGGCGTTCCACCACCGGTGGCGGGTCGCACCACTGCGTTTATGCGGATGCTGCGGACGCTCCACCCACCGCGTGTCTGCCCCGTGCTGCCCGCGCTTTCTGATTCTGATTCTGATTGATTAAGTATCGCGTCTTCCCGCGGCGTCATGTTTGTGTGTGCTCGGCAGCGCCGGGCTTCTCCTTTCACGGGCACTTTGCGGCACTGTGCCACAAGCCATTATGTCATCACCGCCAACCTATCCACCTATCCATGCATATGCGCATGGTTGGCCACGGCGCGGGGCTGCATCACCTTGTGCTGGCGCAGGGCATAGTATACTCGCGTCTTGCGTCCTGCACCGTATACCTATCAACGCGTAGATGCTATATGGCATACCGCTGGCACCTAATCCGAATTTTTTTTTCGATTTTCCTCGGTTCTTGCTACCATGCTATACCGATCGTTCGTTCTAACCGGATTCGTCCCTCTTCCATTTCTTAGCACGTCTCGAGACAACCGATTTTGGACACAGCTGGCGAAGAATTGGCGTCTCGTGAAAACTCGCCGTCCTACCAGGACATCACACCGTCGCAATTACCACGACCACAACTACCGCGACCACCAGCCCCTGCTCTACCACCCCAGATATCTCAGGGCTCGTCCACGCGCAGCATTCCGCCCTCATCATCTTCCCTTACTTCACCTTCAAACCACTCTTCGCGTCCGACGTGGGCTGGGCACCGGTCACGCGGATCCAGCACGCTCCATACCCATTCCCATTCCCACTTCACAAATCACTCACAACCACGCTTGGCCCAGCCGAGCGCCGAAAGCAGTGGTCAAACAGACACGTACACTACCTTCGCGCCCCCGCCTTCAGAAAGGCAGCGCTCTGCGAACACCCCACAGTCTCAACGACAAACTCGCAGCGGCCAAAAGCTCCCGACTCGGGCGATCACACCGCAACGTAAGCAACATCGATATTGTGAGACGTGCGGGATTGTCAAGCCGCCACGGGCACATCATTGTAGAGCGTGTGGCATGGTGCGCTGCCATTTCATTCGTCTTGTGAAGGCGCTAATAAGGAGGCCACTGCGCGTGATACTGTAGTGTGTGTTGAGATTTGATCATCATTGTCCTTGTAAGTGCTTCATATGTCTCTCTAAGCCGCTATGTCTGGGGTTTAACCGTGCAACCACGCAGGGATCGGGCAGTGCGTTGGTGCGCAGAATCAGAAGGTGTTCTTTTTTACCTGATGCCTCGGGGGGATGGTTTGACTAACGCAGATGCCACTCACCTGACAGTTTTTCTTCGTGTTCGTGGCGTGGGACGCACTCTTCTGCCTCTGGACGTTCACCACCCTTCTCGCTCTCAACGTGCGCATGGTTACGCGCACGAGGAGGAGCGTTGACTCTGAACATATCGTGGCGATTGTCTTGTACGTTCCGCTCTGCTCTATCTTCCAGTCCCGCATCCGACGGCGATCGCAGATCAGGGTTATTCTCGATATTTACTACGGCCATGCTCTCGACGCACATCGTGCTGATCAGCACGAACCAAACAACAGTCGAACACATCGTAGCGCGTGCGACGAAAGAGCGCGAGAGTGCGGTGCTGGATGAGATGCATTCGTTCTGGGCCTTTAGGTGCGTTCTCTTTTATTTTTCTCTGCTTCCTCGCCTTGGTGCCCCCGATGTCTTATGCCAGCTGGGTGGTTATTTCAGGGCAAAGCGTCGCACACGACTAGAGTGGGATGCTCAGTATGGTCGCATTGGTCGGGAAGGCAACATGTGGTGGCTTGGCAGTGTGCGGGCGAACTGGGAGCAGGTTTTTGGCCCGCATACGTGGACGTGGTTCCGTGAGTTTATCCTGCTATATTTCTTGTTATCGTAACTGATCATAAAAATGGTCCGCAGTCCCGATTGGGATGACGAAGGACAAGGGGCTTGATTTCCCCCGAAATCCGCGGTTTAACGCAGACGGTGTGTGGTTACCTCGGAAGCAGTGGCCACCAGGGTTGCGATGAAACACACACCTGGGCCACAGGATAGAGGGGATTTGATGTAACGACGAGCTTTACATGAACCCCCCGACGACGATGACGATCTTTTTTTGGATTTACATGATGCTCTCTCCTACATGCAGACCCATGTACTACCCTACGCTACGATATATAGACGCTGACTTTTTCGTATTGGGCCTTTTGGACCTTGAGTATTCCGGAATATATGCGCGTACACGATATTCCTACCCGTTTCTTGTGGTCCTCATTCTGCTCTCGTCCTTTTCGCAGATTTACAGTCATTTTTCCGCTCTGTTCGCTGTCCCCTCATTGCAGATACAGCATCCCGTCCAGAAAGGGAAGCGTGCCGTCATTTGCGACACTCTTATACCAGCCCCTGCTTACATCACGTCATGGAAAATTGGGCACGGCTGTCGTAGACGCTAGGGTGAAAACCAAGATGTTCAGAGACGCTCGCACTTAACGATCCCTCTATATCTTCCCGATCAATTCGTCCGTCCGTCCTTTAACCTCGCTGCTTCACCCTCAACTCCGCCTCTCCCCAATCCCTCTGGCTGGTTTTGGTGTCGGGCATGTGCTTGTTATGGCCCGCGGCCCCTCAAGATCACGCGTGACCGTGTACAACATGCATCTTTTTTCTTGGTTCTTGTGGGACGTGGGACATGTCCCATGTGGAAGGTGGAAGGCAGCCGTTGGATTTTAGCCGTTCCGAGTTCCGATTGCGGGAGTCGGAGGTCATCGTCTCCGTACTGTACTACTCGCCGCCCACGTTGTGGCAGCAGCGTGTGGCAGGGAAAATGCATGTCCGGTTCACGGCGAGCGCGTAGAAGAATCCATCATCATTGTATGCCCAAGCGCATGCTATTGACAGTGTTTTTCATAGCGTGTTGGCACAACAGACAATCATGTTTGCAACAACAACCGGAGGTATTGTTCGTCTTTGTGTACCTGGCTATTGGACAAGGGTAAGCTTCAAGTTGTCTTGAACTCGCACAGTGGATCCCATGGAACCACAGAAATACAAAGATGGGCTTTGAGGATACGCGCAGCACCTAGGGTCAGAGACAGCAATGAAATTGATCGTGTAATACGGTCAAAAGGGAAGATGGAATGGGATGGGAGAAGAGTAAGTCAACTGCGTTGGTCTGGATCTCACGAATAGCTTTCACCGCGGGTTGCTCAGGGAACAATGGTATGAAGAACTGATGTTATTGTAATCGTAATCAACGACCAATATCATCGCATATGATGGCGCACATGGTACATACGGCTCCGGTCCGAGAACTTCCGTTTAGGGTCTCTTTACCCGGTGGCCCCCGTCCACGATATCATGTTCGTGAAATTAACGATCCAAAACTTGAAAATTGATTTCATGTAACGCATCATGATATGTCGTCCATATTTGCGCTCTCCATCCCGGATCCGAGGGCCTACGCTCTACGCGAAAGATGCGTCCAAATAACCCAAGTCTGGTGAATAGGCAAAGTTTGGGGGGACTGCCGACCTGCGTCGGGACGTATCAGGAGGGCCTTGTATTATGACTCGATTATGGCACATTTCCTGGTATATGTGTTATTGGCCAGCTCTCCACTTGCACGCGCGGGCCCCACCTTCTGTACTTAAGCAAGACCTTGGTCTTGGTCGCTCGCGTTTCAGTCTTGTCTCTCGTCCGCTCCGCTTGCACTTCACCAGACCCATGCCGTCTTCTCCAGTTCCCAGAAATATCGCCGAAATGTTGGTGACGTCATGCCTAAAAATTTGCTCTCTCACATAGAAGTCACATCCGACCGTTTCTTTAGAGTTGCGCCCACTGTGCGTGTGATCGTTAATCTATATCCGTCGTCAGTGCGATTTACGCATCCCGATTGCAAAGCTTTTTGGAGTGTTTTGGAATTGGGCCTTGTATGGAGTTTTGGCAGTCCAGGTCTGTGAGTTCACCTTCCCATTCTCCTGCAACCAAATTCCGCCCGCTAAATCAGACGGTCAAGATGTGTATAGCTACAACTTCCCAGAAGACAGGAAACCCCTCAAAGTACTAGGTATCTAATCTCTTCACTGATTATCCGGCTCTTCTTCTCCATGACGGCTCCTCCATAGTATGGACCATATTTTTCATCGAAACACTACAAACCGCAATGAGCGGTGCGGACCTGTACTACTGGTTCATCTCCGGTTTCGGTCGAATAGATCGCTTGACCCATCCTAATTTCGCCGCTGTCGATGTGCCACTTATCGAAATTGTGATTGCCGTGATCGTCCAATACTTTTTCGCTTCTCGTGTCTGGGTGCTGAGCAACAAGAAGTCCTGGTGGCTATACCTGGTTGTTTCCGTGGTGAGTAGACCAGAAAGTTCTACTTATTATGAGGCTACCCAAAGCTCATGATCGTTCGTAGTGTTCTGTTGCCAGTGCTACAGGAGCACTCATTGGGGCCATTTATGTGAGCCTCGCATGTCTCGCATCACTTCTCACCATTGGCTCACAAGATCAGGCATTAATACACGATAGGATTATTGATGATCCGATTCTGAAGATTTCTAGCTTTGTGAGGCTGCCGCATGCTTGATTTACCCACTTCTCTAGCTAATGCGACCCTGTCAGACATGGCTTGCCGGAAACGCCGTTGCTGGCATCTCGATTGCCACGTCGATGCTCTATTTTGTAAAGACTGTGGCATGTCATTCGAAGGGGGTGGTGAACTGACTGTTGCTCTTTGGCACACCCACATAGTTGACAAGACGACGTACGGACAAGGATGGGCATCTCAGCGACAATGTGTTCTCGAGAATCGTGCAATTGACCGTCGAAACCAACTTGGTGACTTGTGTGTGCGCTCTCGTTTCCAGTTACGCCAGTCACCTCACGCGCTGTTAGGCACTGATGGCGTCGTAGCATTACTGCTCGCCATCGCATACCCTGTGCGTGATTTGGTATATGCCACCCATTCTGCGGCTAATCCGGCCCATCGATACATCGTAGGACAAGGACTGGTTCGGCTGCCCGTATGCCCCAATTCGCCCTACCTCTATGCCGTTATCTGATTACCGTTCCCAGTATCGCTGTCCTCGGGAAACTGTAGGACTAAATTTTCTTTGTGGATAACAACATCTCTGATGGTTGGCGCAGATACTCCAACACTCTCCTTGTCTCGCTCAATAACCGCATCTCCTTCCGCGAGGTGTCGTCTCAGAGAAAGGCGGCACAGAGACCTCGAGCCGTCACGGTCCCTTCCGGTGATTCCTCGAGTATCGTGCATTTGGAATTTGGAAAAGTCTCCACGTGCGTTTAAAGGGAGACACCAATCAAGAGAGGACGAACGAGAAGAGGATGTCAGGTGAGTCCTCGCGGGCTAAGGTTCCTTCTCTCAATTGCCTTTTAGCACCCTGACCTGATTTATAGATATCGCGTGATTAGAGGTTTTCAACTACCAAACAGTGTATTCTGGAATAGGAGGCACCACGACCTATTCAACTATTTTATTCTTAGTATCTTATATTTATGTCACGCTCCAAGGCGTAATGATCTTTCAAGGCATGAGTCATGTTGTACACTCGACATGCTAGAGGCTCACTGTTTACTTCACGGATGGATTCTATCCAGGCGGCCAAGGCCATGACATACAAGGCGGCCAGCAGATCCGATGAGAGTTCGCCAGGCACGCCTCATCTTACGTTCCAAAATGTATGCGTGCCCACTCAATTTGGGCATGACGTGGTGCGAGAAAATAAGTAGAGCTAGAGTTCGTGAGGCAGCCAGTTCCCTGCAAGTCGGCTGGGAGATGGGAGATGCTTGGGCTCAACTTTTATCCAACCCCTCCTAGGTGTGCGGGATGTCATCACCGTGGGAGGAATCCGAGCTGGCGGCTACTGAAGCAAAGGCCATATCCGTGCCAGCAACGAACTGGGGGTGCACCTAGGGCCTACTATGGCAGCACTTTGTGTCGCGTCAAGCCGGATGATTGGTGGTAGCGGGAGGACACAGACATCACTCTATTTTTTCTTGCACACGTTGGCGTGTCTAGAGGGATGAAGTCAGTCACGGCGGCCAAGTGACGGGTGGAAGGTGCAATGGTGTCGTTGCCTGAAAACGCCTGGATTATCGCGAGAGAATACAAAGTAGATTTACGCGGTAGTGCCCCGGGCCGGTGCCCTCGGTCACACCATACATCCTGCTACTTACCAGTACGCATCACCTCGCGGTCCTCCGAACTCGCCCAAGCCAACGCAACATTGACCGCAAGGCAAATGCAATGACGGCCAAATCCCGTGCTAGAAACGGCAAACCCAACTTTTCACGGCGCTCCCTTCGCCGTTGGGGACAGCCAAATGAATTTTTAAAAATAAATCCCCAAAAGTTTGGCTCCGAAACAGCCTGGAAGTTTGTGAGGAAATGACGAAGGGAAGGCTTGTACTGGGGGGGGGGGGGGGGTGGGGGGACGAAAGTCCAAAAGAAAAAGATATTACAGTGGAAAAAAGATGAGGCGTGCAGAAAAATGGGTAACAACAAGTAGCAATCACTTCGACAGCGGTTTCTCTCCGCGCGGATCCGCCATCCATCGCCCTCCCGGCTCATCCTCCTCCTGACGCCACTAATCGTGCACGACTAGCCAAAGGCCATCAAAGATGCGACGTCCTTTGGCCTCCTCAGCTGTGAGCGCGAGCCCGTCTGCATCATCCATATTCCAACTTGCGCATGTGATGCCTTGCGCTCTCACGGCGCAGTAGTACACCCGCAACTCCTCGATGATCTTGCGATACAGTAGGTAAAGCAGGGACGATTGAGTGAGTGGTGTGCTTCCCTGTGCGGTGCTCATTATTCAACGACCCAACGCGGCTCAGAGAACTTTGGAAAGAAGCTCCTGGGAGCGAACGATAATGATGTTCAGGCGGTGGTACAAAGATTGTATCGATCAACGTAGGAGGATGCTCGCACGACGGCTGCTCAAACTCTGCAACCTGTTGATGACCTTGTCAGGAATATGACCGTCGTTCATGGACGATGCGCAATGCTAGCTAATCGGTTCTCCATGCCGTATTGAATGTGACTTCTTTATTAGATGTAAGGACGTCAAGAGATGATATCTACGAGGCTCTCGGTACAGTATGTTTCGCTCATAGTATAAGTTCTCGGAATTGACAGCAGTGGCAGTTGTGATGCAGCAACTCGCGAGCGCTCCGAGTAGTCACTGGCACGGTCGATGGCGCAAACCATACACATCTCTCTCGTTGATGGCAGCTCCGACGTCTGATGCTGACAAAGTGGACACTAAGTCGGAATTCTTTAGAAAGGCTGTCCCTGCGTTGCAGGATCGAGACGTGGTGTTGCACTTGGGTCCGCCCTGTGCTCAGCTCAGTGACGCGACGCGATAATGTGCCGGATGCACACTAGCGAGAATGACCCAACATCCGAAACGTAAGATGCGGAGACTCTTGGGGGCTGGAGCGATTTCTTGTCATGTGGTCATGGCCACGATAGCACCCAAGCAGTACAGCACTAGTACTAGTACTGTATATCTCCGATAAAGCAGGGGGCGTGGGAGGTGAGCGTCACTATTCTTCTCGCACCGATAACGATAACGTTTCAGGGGGGGGGAAAGAAGTCAATGGAGCAAAAATTACCGATAACAGCAGAGAGGAGTGAGAACCGATGAAGATGTCGTAGCACAGTTCCTGAGTGGGCGCTTGCTACAGTCACAAATCAGTCCGCTGATTCGCCGCCCCTCCATTCCACCAAACCAAACCCTGTCTCTCACACACACAGCAGGCGCCGCCACCGCAGTAGCCGCAGCAAAGCAAAGCAACACCGCAACGCAGAGGCGACTAGGACAAACTCGGAAATACCGAGATAACCACCGACCGCACAACCCATCCAATTAACACCAAATTTCACATGATCATCTAACTACCAGCCGCAAAAGATAAGAAGCGAGAAAAAGACCCATCCGCATCCGCAAAGGCCCAAGACCCCGCCCACGGACACGAACCAGAAACGGTGCGCGCTCTAGTACTACTATCAAGTATCATTATCGACGACAGCGCGCGCGCAAACGCCGCCCCTGTGCTAGCATGCGTGCGTGGCTGCCAATACGGTACTAAGACTGAAAAAGATTTCTTCTTCTTCTTCTTCTTCTACTGTAGTGCTTGTACTTGGGGCAGCCAGCCAGAGAGAGCAAGAAAAAAGCAGTTTGTGCCTGAAAACCGGAAATGAAAGAACACCTAATAAACACCACCACACCACATGTCGTGCGTTGCGTGCGCACACGCTGCTTTGTTATTTCATTTTGCGCCCGTTTGGGGCGTTATCTGTAAAACAGCACACATCGCCGCTGGCGCGCGCGAACGAACCACGACCCTCCCACCTAGTCCCTCTCTCAGGGCAGGGCGTTTAACTGGACACGTTGATCGCCCCGCTCGCTGGTTGGAAATTCCTTAACGAGCTCGAGGCGAAATAGTACTGATTGCGTGCAAGCGACGATTCTTTAAAAAAGAAAACCCCCCACATATGGACGCAAGCAGTCCCCTGCGCAGTGCAGTTATAGTGGGACAACAACAATAAAAAGGGGGGTTTTTTTTTTTTTTGTTGCGATGTTGCAAAAGCTATTCCGACTTGTCCGAGGGTGAAGAACGCAGCCCAAGTTGAGATATTTGGTTTGACGTAGGTGGCGTTTCCTCAAATGAGAGTGATACGGACACCCCAATCCCAAGAGAGGCTAAGAGCGCTCGAGAAGCGGAGGAAGCGAGGAAGTCGTGCTAAGTGGGAGTAAGGCCTGATCTCATGAGCCATGAGCCTAAACTGAGGTCAGGTCTCCAAAACACGCGGCATCGCCGGCGACCGATGACCCTTTTTACCAATAAAAGTAGCTTTTTTTTTTTGCAAGCGAGGGGAGTGAACGAATGAATGCGCAGCATTACACTAAGCTCCTCCTTATCTATCTAGATAGGCACCTGCGTCGCCTGATTACTATATACTGTTTCACCCACCAAAGAAACAAAATCAAGAGACGGAAGCAAGCACACACCCTTCAGTCGTCGTTCTCGTTATCCTTCGTCCCCAGCTCGCGGATACGCAGGACCAACTCGTCCAATTCGGCCTCGTCGTCATCGTCGTGGTCGAAGGATCCCGGCATTCTCATGTCCGTGCCTACGGACACCACCGTCCTGCGTGGGGAATCTGTGTGTGTGTTGGGGGATGCGGGGGGGGGGGGGGTGATATGTAACGAATGATAAGATCCACTCAGCGAAACAGAATACAAAAACAAAATGCCGCCCAAATGACAAAGCGTACCGCGCGGCAAAGTTGCGGCCATCCGACCATTGGCCGTCCTGATCTTTGATGACGACGATGACGATGTCTTTGAGCGAACCGTGAATAACGGGTGAAGAGCGCCGGTTTTGCAGGCTCCGCAAACTAATGAATCAATTCTATGGATTCGCGAGACAAGGCGCGGTGGTGATAACCTGAAGGGGCACGCACCGACCTCATCTGGACGAATGGATTTGCTGAAACGACCATATCTACAAACGCGTGTGATATGCGTGTGTGACAAATTAACAGTCGGTCGGAACCGAAGAGAAAGGAAAGGGATCAGAAACGGAACTGGGAACTCACGTCTTGGCGCAGCTCTCGCACTCTACGGACATATCGGGTTAGCAGTACCGCTGCACTGGGACAAACCCAAAAGAAAACCCATGGGTGTTTGAACTAAACGCTCACCCCATTCGTAGGGATATGATATCTCATAATTGTGCCGTGTCTGCAGCAATTAACGAAATTGATGGCCCACCCCACACCGCACCACACGAGACCAAATCGAGTCCGTAAGCGGGAGGGGGATCTGTGCCTCAAAAATGGGCGTACATACCGAAATTTCAATATCCGGTCGCTTTCGCATCACTTTTGCCGCCCTAATGGAAGATCGAGTCGTTGGCGAAGATAATCCCCACGCGGGTGCACAAGGTCACCCACCACGATTTCCAGGCCTTCCCGTGGCCCTCCTTCGGATCTTGATTGATGATCCAGCAGGCGAGATGACACATCTCGTGTGACAGCGTATTCCGGATGCGTTCTAACGGAACCAAAAAAAACGCATAAAAATGGCGTAGTTCGAGCCAGACAAACCGCCTTCGGGGGAGCCATCGACTCGACTTGCCTTTGCAGTCCAGGATCTTAGTTGCGAGCTCGATCGAAGTCGTGTGTACGCCTTCCGTCGATCTTGCACCGTGATAACGGGCGGCGATGAGCTGCCGCAAGCGCAATAACAAATTACCGAGAACCGAGAAGAGACCCACCGATGCCATCGAGCTCGGCCAGCAGTGGTCAGCAGGCGATTGCTCCACGCCAGAATCGTCTCGGCAGGCAGACCACCGGCGAACACGGTCCGATTGAGTTCGTCGAAGAGAGATTGCGCATAGGCGGCACGGTCCGCCTGTTCCGCCTGCGCCAGTGCCTTTTTGGTCATCCGTGGCGTTTTCGTCGCAGGCGTAGTCGTAGTAGATTTCAGCTTTGGCTTCGCCTTTGCCTTGGGCGGCGGAGGCGTTTTTAGGGCGATGGTGGCCTCCTCCAGATCGTTCGCTGGAATGTGGGGGACGGTGCGAGTGGCAGGGAGCTCCGGAGTAGTCGGGGCAGGACAGTCGCCAGCGACGTGCGCCTTCTCCGAGTCTGAATCCGTGAGCGTGGTCAATGATGAGAGAGTGGAGAACGCTTTCACGAGAGCGTGAGTGTCTTTGTCCGCCGCCTGGCTCGGCAGCGGATCAGGGCTGGCTGTCCTGGGCGTCTGTGGAGGACGTCGTTGCGGCCTCCGGGCGCTTTTGGGGTCATTCCTGCGTGGGGGCGTATGTGGTCGCGTGCCTCAAAGCCAGCGCATACAAGCGGCGGTAGACGCGACGGACTTACAGGACGAGGAGACCATCGTCATCAAATTGGTCGCGCTGTTGCGGCAGCGGCGTGATGACTTCGAGGCGAGTAGAAAGCGGCTTGCGGCCACTCGGGTCGTCGTCATCGTCCGAGCTATCAGTGATCTCGATAACGTCGTCGGCATTGCTGTGGCGCGCTCCTGCCGTGAAGGGCAATTCCTCTGGATCTGAGCCCGAGCTGCTGCTACTACTACTGTATACGATGCGGCGCGCGCGCGCGCGATCAAGCCCGGGTTTGCGGGGGGAATGGTGGGGTCTAGGAATCGACGGTTTCGGGGAGTGGGGTGGATATCGACAGATCCATGCGCACCTGTCAACCTCCGACTCTACCCCATGAGCATCGCCACTACAGGATCTTGCGGAACACGAGCGCGGTGCTGCGGATGATATAGCGGAAAGCGATGAGGTCCTTCTCCTGTTAAGAGATTATGAATAGCTGCCTCGGGACGGATGGAGTTTGGGTCAACGTACCTCTGCATGGGCTTTGATGAATCATCTTCATCCGAGCTGGAAATCTCAATCACATCCGACATCTATGCGCGTCTTTCAGCGGGTGAACTGTCGATTGTGGCAAGTTGGGCAGCGCAAAGATGCGACGACGGCCACGAAGCGTCAACCTTGTAATGAAAAGGAGCGACAAGTAGGCGAGACACTACAACGATCGTAAGCCGGGAGACCGACGACGGTTCTGTTCAGTTGAAATGAAACCGTGGCAATCGACCGCAAACACAGAAGATGGGCGGGGCGCTCAAAAGAAGACGCGTCGCGTTGCAGCACATCACATGATCTCCAACGTATAAGTTTAACTTTGCAGCTTTTCAGCCTCTTCAAGCCACCCCACCCACAAACCCCCGACGATGGTCGCAGCAGCGGCAGCCACAAGCAGCGTAGCGCCGCTCCCCCAAACGCACCACTACATCCGCTTCTCCATCTCACCCCCCTTGGAGCACTCCTCCTCCTCCTCTTCCCCAGACGCCCTCCAGATCCGACGCGCGCTCCAAGACGCGCTCGCGCAGTCCTTCGGCATCACGCTCTCCCACGCCTACCTCGACGTGCTCTGGGTCGCCACCTCTGGCGCCGAGTGCGTCGTCCGCGCCAGCAGCCCAACGTAAGTACAATAGTAGCAGTAGTACCAAGTAAAGTAGGAGCCAACCCACAACTTTTTTTTTTTTTTTTTTTTTTCAAAAATTTCATCATTCTCCTTCTCTTTCAATGCGATGGGTGAATGACTTGTACTACATAGTGACGCTGCGAGCGTCATGGCGGCTGTCGCTGTGGCCAATGGCAGCCCTCGCCTCTCCGCGCTTAAAGAGTCGCCCTTCCTGCCCTCAGTATTAGGGGAAACCCGGAAGACATTCTAAAGTTGGCCATGATGATGTACTGGTACGGTTACTAACTCATCACCCGTGACGCTGGCGCCTGCACGACGGCGCAGCAGCGCCATGGAGGGAGCCCCATGGGGCTACGACACCTTCCCATGGACCTGCTCGTTGTTGCCTCGAGTTTCCTTGAGGAAAAAAATGATGATGATATTGTTGTTCATGGATCCCAGGATCCCCGGGCTATCACCAATACGTACTTGCGGTATGAAATTTAATTGATCGGGTCAAACGTCAAGGTGACAGATCGGTACGTGCCATAACAAAGACCCGTGGGTATCACTTTCGGTTGTTCAGGAATAGGCGGTCGACATGTGGGTGATATGGATGTGCGGGCAGAGGGCACGACTGGAGTTGTAGAAAACGTATACAGAACAACATGACACGGGGATGGGAGTAAATTATAGATATTACAGCTCCGTCGCCCTAAAGGGCCTGGCCACCCACCAGGAAAACAGTCGTAAATGATCGACTGGAGATATTCCCTCTCTATGAGCCCTGCGCTTTTAGGCGCTCGCGTGCCCACTCTACGAAATCGTCTATCGTCGACGGCCATGCGGCTGCAGGGTGACATGAGCGTGTCAATCATCGGAGCGCCCGCAAAACATAGTAGTTCGAGTTAAGATGGGGGAAACGTACCTTCCATGTCGTACATCTCGAACTTTGCATCTATTGTGCGCAAGAACACAAGGAACTACATACGCGCGCGCACCGCGGAAAAAAAAGTCAGATAGGGCAGGGCGTAAGAGGAGGGGGAGGAAAGCTACGCGCCATCGCCCATGTATCTTTGCTGATACCCTTGACGGTTTTCTCGTTCAAAAATTTGTACCATAGCTGCGAGTGCTCTTCCGTCCACCCGCCGCCGCCGCCGCCATCGCTCGCTTTCATAGGATCGTCACCATAGTCCAGCTGCGGGCGCAGCGCGCCGCCTTTAAGACCGTGCGGGAGCAAGAGGCCCCAAAACGCGAGCGCGACGTCGATCCCGAGGCTGCGCTGTCCATCCGACCGCGCAAACTCGAACGTGTAGACGTACACGCGGCGAAAGTAGTCCGCGTCTGCGCCCAGCCTCTTGCGCAGGCGGGGTATCGTGGCTTTCATCCCTTCGAAGGATTCGGCGCTGTTGCGTATGTTTATGTGGGGTTGGTGGGATATTTTTAAATAGGGGGAAGGGGGGGGGGGGGGTTACCTACCCGAGCGCTCTCCATCCCTGCACCCAACCCGCCTTCTTCCATCGACCGACGCTCGGAGACTGGAGTTCGCACGCGACGGCGAGGAGGACGACGTCCTCGGGATCTACGCCGAGATCACCGCATAGGTTGAGGGTACCGTCCACGGTGATATCGTCCTCGGCGCGGTCTAATATGTGCTGTGAACAAAAATTGGAACGGCGGGAGCGGGCACGAGTGTTGGCCCACCCTTATATTTGTTGAACAGTTTCTCAAGTTCGTTGGAGGAAGGCGCCGGCGACACGCTCTCCTTGGCGTTCATGTATGATTGGAGGGCGATATCCAGACGGAGATGCTTATCAAGATACCGCTTTGCCTCCCGTGAGCTAGTAATTGATTATTTTCGGTTCGGATACAAGTGCTATAGGGGGGCTGAAACAGCGGTGCATACGTAGCTCCAGTGGCCCTAACAAACTCTCTGACGTCCACATCTTTCCTGGAGCTCCGAGACTGCCGGAGATGGCGGAAATGAGCGGGTATGATTATTGGGAATAACAAGGCGAATTCAGCACGGACCATTGTGAATTTGTTGAAGAATAAGATGAACAGGGCGATCAGGAGGGAGAGGAGAGCAGTCCAGAAAACTGAGGATATGGACAGGGCAATGGGCACCGGCGAGAGCGAGACAATCATGCGCCGCGCCGCGCCGCTGCTCGCTGGCACATGCCGAGAACCCACCTCGCTTGGCCCCGGCGGTCTTTGCCGTCCCCCACTGGCCCACACATACACACACACCCACAACCGAGACATCGATCTCCTCGCGTCACAGCTAGAGTTTAAATATCTCAATCTCGCTCTCACCACACTAACCCCGAGGACAGCTCTTCTGGTTGATAGGTATATCTACTATCGTGCGTGAGCCACTAGCCGTATTTCTTCCGACGCAAGTCCACGGTGTGGTGGCGTCCTTGCATGCGTTATCACAGGACAACCGCGAGGCAAACAGGGTACATTCTAGACCTTCCGCAGCTTGAGTCACACGTAAATGACGCCCAGTTGTGATGTTGCAAAAACTTGAAGGGAGACGGGAAGCGCTAACCTCGGTGATTACCATCTGGTATGGATGTGCGGATGTGGTGTGGTGTGTAAATGACACACTTTGACCCCCTTTCTTTGTTGTTGCAGAGACGCGGATCTCCGGGTCCATGGGTGGGAGAGTACCCAGGCTAGCCTCAAGTTGCGACCCAAGACTTGCCAAAAATCAGGAAAAGAGCCACCAGTTGTCACGTCCGCGGAGTGCCAGCAAGCGAGGCCTCCTGCGTACCGCGTGGACAAGACTCGATGACGATGTATCATTGATGACTATGGAAAAAAAAAATCAAATTGCTCGAGTGTGTATCTGTTGGGAGAGTGATTTAAGTTCTCTATCACTTACGCCACATCCCCTGGGCATACTTCTACTTCTTGCGCTCCTTGCGCGGCTTAACGTAGATCTGGGGCGGTTCATCGATCGAGAACGACTGTTATCCCCTCGGTGGTTGTCACCTAGAAGAGTGATGCCGTCAAAGACGTGCAGAAGCTATCTATCAGTGACCCTGGTCGCACTTCTTTTCCTAGATCCATTTGAGAAACGAGCGCTGGCTCCGAGTCGGGGTCGCTAGCGAAGTTGGAACAAGGCGAGATAAGACGCCCCGAGGTTTCCCCTGTTCAGTGGTGCTGTTATCAGCGGGTTGTCCGTGCGAGTCGCCATAGTGTGATGTGTGTTGTATCTACGTGGCCCATACCGACTCACTGTCGACAATCGCACTACACACACTGATTGCCAGTTCAGGTACTATGGCCCCTACGACCTGGCGGGTATTTTGGTAAGTGTTATCTGCGAGGCACAAGACGTCTGGATAGATAAGAGCATGTGTCAAGGGTGTGTGGCGAAGTACTCGGGTTACGGCCTTCGCTTCATCGTGAGAGGGTGGTGACTTGTTGTAACAGCGCGCCAGGCCATGGTCGTTGAGCCACCGGTGGCGGCGAGATTGAGAGGAGAGGAATGAGGCTCGTTGGTCGATGTGGCACGAAATAAACCAGCGAGCCGGGCTTCTTCCGTTCCACCGATCGAGGCGTATTTCCACCCGCCAACACAACTTGGTCCACTGTGCATTTGCCCTGGCTTTCACCGACCGACCGACCGACCGACCGGGTGGGCGTATGTGCGAGGCTTCGCAGGCGCCTGCCAGTGCGCTGCTTCGTGTCCATATCTGTGTCCTTCTGTGCGAGGAAGGAAGGAGCGGAGAGGACAGAGAGGGGAAGCGAAGGGGTTCCCCCCCCCCCCCGCCTAAACCTGGGGGCGCACGTACTCCTCTAGGAACGAAGAAGAAGAAGTCGGAAAAAAAATTCAATCATTGCTTCTTTCTTCGCGTAGTAATCGAGCAGCGCCTCTCCTCCTTGCGCCCACTCGCCAGGGAAGGAATCGAAGGGAAGGGGAACGCGGTGGCAAGCGATTGTGCGTCATAATTCGCTATCTGGTGGGGTGAGGCCGCAATCGAAAGCTTTGTTGGTCGGTCTTGGTTGGCCGACTATTAATAACGGGGGAAAGGCGGAAGATCCCGGAGACCAGAGAGGTGAAAGTGGCAGGGCAGTAACAGCACGATGTCCCTCCCCGATGCCACCCAGCCTTTACCCTGCTCGGGCGGAGGAGACCAAGAACTGGACGCATCATGCATCATGATTTCCGACGACGCAAACACGTGTTCGTTCGTGCGTTGCCTCGCCCCCTTCGTGGTCTGGCACGATATACCAAAACGGGAGAAGACAAGGCGACAGTTTGGCTCCGTTTCACGCCCTCATTTTTTGCCTTGTACGGTAATGTGACCAACCCCCCATGCCGGCCCACGAGCCACATCTCTCTATTGCGCATACACGCTCTATCCATTTACGAGTTCGCCGCGCACCAGCTACCTCCATCTAAAATTTCATTTCATTTCAGAGGCGAAAGACAGGCCACGTTCGTTCGCGTCACCTGCCATTGCAGCACACTCCCGAATCCCGCACGTGCAGGCACGACAGGGCGAGCCACCCGCGAGGAACTGGCACGTATGGGAGCTTCGTGGCTGCGCAGTGCACACACTCGAACCCTACAGTCCTACAGCACGGATCATCATCATGCCAAATCAGCAAACGGCGTCTTGAGAACCCACACTCCTGACCGATCCAAACGCACCAACACGTGCGTGTATGATCGTCTCCTACAACCCATAACCGACCGATCGCGCTTCTCTGCTTGCGCCAATGCCCCGAAGAGGGAATGGGAGGCGAGTAACGAAGAGGGTCCCCCCACACATCGCGTATGCCCACTCACCGTCCATTCTCCATTCGCGAATGTAAGAAAGATAACAAGTGAACAGCATAATTGTCTCGTCGCTTGCATACGGTCTAGAATGGAAGCTGAGATGAGTACGTTTTGGCAAGTGAGGAACCCTCCGTGCCCATCGCACGCTCCCTGGCAGCCGCCGCTCTTGTCTGTCCAAGTACCGCGTACCGCTCGTCCTGCGCAGGGCTACATATGGCAATCTGGCCCCCCATCGGTGCGCACCTCTACGATCCAATGCGCCTTATCTTTGCCAACGCCACGAACGCCAAGCCCATAGGCCTTCGAGATCATGTCGGGGGCGGGTCAACGCGCTGCTGTAGGAAGGTACTACAGTAGTTGGGAAACGCAGCAAACCACAGAACGTGCTCCTTATTAGTTCCTCCGAGAGCCGACGTCATATACTACCCAAAAAGCACGGATGGACGCGCGAAGGCACGAAGGAACGAGTCAGTTGACGTTGAATGAAATGAAATGAAGAGTCCATGCATCATGGGTTGGCACAAGAATGCAATCGACGATCGATTGCGGATTATTACGGGCGAGCGGTCCATGGCCACTGGACTCGGACTTGCCCCGCCTCCTGCCCCTGCCTGCTCTCTGCCTTCCTAAGAAAGAAAGACGGCTGTCACGTGTCGTCGGGCCGGCTAGGCGAGGAGCCGCGTTTACGTTTCTCATCTGCCATACATGGACAAGCGCAGGTTTCAAGCGCAGGGTACAGTATCTCGGTAATATCTCGGGCTCGGGGTAGGGCGGGGGAGGAGCGGAGAGGGACAAGCACAAGATTATACTCCATAATGCTGCCGTAACGCCGGCCTCTTTTCTCTGCTTTTCTTTCCTTTTTCGGTGAGAGAAAGAAGTTTCTGATTATCTCTGGGAGGAAGTCGTACGTTGTATGTGTACGGTGAGTGCAAGTACAGTAGAGGGAGCTGAGCTCGCTTCTTGAATCTTTTTTTGCTTTTTACTTGCTGAACTGCTGATGTTCTGATGCAACTGAAGATATCATGTCCGCATCCTTGTGATTATTCTATCTTCCTGCTTGCTTGCTTCTGCCCGGCCCCACACACCCTTTGTACAAATCAAGTAGGCGCGTTCCAAGGGAACAACACATATCCAAAGAAGAGCTCCGGGGCAGTGGGTTCGGTGGGTTCGTCTGTGATCGTGGGTAAAGCGACCCCCGAGTTTGGCCTCCCCCGCCCCCCCCTCCCCGCCCCCTCCGGCGGGGGCCCATCGGGATCCATCTGAATTTATTCCTCGATTGCCCCACTTAGATGCAACGACGCAATGATCTATTTATTTGTCCTTCACCCGTGACGACTGTCTCCGATCGATGCCGTGTCGGAGTTTGATCCAGGCCGATGGTGGTTGACTCGCAAGGCAATGACATCATGTTCGAGCGTGTCGCATTATCGTTAGTCCAACGACCCGCAGGGCAAGAGATATACAGCCAAGTGAGCTGAGCCCAAAACCATGAAGCTTGCATGAATATTTCATTCAAGAAACAATAGAGCTATGTCAGTGCCGGGACGCCACGTTCAAGTCAACACTTTAGATCTGCTACCAGTTACTCTACTGCGCTTTCTTCCAGGACCACGTATATTGAAATCAACACAGCCATCGTGAGTGATGTTACCGTTTGCCCATCTAGCGTATAATGCTTTCATTTTCCCAACGGTCGAGCGGTGTTTCAAAGCAAATCCGACGGCGACAACGCGTGATTTGATATTTGTCCTGATTCGGTAGTTTAAGGGGTGGTCACATGGTCACACGTCGGTTTGGTCTGGTACGGGTACTGCACTTGTCTGGTATTTCAACTCAACCCCGGTGTGTTGCGCCCCCCCCCTTCTCTTTGTGTGCCAGAAATTGCAATTCGGCACGGCGACTTTAAGGGTTTTCTAGCCACGGTCCGGGCTTTCTCTCATTTCGTTCGAAGACGTGCGATCCCCGCCCTTGTGCCCTGCCCTGTGTTTTGTTTTTTGTTTTTTGATATACTGTACTGTATTTATTGATCGATGCATGCGTGCATGCATGCATGATCGACAGACGACATATGCCAGTGGCGCGCGGATGATTCGGAAAAAAAAAAAAGGTACGATTGTACCCAAGTTGGTCGTGCAACTCGCGCCCGCTCGAGGGGAAAAAAAAAGGAAAGTTTGCGTTCAAATCCCCGTACTGTAATTCGCTCGATTTGTCCAATTTGACAATTCCCCCCCCCCTCCCACTTCTCCCTACGTAATGCCTTTCCTTTTCGGCCCTTTGTTAACGTTGTCTCTCTCTCTCCCTCTGATGCTTTGTGATGATTACGGTGGGAAGGAAATCATTCCCTTGGCGCCTTTTGTGTTAGCCACACACACACATATATATGCGCACACATATGCACATACACGTACGGCACGCACGCACACGCACACCCCTCCGCAGAACATCTACAGTTACGGTATTATCCCCGCGGTGTCGTGGCGGCGCGGTGTGGCGTGGCCCCACCGGGTATGGCGCATATAGCTGTGCTTGTAAGTGGAAAAACGATCACGAAGGAAGAAAGAAGAATACGAGATCCCGGCCTCGGTCCCTTTTTGCTCCATCCGGACGTTGATGCGGTGCTTTTTTTTTTTTTTATTACAGTAACTTGTGTGTGGAGGCTGCCTTTTTACGCTCAGAGATATATATCTATCGGCAACACAATTGTGCAAAGGAAAGACGTACCGACGTGATTTATGACGTTGGAAAGAATTGGCCAAGAGTCGGGGCAAACGTCGTTCCGCGCCACTTTGGCATGCTGGCGACGTTTGCGTGTGAGGAAAATCTCGACTCCCCCTTTCCTGGTTTGGTCTTGTGGGGTTTGTCCTCAGCTTCCTCAGCGCCTCAGCTGCCGCCGCCGCCGGGCGCTTCGGCGAATCACAATTTGTGCGGGTCGTCATAAATCAATTCGTTTGTTCCTTTTGGCGCGGCGCGGGCGACGCCACTGCGCCAAAGAAAAAAACCGCCACACAATACCAGAAAAGAAATGACTTGCGTGAATGGAAGACTATATAGGATGTGTGTGTGTGTGTAGTGGCACCGGCCACCAGTTTTTGGGGAGTTGGAGGTTTTGTGTGCGCGATGTGTGTGTGTGTGTTTACAGTATGCCGTATATGGTATACTGGCACCGTAACGGAGCCCGCCTCTCAGCTCAGTATACAGTACTGTACAGCAGGGGCTGGGGATCTCAGCCCGCAAGGGATGCACCGGCCTCGGCAGGGATAGAGACGGGGAATACTGCGGGAGTGTGTCTGTGTTTGTGTGCCTACTTGCGTGCCTTGCATTGGATTGGCACTGGGCCGTACTGCTCGACTGGAGTGCCAGAGGAGATCGAGATCAGTTGATGATGACTCGATGGCAGGGCCCCCATACGCAGCAATCACACACGAAGAGGAGGGACACCTCGCTCCCGCACCATCCCGCGATATCGGGTGTTTACCATACGGCAGCATCGCCTGTATGTCCATGGCAGCAGAGCCGGCGAGCGCAAGCCGTTCGCGCGCACGCACAAAATGGCACCCCCCTGTAAAAACATGTAACACGTTCCGTACCAATAACGGTAGTACCGTGCCGTGCAGAGCAAGCCGCCACTAGCATCAGTACGGCGAGTGGTGGTGCCTCTTTCTCTGATCTTTTTTCCAAAATGATCGACGCCGTCCTACTCCTACTTCGCCCTTCCCTAATATGCGCAGCGCACACATATGCCAAGAGCATGATACGATCAAAGCGGCGGCGTGGAGCGATACGGCGCGGGGATGCCACCGCCACACAGTACAGCCCTCCTTTACCGCAGATCGCTGTCACGTCAACCACCCTCCCCTCCATCTCGGCGTGCTCCCGTACTTGCCCACACGATCAGATCAGCTTGCTCTGTAATAGCGGGCCCCGGGGTACCAGGAACCATGACGATCACGGGTCATCGTCAGGAAGAGCTCCATTGAAGTGGGTCGGTTGTGCATGTGATGACATACATAGGTATAGGTATGGGAAGGGAAGGGGGGATTCGGGCAAGCGGATATATTAGTTGGCGCCTAGTTATTTCATATATATATATTTTTATTTCACATTTGTTTTTCCATTCCATTTCATTTCATTTTCACTACAGCGACCGAAAACCGCATTGGCATGCATGCACATCACACGGTACTACCTACACAAGCATTTTTCACTTCCAAAAGAGAGAGAGGAGGCCCCGAAGAAAAACAAAAAAAAGAACTGTATACCGGGACTAAAAGTTTTAGTTGTAAAAATTCGGACGATTGGGGAGAATTGCACAATTGGTTGTGTGCATATTGCGCAAGCGAGCAGCAGCAACAGCAAGTGAATGAAGAAACGGGGGGTGCGTTCCGCGCCGCGGCGGGAAGCGGGAAGGGGAAGGCGGAAGGAAGAAGAAAGAGGGCCAGAGTTGGGCCCGGCGCCCGGCAGCTGGAGTCAGGAGTGTGGACGTGTGTTTGGCGTTTGCTCTGCCATCTGAGGTAGGATCGCCAATTGGGAGAGAGAGAGAGTTGCGGGGAGCGGGAGGGGAGATCCGGGTTGGGGTTGGTGGGTCTGTGTGTGGTGTGCGGTGGGCGGTTGGGATAAGCGATAAGCGAAACGGGATGGACGGGCGCCGGGGATTGCGGGCGGGTGCTTTTTTTTTGTTTTGGGAAGAGATCGACCTTTGACGATCGTTTTCTTGTTGTTAGTCGTCGCTCTCTTTTTTTTCTTTTCTTTTTTCTGTATATGTGCGATGTTCGGACGAACCTAAGCAAGCTTTTGCGCAAGAGATCTGCCGATCTATCTACGCCACAACTCACGATCATCCTCATCATCATCATCACCAACCCGGGCGGAGCCTCCATCCCGAAACCCCCCAACCCACCTACTTACAGTAAAGAGCACAAGACCACCAACAACCGATCACGAGATGGTTTCGCATACGTCATGAATAGCAAAGGGGGTTTTTTTTTTAATTGTGCGTGTTGTGATCTGGTGATCTGGTGATCTTCGTTTCCATTGCGGCGCGCCCTTGGGTTACTTTTAATAATGCGAGCAACTGCTGCCGTTTTCCGTTGTGTAGGAGACGAATGATATCCGAGGTCAGTTCAGTTCGGCCCACGGCAACTGCTGTAACTGGTACTACAGTTTAGTACCACTGTACCACATGGGTGAAACCCGCAAGAGTGGCCAGGCCCAGATGGCCCATTTTCATCGCTCTTCTGACCCTCTATGTTTCCCCATACAGAACAGATCGCCCATCGGCCTTTTCTTTGACTCACCCCCCCCTGGTTTCAATTGTCGTGTGATTATCTGTTGCCTATCTACGCGCGCGCGTGCGAGTTGGGTGGGGGATTTAGCCGCTCGGGAAGGGCAAGGCCATGTGGAGCTTGGAGCTGTGCCCTCGAGAGATTAATACACAACGTTCAAGCAGGGACAGGGACAGGGACGCAGGGTTGTGGACGATGAATGAATGAATGAAAACCAACATCATCAGATGGCCCTTAGTCCCCCCCCCCTCTCTCTCCAAGTTGTTTTTGGCACATGTCATTTTCGAAGTAAAAACAATATTCCTTTTGGGGACGATTTTCAGTTGCTCCCAGTGAACGGCGCGCTACGGCGTTTGGTTGTTTTGTTTTTTTTTGAACTGACGACGGACGAAAGGGGAAGAAGAGGCGCCTTTGGGGGGCCCCTGGAAGGACATTTCTACTGTATAGGATTTCAATCAACCCTGCGCGTGAGCACTCGCTACATTCCACACACACACACGTACGCACATGTGGAACATGCGCACGCGGGCTCGGCTCCCCCTTATCACGGCCCAAGCAATGCGCGCGCGCGCGCGCTAACACCACGCCACCACTCGTCATAAAGAGAAAGAGAGAGAGGGAACTCTCCGCTTGCCCTTTGCCCTTCAAACAAACCCAACAAACCTTTTTTTTTTTTTTTTTTTTCTGATCAATCAAAAGGTCCCCCCGCAAGGAAATGGGTGATTTTTTTTATTTTGGGAATGAGATAGGGGGGGAAGCATTGCTCCTCGCGATCCGACGGAGCCGGGAGGACTGATACCAACAATGCCAATGTTGTACCACATTGTCCCCCTCTATTATTACTTTACCTTCGCAACGGACGACAAACAAAGGAACTGCGCACACACACCGCATGGGCAGAGCAAGGTCCTTGGCTACGGTCTACGTGTAACGCGCGCGTGTGTACGTACTAGGACGACGACGACGACGAACGCCAGCTACTTCTTCTTTAATGACGAAATTCTTCGGAACTAAAAGTATTTCCCGAGAAGGGGCCAAATACATGGAATTCAAAGGAATTACAATTACGGCGATGGGGAGAAGAAGGGAGAGAGATGGAGATGGGTGGGGATCATCCCTCGGCCCAAAATGTGAAAAAGGCAAGGAGAGAGAGGGAGGAGAACCAAAACGCACCCCCGTCGTCCCGCTCCACCACCTTTCTAGTAAGTACTCTCCTAGTAATAACTGTAGTACTGCTGTACTTGCACACCGACCGATGGGATCTTGACATGGGAATTTGAAGAGGATCACGATCGGGCTCAGGTTGGGAAAGTCGTACAACCCATTACATATAGTTGAAAGTGGCGTGCGTGAGGGGAGCGCGCGGACAGACGGCTTCTGATTGAAAGATAATCTCTGTCAAATTACGGATCTAATTTTTCCTCTTTTTTTGATTTCTTTTTGGGTTTGGGAGATGAGAGAGACACACACGCGCACACACACACACACATAAAAGGGATCTCATTTTATGTAATTTATTAGACAGATAGGGCCGGCCGGAAAAGGTAGCAAGGGGGAGCTACCCATCTTGGCAAGTACAATTTCCAACCATCGTTCGTTCGCGTCACACACGTCAGAACCGAGCAGATTGCGCAACGCGATTCTCCTTCCATAGATCATATAACAGATCATATCATCATTTGGCTCTCATAAATAGGGATTCTGTTCCGCCAAAAATGAAACTGAAACTGAACGTTGCCCGTCTATGACCGTTGCGATCGCAAGTCAATGAATGTGCATATATAGGGGGTAAGGCTAAATGCGCTCATTCATTCACACATGTGTAACAAAGCAGGCGTAAACACACAACACGTGACATATGGTACACAGGGGGGTCCTGGGTAGGGAAAAAGTCGGAAACAGTTGAACAGACGAAAAAAAAAGATTAGGTCCGACCCAAGGGCCTAGGATTCTATGGTGGGGGGAAAAGCGAAAACTACGCGCTAAAAAAAAAAAGGTGATGAGAGAGAACAAGGCGTAAATGAGGACGCCCAAATAAAAGGGAGAAAGTTGTCAAAACAACAGCATGATCGAGAGCAAGGGGGGAAAACGAAGCAATGATGATGATATGTACCTCTATTTCACAACGACCCGTCTCGTGTGTTTCCCTGCACGCCGCCGTTCCCCATGCGGCGTGGGCCTACGCCACGACTGATCATCTTCTTCGCGAATGTCATCAACACGATGATCCACCTTTGTGTGCACGATCGATTCCGATCAGCACAGGTCCGACGTGGCAAGGCAGCAATACGTGACAACTCACCGGAGGAGGCCCGTTGCGCACCATTGCACCCTGATGGTGAGGAGGCGCATAGCCAGGCGGGGGTGCAACCGCGCCCGCCGAGGCACCGCCCACTGGAGCGGGGCCACCCCGCGTCATATCGGGATGATGATGCGGATAGGGTGGGACCGGGTGGTGATGAGGGGGAGAGTGCATGTGTGCGGGCGCATGAGCGTGTTGCTCCGGAGGCGGCGGTGGCGGCTGCTGCTGTTGCTGCTGCTGCATGGATGGTGGAGGGGGCACTGGTGGATGGGAATGTGTGGGCCACGATACGGGTTCTTTGCCCTTGCTAGTGCTTCGCGCACTACCGGACGGAGGAGGAAAGTCAGACTCGACGCGCACGCGAATGATCTCCTTGCCGGCCTGGGCAAAGAATTGATGCTCTTGACGACGGAAATATAAGCTGGTAGGCCCCTGCTTGAGGAAAATGGGCTGCTCTGGTGGTTGCGGAGGGAAGAGGCGCATGAGGTCGTGTCCGGTGGGAGGTGGGGGGTAATTCCTTGAAGGAATGGCCTGGCCGTTGGAGACATCGAGATCTAGGGGTTAATAATCCCGGTAAATAAACAAAAGAGGTAGAAAGGCGCGTGAGTGTAAAGCTTACGAGGGAGGGAGCTCGGTGATATCGGTCTTCGAGGGGGAGCCTGGGCACCATTGGAAGCATGCTGGATAGGAGGGAGATGGGAAGACGGTGGGCTCATGTCATGGTGGTGGTTGAGTGGGGAACCCGAGGAACGCGATGAGGGTGAGCGAGAGAGGTCTGAGACGGGACGAAGATTATACTGTTGCATTGGAAGAGGGGGCGTATGATGATGTGGAGGAGGGGGGGGTGGAGGATGGAGAGGAGGAGGTTATATAGTGGTGGGAGCGGGATTTGTATCTACGATGCGAGTGATCTTCTGGGCATCCCTGAAAATGGGTAAACGTCCGGACGGAAAAGTGATGGATTCGATTTCGATTCACGAGGCGAAGGGGGAAGGGGACAAAAAGAGCAGAGGGGGGGATCAAATTGGAAGCTGTGTTTCATTCCGGGCCGCGGGTCGCGCGTCGTCCGTTACCGTTACGTTGCATAACAGGTGCCGTGCCTACTCAGTTAGTAGCCAACCCGAACGAACCATCTTTCAGGGCCGTCCCACTCCCGTCGATGGACGACTTGTCAACCAGCCTCGTGCGCTCCGGGAATTCGGCCATCGGCCTGCCCTGATCCTTTCCTTGACAGAAACCGCTCACTTATCGACCGCGATCGCTGGCCCGGGTAGTTGGCCTCCTCAACTGCCGCCCGTTCACACGATCGACCGCTTTCGGTTAACTGGGTATGGTCTTCGGCTAGACAAAGACAAGCCAGCACAGATCATCACAAAACTATCACCTGCTTTCCTTTCCTTCCTTCGTTTGCACACACACACACACACACCCGTCTTCCTCGCCTTGGTTATTATGGTTACAACCCCCCCTTCCTTCCTTTCTGCTTCTGCTTCTTCATCCATCAATTCGTGCAGCGCCCGGCAGTCAATTATAAGTGTACCCACAGCTACGCCCGACCGAGCCGTCCCTGAGTTCATCTCATCATGGTCATTCCATAAATATACCCGCAGCCGTGCGCGATTGCACTAACCATTCTTCGGCGCTATCCCGGACCCCTCGTGCTCATGACTCCTGACGATAACCGCTCGACGTTTTTCCGCCGCCGGACTTTGCTCGCCCCGGCTCGTTTCGTGGTCGAGGAATCTGTGGACAGATTTCTCGGAAAGAAATGCAGGACACAGGGCGGCATGAGGAATATATGAGGAAATGAGGAATATATATACATATATATATATTTGGTTGACACCTGCCTGCGTGCTTGTCCGGAGGGATTCGCCACCGCTGTCACGTTTCCGGCCGGGACCTTGTCTTTGTGCTTAGTGCCGTGTCATTTTCCGAAAATTGTATCGATGCCATCTTTTTTGATCGGTCCTGCTCCTGACGTCTTAGCTATCTCACGAAGGTCTAGAACGCGGCAAAGTCCGACTTTGTACATGTCGATGTGAAATTTAACATTTTTGGCGCCTGGGTGGCCTTGCCTTGGCCTTGGGCCTTGCCTGCCCGCTTCTAAAGGCTCCGAACGCGAACACTCCAGTCCCAGTCAGTGCTCTCCTCAACCTTGGCATATCCGATTATCCGAATCCAACCGCACAAGGCTCCCGATCACCCATCGTATCCCTCCCTTACCTCCATTGCTCTCTTGCTATCTCTCTCCCTTCTTCTTTCTCTTATCGATCGAGATACCCTCCAGCACTCGCCTTTCGGCCATCGCGAGACGGCCCCGTCCTTCACGGCTCGTTACTTATCCCCCAATTCGGCGTAACCAAATATGGCCTTGCCCTTGGGGTCGGATTGGCCCATGGATGATACGCACGACCGCCACGCGCCGCAGTGCCCTCCTTCTCATTCCGTTGCGCAACACGCTCATTCCTTGGCCTCGTTGCGGCGCAATCCCACTCACGCCTTGTCCCACCCCTGACTTGGGCACGCTATACTATATCCTCATCCTCTGGCTGTGCTCATGGGCGGCAACCCTTATCACATTGGTTCCAATCCTTTGTTCTTTTCGCCATGTCATGTCATATCCAAACCAATAGTGTGCCACCGCCATCTCCACGGTTCTATCCAAGTCCGTCACACACCCAATGATCGCACCTTCTTGTTGTGGTCCTTCCATCCCCCCCCCCAATCCCACCTCCCTCCTTCTCCCTCCATATTGGCTCTCGCTGCTCTATGATCTTGCGACCCGCCGTGATCTCGGGAGCAACTCCCATTCTCCCACGTCTTTTCCGCCTCGGAGTCGACTCAACAAGTGGCCATTTACGCCGCCACGGTGTTTGGCACTTACCCCCTATTGACTCGACCCCCTCGCCACCGCCACAACCCAGTCTGATGGACCGTGTCCATAACACGTCACCGTCACCGTAACATCCCCGCCACACCCCCTCGGCGTTCTCAAACCTCAGCCCCTCGATTGGGATTTGATTGGACGACGGATGACTCACATTCGCCGCGGGCGCGCGACGCCACCGCCTTCTTTAGCGGCGTCAGCCAGCCCCAGTGCTAGCGCGCTGCTTTCAGTAACAGGTAAGTTTTTTTGCTGCTATAAACAAACGATCAGAGATCGACCGACCAACCAACCTCCGGCAGAATCTCAGACACACGCCCTTTTTCCATCCATCCGACCGGCACCCCCTGAGGAGAAGAAAAAAAAAAAAAAAACCACAGCCCTCCCTCTCTCTCTTATCGTCCTGGTCTTTGGTCGGCAACCCGATAATTCGCGCGCGCCTCCCTGCCCTTTGAAACGTGGCACGTCACACACGCGGGCATGCCACACTCTTGCAGGCAGTGGCGTGCATCGCACCCTGAGAGCGGGTACTGCTGCCGGCCGTGTGCCCTTGCGTTTGCCTGAGTATCCGCGTTCTTTGATCGCAAAATTCACAAAAGTGGCGCAAAACATTACTTCGAAGACTTTTTTTTTCAATCCCACATTTTTTAATCTTGTCTTTATGATTAAAATGATGGGATCTCGCGAGATCTTGCGACGGGGAAGGGTTAAACAGGGGTAAAAAAAAAAAAAGGGAAGAGAGAGAGAAAATTTGAATGAATGAATGAACGAACGAGATGTCCCGCGCTGTGCAACTGTTGCTGATTCTCTCTTCTCGGCTGTCATTTGTTTACGACTTTCAAAATTTACCATGAAACGAACTGCGCAGCGCGTAGCGCCCAAGGGTAGTTATATACAGCAAGTAGCACAGTAGTACGTAGCAGTAATAATGTGCAAAAACGAAACCTCCGCGCCACTTTGTTTTGGAAGTCGCTTGTTCTCACTCGTTGTCATATTTGGTCTCGGAGCCGATGCTTCGGGATTCGCAAGCAACAAGCAAGCCCCTCGCTCGACGACGCCCGGCCGGCGATGGCTGAATGAATATAAAAATGGACTTTTTGTGCGTCCGTCATGCGCGTCATGTGCCAAGTTACACGGTGGTGAAACACTCGGCCCCGTTGCCCACAAAACGTTTGAAAGAGAG
Organism: Russula compacta; assembly: GCA_022376555.1. Classification (NCBI taxonomy): domain Eukaryota; kingdom Fungi; phylum Basidiomycota; class Agaricomycetes; order Russulales; family Russulaceae; genus Russula; species Russula compacta. The sequence continues at coordinate 86,383 of WTXH01000013.1, forward strand.
GCCTCAAAACCCACCCCCACCCAGCTTACTGTTAGCTAGAAGTGTGGCGCGCGCGCGGTGATTATGCCAGCGCCGGCAGGTCGGATTGTCGAGAGCAAGCAAGCGGCAAGCGGCGTAGCAACGCATTGCTGCTTTAGCGCGTGAGTGCGCGCGCGCGCATGTATATATACAATGCGTAGGCAGAAAGAGGAAAAAAAAGGAAGGAAAGGAATTAAAAAAAAAAAAAAAACAAAGGCTTTGACGGGAGACGCAGAGAAAAAAGAGAGAGGGCGAGCGTTTCGCTCGCAGAGGGTAAGGGCCACGCCATGACGCCGCGCAACTGGGACTGACTGGCTGGCAACTGCCACCGATTGGGCCGCGGAGCGGCGCAGCCCAAGACTCCCTGCAGAGGAACCGAACGAGAACGCGGGAAGCATGCATGCTTGCCCTCTCCTGCGGCCCCCCTCTCCCACCCGCGCGCTCAGGATCCCGCCGCGGCGCCGCCTTTCTTGCGCTTTCTGCTGCTGCCGCCTTCGGCAGTCGTCGACACGAGGCCAAAGCCAGCAATAGCAGCAGCAGAAGCTTCTTCTTCTTCTTCTTCCTTTTTGCGACGATCCTCTCCTCTTTCTCTCTTGAAATTCCGACCCCGTGCTGCTGCTGCTGCTGCTGCTGCTCCTCCGTGGTTGTCATTGTCGTTGTCATTGTCGTCGGTAGCTTCTTCTTCTTCTCGTCGTTGTCGTCGCTGCGCCTGCGCTGGGCGCGATCCGTTCTCGCGAGGAGCGACGGAATCGGAAGGCCGCGGCGGCTCGTCCACTGCTGCAGGTTTGAGAAACATGAGAGCTGGAGCTGGAGCTGGAGCTGGACGAGCGCCTTTGATCTTGTTGGGCGATGGTGCGGGCGAGGGTGGCGCACGGCGGGCCAGTGCTGGGCTATCGCCGTCTTCTTCCGTTTCTTTGATTTTGATCTCGCGTATGATCTCCCGGGCGCTTTTGGTGGTATTGCGGGATTTGGCTAGCTTGGTTTCTTTCCTCGAGGAAGAGCCAGGTCCGAAGCTTGATATCGACGTAAGCCGTTTCGAGGTAGGGTGATGATGATGATGATGATGTCCTTCTTCTGCTTCCGCAAGGTCCTCCCGAACGGCGGCGGAAGGTGACCCACGGGAATCGTCGCCGCCGTCGGCTGGGGGGAAATGCTGGAACGGATCTTCGTGTGTCAGGTGAGCCAAGGACAGAGTTCGAAATGTGCGGGCGCACCTCAACTTCCGTGACCTCCTGACCTCGTTTGTTCCATGTTCTCCGACCTCGAAGCCGGACCTGTTGCGGTGGCGATCCCGAAGCATCAGAGCGTGATAAAACGAACGGAAGGTATGACGCCTCGTGCGTCACGAGCGAGCTAGAATATGTGTCAAGGGGGTTGGAAATTGTGATTGTTGATGAAATCGATAAGGGCGTGTAGCAGTAGCGTACCTCGAAGGCGCCTTTGTTGAAGATATCCCCCACATTTCCTTCACCTCCTTCGCCACCTCCCACTGTGATTCATCCTTGATGACCGTTTCCGCGGATTTGGTTTCGACTTGCCGCTCTGCCCGTTGAGCATTTTGCATGAAACGAAGGTTAAGTGTCCCTTTGCTAATTGTCGCAGTCATGATGGGCAGAGGTGAAGGGCACGCGTCGTGCTCAACCTGAACATCAACGCCCACACTCTCGGGCTCCTCGGCGACCCGCGACTGTATCACGTGATTATGGCCCGAGGAGTACTACAACTCTTGCACGCGACCGATGGGGTCAATGCTGTCATTTTGTGTCGGCCATGTGAGCACGAACCGTGCGCAGAAGGACCGCTGCCATTGGGCGGGAAGTGCATCTCACACGGGGAAGCAAGACAAAGTAGGGCACTGTCAGTCTCACTGCATCAAACCCGTGTCCATCAACTTCTCCTTCCGAGCTTCTTCGCCTTGCTGGCGCGTCTCAGAAACGCAAACCCAGAGAATTGTCCTTGAGGCTACCACATCGGTGTGTCAGAATGATATATTAAGTCCACGGCGGTGCTGTCAATCGTGACAAGCGCGTACGCAATAAAACACGTTCACCGGCCTCCCACGGTGGCCCCGACATGATGCAGGCCTTTCCGGCAGAGAAATGGGTACGTCCCCTCCCCCCTTGGCGAGGCAAGTTTTACCCGTCCATCCCGGGAAATCTTCCATCATCATAGTTGATCGTATGCCAGGTGGCGTTATTCCTGGAACGATCTATGAAGTTGTCCTTCTCGACGACCTCGTGTGTGGCGCAAATATCGCGTCCTGTAGATAAGGGAGATATCCGGGCGTATGGGTAGGTGGGCTGACCGGAAACGACAACAGCGAGACGGAGTATCGCGCGCGGCTGCAAGGACGCTAGTACGCTACCCATCCGTGCGGTCTTTCATATATCATCCCCCTCACCATTCATTCACTAATCGTGTTTTAAACACTGTGGGCATTTTACAAAGGAATCTAATTCAGTCTAAAAAAAAAACACTGAAACCTGATTGCCTGGCTGTTCAGAATTGAATTGGATTACATTGTGAAAATGCCCACCGTGTTTAATTTATATATCGGTAGAGCGTTCACGGCTACGTACGAGCGGCGGAGCGCCAGGCCAAATGGCCGGAACTGTCCTTCCACCGGAGGCTCATTCATCACCACACGGCCGCCTTCCCCCGACTTGTGATGAGTGATCGCAAGGGAGTACTGTATGTGGCGGTCAGTTCATATACTGTAATCCCGCAACATATGGAACTCGCCGAAACTCGAATCTGGGTAAGATCTTTCCGTGATTTGCTGCTGCGGTATGACACAGGCACGAGAACCGCGCGTAAAGCGTGCTTTACGAGGCATTGCTTGCCCGCCGCCTGCCCGAGACCTGAGACAAAGGAACGACGGCTTCCCCTCCCCCGATGCTTCACATGTTTTCTCTTTCTGTTTCCACGGGAAAAGCCGGCACTCTGGTTTTTTCCCATGCTTTATCGCTTTTGCCCCCGCCGCCAGTTGCCAGAGAACCGTCGCGTTGTTGGGAGAGGCTGGGGCCGCCGCGGATTGCATGCATTGGCACGAAACTACCAAAGTCAGGCAATGCGATAAAACTCGTGTTTCTAAAACCGTCCGTCCACTCGCAGCGTTACTGTACGACGACGACAAGAAACGTTTTACTCTCTGGACAGGGGTCGCCGCGCCGCAGGTGTGCCGGTGGAGACCCTACCGAGCACCGCATTGACCGACATCAATACAGTACGTGCTACTTTTCCTACTTCCTAACTTCCCACCTTCTCGGATGTGGTGTCAGGAAAAATACCTTGCGCATGATGATGCAACAAAAAGTGAGCGCTGAGCGCTGAATTGTTTTTGGTAATCGAAGCCGGAGAGAGCACTGCGCCCAATTTGTGGCAAACGGTGGTGGTGGGGGGGGGGGGGGCGCAGATAGACAGAGAAGCTTCCGAGAGGATTGTCATGTATGGGGGGTGCGCGCCTGCTGCCCGCGCCCCCGGCTCATTACTCCCGAGGTCATTCAATTTTTTTTCTTTTGCAGAAAGAAGGAAAAGAAAAACGCTGTTCGTCGATTGGTCATACATCACCCTGCCTGCCTGCCTTAGACTGCCGACGACTGTTTGCGTGGAGTTCCTTCCTTCGATCTGTTACGCCACTTGACTTATCTCCACTCCGAGCCACCGAACCGAACCGAAAGCAAAAAGAATGTACCTGCCGGAGCTTGTTGGCAGGTGGCGCGACGTAAAACTCGCGTCATACACACTCTATAACTTTCTGCGAGGCAAGGCCACAAGAAGCCAGAGCCAAAAATTGCAATAGCACGAATGTATAGAACAGTACGAGAACGAGACTCGGAACCTCCCCTCATCGAAGCCACAGTCAGAACCCCCACCCCCCGCGTTTATGGATGTGTGATACGTGCGCGCGCTCGCAAGCGATGCCGTTATGTGTTCCGAAGGGGGTTAGATATGGTGATGGGATGTTGGTTCTGCCATATAGTAGACGGGTTCTTTGCCCCGTCGTCATCATCTGCACGAGCAAAGACCTTACCTACCAACCTACTGTAACTTATTAGCGGGTTGCTTTGCAATGTGAAAGCCGGCATCCCTGAACGACGAACCAACTCAGTTAGAGTGGCGCCAGAGAGCGAGCCCTTCTCTCGATCTGATGATCTTATAGCTATCTGACTCGGAATGGGCGCTCACCATTATTATTATTTTATTATTTTTTTTCAAGCCGGTACCTCGGTCGCGCGGTCGCGTCGCGTCCTCCTGAAACAAAGCATTACAGTAATTAACTGTATTGCATCGCAGCATGCAGCATTGTCATTGTCATTTTCTCGCTTCGGCTGTCAGTCGCACTGGCGCACACTGTCAATGTGTGGGGCAGGGCGAATGAAGCACCACCACTTCCAAGAAAGAGAGAGAGAGAGAGAGAGAGAGAAAGAGAGCCTCATTCAGCGGGCCAGGACCACCGGTCGGATAATGTAAGTATGTCTGAAAACTGGATGACGCGGGGAAGTCCCCCAAACACAAACCCGCCGTAGCAGGCGAGAGAAGCGAAGCAGGAAGAAAGAGAGATATTTTTTTAATCTGTACGAATCCAATTCCCGTTTGAGGCTGCCACTTAAGGGTGGGGGCAACGTCAAAATGTCAAAAATGGCCTTCACTCGCCATTATATTACAGTATCCATTGAAATCACCCCATCCACGTCTCCGCGGCCGTCAATCATCACATTGTATTGTCAAGATCTTTGTACCGTGCTTCGACATCAAGAACTGGTAATATAATATAAGCGCAAACGCAATTGCTTCCGACATGAATCTGTCTCCGCTTAGATTCAAGATATTCTTTTTTCTGTTCTAATTTTCTGTTTTCTATTTATTATGATGACGATAAACAAAAACGCTGCTCGCTCGACAATTATAAATGGATCTGAAGGGCTGACCGGCCCGCATGACCTGTTACTCTTTTGAATGAGATGAGTGGGGCGTTGGTTGACGGGTGAGATCGATGAGAAGGGCACAGCGTAAGCCAATTCAGTTGTGGGTAACGTAAATGCGTTTGGGCGGGCTACTGGCAGACACAAAACAGACAGCACGTCGACGTGTGCACAAACCGCAACCCGAGGACCATGGGGCGATTCTGACCCCAAGTTTCTGCAGAATCGGTCTCGCTCGCTCAAGCCCTGGAGGGGGTCAGCTAGGCGGACAGACTCTTCTGCTTGAATTCTGCACTTGTGCCAGATTTTTACGCCCCAAGTTCGAGCAGGACGAACTGGCCTGGGTCGAAATCTGCGCGCTCTCGCACTAACCAGTCCCTCGAGTTCATGGTGGGTCGTACTACTTTACACAAGCTATGGACGGCTTGATCCATAGTGAACGTTGCAAAAAATACATGGAAAAAAAAAGGCTGCCACTTCCACTTCCGGTGATGAGACAAACGACTGGGTCAAGAAGTCGACAAACTCTGAACAATGGCGAGAGTTAAGCCGCTTAATCGTTGAGCTCATCTCTGAAACCCTTCTCGCTCTCCACTTCGCCTGGAATCTCATCGAGCTGGGAAACCACGAGGCATGAGCTGTCTGCAACGTAAAAGTAGGAGGGGGCCGCACCAGATCGAGGTCAACAAGTGCCTGCTGAATTATCCCAATGGCCTTCTGGAGGTCCTCCTCAGAGATGACCAACGGAGGGGAGAACCGGATGCTTTTGAAGAAAAAAAAAACAAGAGTAGCACGTGGTTCATCAGCATCTGCCTCGGCCTTTTCGGGGTTAAGAAGAAGCAACGCATACATATTCACGTGGGTGGGCTTCGCCAGCACCCCTCGGCTCTTGAGTAGCAAGCAGAATTGCCACGCGGTGCGCCCGCGAGAGCTGGCGCTCTCGTCGATGACGACGGCGTTGAACAGTCCACGCCCGCGGACCTCCTTGACGAGCGGTGATCGGAAACCGCGAACGCCGCTGCGGAACTGCTCGCCGAGCCGTTGCGCGCGCTCAGCGAGGCGCTCCTCTATCAGAACATCCAGCGCGGTCATCGCCACCGCGCAGCCGAGCGGATTCCTGTTCGAGTTGATTTGCGCACGCGCGCGTGAGATGGGAAAAAGAGAGAGAGAGAGAGGAAATGGCGCGCACCCGCCGTAGGTGCTACCGTGCTCGCCTGGCCGGACACAGAGCATCACGTCTCTGTCCGCCAGCACGGCGGATACGGGATATACGCCCCCCGAGAGGGCTTTGCCGAGGAGAACCACGTCCGGGCGAATGTCATCGTGCTCTATGCACAACATCTTGCCCGTCCGACAGAGGCCCTGTCCGAACTCATAGATTAAGCACAGCTGTCACCGGGAGACCGGGAGAGTCGGCTGTGGCTGACCGTTTGGATCTCATCGCAGATGAGCAAGACATTGTGTTGCGAGCATAGCTCGCGGACCTGGCGAAAATATCCGACAGGCGGGACGACGATTCCGGCCTCTCCCTGAATTGGCTCGATGAGGAACGCAGCGACATCCTTGCCATGCAGCTCGAGCGCTCGTCGAACGTCTTCAATCTCGCCATATCGGATGGTACGGATCGCGTCGCCATCACGGTACGTCGGACCCACGCAATCGAGGTATGGTCCAAATCCATTCCGGCTGTCCGGGTCTGTGCTCATGCTTTGCATCGTTTTTCGTTTTCGTTTCAGCAGCATGCGGGAAACCTGATGGAAGGCCGATCTCACCTGATCACGCCAATCGTGCGCCCATGGAAATTCCCCGCAGCGCTGAGAACGATCGCACGGCCGTCCGGTACCCCCTTCTTCTCATACGCCCACTTGCGCGCGAGCTTGATACCCGTCTCGACGGCCTCCGCCCCGGTGTTCATCGGGAGAACCATGTCGTAGCCAAAGAGCTTCGTAACCTTCTCGGCAAAGGCACCAAAGACGGAGTTGTAGAATGCCCTCGAGGAGAGGGTCAGACGCTGAGCCTGCTGCACCAAGGTTGCCACGATGCGCGGGTGGCAGTGGCCTTGGTTGACGGCGCTGCGTCAGGAGTAAGCACTTGCACATGGGAGTGGATCGTGAAGCAGAGAAAGCAGGTACCCTGCGTCGCACGCGGGCCTCTCGCCAAGCATGGAACCATGGTCTCAATGGGCTGGAAAGGCTCGAGGATCCGCGCGAACGAAATTGGAAAGGAGGGAGGATAGATGTATGATGCTTACGAATACGCCGAAAGCATATCGATGTACTCTTTCCCTTCTGGGTCCCATGCCCTGTGTACGCGATACGCATTAGCAGGTCGTTATCCACCTCCAGCTTAAGGCAGGCCGCTCACTTGGCACCGAATGCCCGATCAAAGACGATCGGAAGAGGGTGATAGCTGATGGGTGCTGGTTAGCGGCGAAAAAGACACAAGACAAACGTGACAAGGGGCTTACTTGTGAGCTCCAAATTCATGCTCGAGCCGGATCACGTCTGCAGAAGACAGATCTGCCTTGGACTGGCCTCGTGGCTGCTCGGCTGTGGGAGCGGGAGCGGCGGTGGCCGTGGAGGTGTTTTTGCCGTTGGCATTTCGGGATAAGTTATCGTCATGGGGATGGAGTGCTACGGGTGGCATGCTTGTTCGTTGGATGGCTACGAAAGACTCGTTGTGGATTGTGTCTGATTTTTGAGGAGAGCGAGGTTCAAACGGCGGGCGGCTACGCCTTACATATATGGCCAAAGCCCAGGCCGGGCGGACCTCACGCTCCCGTGCTCCGCACACCGCAAAAGCTAATTATTTTTTCTTTCACGTGGAACTATTGACCGATCTATTATCAAACGGCGGATGGGATCGGCACCGCGGCACCGCTCTGTCTCCTCTGCTTGCTGGACCGACATGTCGTCATTTCTCCTCGTCCCTGCGCAGATGGAAGATGCGTCTTGGAGTCTTTGGAGTACCTTCTCACGCTCTGAAACCAGTTCAAGAGCCAAAAATACAACAGGGTTCTGGCTTTTGAGTGGGATCGATGCGTCAGCGTCAGCGTGGAGGCCAGGGAGGCTGCTGCTATGTGACATCCCTCCTCCATGGCTCCTTTCATTTCCCCTCTCCTGTGGAATCACTACACCTCTGGTTAACACATGATGCGCTTGTCAGCCATGCGGCCCGTCGCACCAAATCAGTCATCTTGGAAAGAGATGGAACATTGCGTGGAAGGTGGACATTCTGATCGTGCGAGAGCCAAGTCATTTGAATTTCCCTAAGAGCGTGGTGCGCACGTTATCATAATTCTCACTTTAGCCAGTAATGTCGGGCGCTCCGTACAGGCAGCGCTGGGGACATACCCATAGATTCCACATATGCGGATTGCTGTTCCGGAAGTGGCTATGAGCTTGGGGAAAGTTGAAACGAATTTCATCTTTATCCAGAAGGACCTCTCCCGAATGGCGTACTTGTTGCGATTGGGTAGAACTTGAATGGCCGGGCAGTTCAGCGTCAGACTTATTCTCATTGATAAGTCCTGGGGGAAGATGCCATTTGATTGTTGACCCAAAACCGTCTGAAAGTGGTGATGTCGACATACGTTAGTCTTTGTCCTAGACTAGAGATCTTAACGCTCTCATGGCATTTCTGCTACCTGCTATTACCCAGCACCCACTGCCATCTTCCATCTCTGGGATTGGACGTGGACGTTCCCACAACATCCATCTGACTGGAAGGGAAGGCTTCGTTTCTGGCAGCCACACCCAGCCAATACTTCATGGGGTACTCTTGAAAAGTCCAGCTCCTGTACAAAGTACTCAAGTGGGACCAGCAGGGCGATTAGTCGCGGTCATCGCGGAAATCATCACATCCATCGACCTGGACCCAGTTGACATTCTTTCATGTGTTAAACTGGTCGTTCCATGCGATCCCTCTAACCTCCTTGCGGAATCATATCATCTACTAGTACTAATGGAGGACTGGTATGGCGTAAGACCATAACATCACCTACTGGCAGAGATGCTTCCTTTTGGCACCATACAGGACGCATATAAGACCAAATATGTACACGACGAGGTAAGGTTATCTGTCTCGTGATTGGAGCCGCAAAGCTTCGTGAACCCATTCGAACATAACCTCAATCCCCTCCCAAACGCCCTAATCCCCTCGGTTCGGGTGGACGTAGTTTTGGTACGCGTGTTCCCGAGAAGCAGACATGAAACAGAATCGTGTCATAGCTAGATAAGGCCTTGGGCGAGTCGGACGAGGAACATGTGTACCCCCCCGCTCTCGGACACTGCACGGGTAAGAACCGGGATGAGCGGCGTCGACCTTCTATGTTGGCCACGAATCAATCAACCTTACCTCCAGTCCACTCTAGGATCATCCTCGAAGATTGAAGCTTGATCAGGGCAGAGCACACGCTAATCTCTTATGATGTGCCAAGTTCAGTTACGTGAACAGTCGGACACGACTAGCTAAAGCCTCCTCAAAACCTCTCCGATCTTCTCCTCACCTCTCCGGTTCGTCCGTGCGACGGCCGCTTCCCATCACCCCCTGCCTCGTTTCCCAAGTGAGGCCTCCCTTTTTGACGGCATAGTTATGACGAGTGTGGCGCTCCCCCTTTTGTCACGAACGATACGGCGTATCCGCGGCCAGGCCCGTCTCACCCCGCTCATCTGACTTTTGAGCACCCCCATCTTGGTGTATATGACGTAACCTTACTGGCGCCTTTGTCGGATCTTGGGAGGATCAAAAAAGACCATACGTTTCGTGCTCTGCGCAGTTGACTGAAGATGGGTCGTGTCGCCCTGCCACCGACATTATCATACTTTCCAAACTCTTTCCGTTGTTGGCAGTGGTCATGCTGCCCGCTCTTGGTTTCATCGGTGATACCTACTGGGGGCTAAGTCGAGTGGCCAGCGAGGACACAGTCGCCACGCAAGGTCGCGCGATCCATTAATTTCTTGATTCTACCATCTGTCGGGGGCATTCTCGTTGCGCAAAAGAACTTTTTCTGTTGTTTCGGGTGAAAATGAATGTCTTTGGATGGCGGACAGTGAACGGCGCTAAGCGTCTAGAACATCCCTCCTATGCAATTATTTCTCGGAGCGCTGGCGGCGGAACGGTTGTGGTGCATCATTTCTCTCCTGTTCTGCCAGTGCCGGCCACACACCTTCTGGCCAACCCTGTCTAGCCCCGGATCAACACGCAGTACGCCATCCTTCACTAGGTTGGAACTATTCTAGGGGATATGAAAGGAAGGGCCTGTTCAGCAACAGATTGCTTTTGGCATTTACTAGTAAATCTGTAAATAACATCGTTGCGCCGTATATGACACGTGCAATGTATGATGCAAAGTCGATGCGTTTTCATCGATGCATTTTCCAAGCGCAACGAAGCCGAACGCGAACACCTCGAATGTTCTGGTACTTTCTTTTGTCAAGTTGCATCTCTATATGGAAGGAATATACCAGTAAAATCCAAAAGTAGGAGTACGTATGTAATAATCAGATTTCAGCAAGAATGAAGGAGAGTGGACCACTTTACCCACGGTGTCCTCACCGCTGCAGAGACGAACGAGTATGCGTGTCGAGGTAAGAAGGAAATTGAGAATTAAGATGGCGGGGCAAACTCAGAACAAGCACGAATGAAGACCTTGACACGCTTCCGTGTGTATGGGTGACAAAAACTCCCTAACAACTGTCAGCTTTATGCCCATCTGGTCCATCAACGTGTCAATGTCTGTGCATCTATCACGACCCAACGAGTACACTACACTCTTAAGCAAAACTTTAGCAAAGCTGTGGTTGCGGGTTGCAGATTCGAATGAAAATGATCCCGCGCTATCTGTGAAGATGCTAGGCGATAGAAAGGGGACATCCATGATACAATGAGAAGAGTCCTGTACGTAGCTGTAAAAAATCGGTAGGGGTAGTCGCTGCGTTTCAAACGAGAGGGTTATAACGGTGGTTGCGGGGATCCTTGCGGGATGACCTCCAGCACCTGCGCCCACCATGTTCTTGGATGTCTATTGCGATCTTCGAAACGGGTTTGATATTTAAGCTGCCGCACTGCGTCGTCGATATGCCGGCCTTCTTGTCCTTCGAGAATATTGCCTAGTAATTCCAAGAGCACGTCTTTGATATAGTCAGGGTAGTCGAAGCTGGAAATGATGCCATATTCTGACACAACCATGTCAAGAAGCATTTGTTGCGTCCCAAGTGAGTATTTGCAGTCTTCCCAGTCAGACGTGATGGCTCGGAAGGTGGGAATGTATAGCGCCCAGTCGATTTCTTCTGATGAGGACGTGAATAAGAGCTGCTTGAGTGTGAGGAAAAAAAGCTCGACTGTAAAGCCAAGCCCACCGCCATCACCCAGATCCTGCAGACGCCACAACTGTCGCTGCAAAAGTTGTTTCGCCTGCCATGTGGGAAGCTGGTACGATGTTCCCAGATTCTTGAGCGCTTCTTGGTAGGCATCGGCATCCCATTGTTCTTCAAGAAGCTTCCGGAATGTAGAGACAACGGAGCAAATGCTCTCGAGTTTCTGGGCGGGGAGTATGAAGGGGAATTGAAGAGGATCATGGAACGGTTCAACAGTTTGGCTAAAAGGGACCGGCTCCGCATGCAAGTAGTCGAGTTGGACACCAGGTAAATGGCAAAGTATGCTTTCATGAAATACTTTGTCGATGAGAGATTGGACCTCAAATATCCAGCGATCGATCCCCTTAAGACTGTTAGCTTGGACTTTGATGCGCTCTAGCTCTGCGATCTGGGGTTCGCAGCCACGGAGGATCGTTTTTACTTGCTCTTCTGTTAAGTTTTCTTCCCAGGTCAGAGCGAGATTTAACTCTCCCAGCTGCTTCCAAGCCTCCTCAAAAGTATCGTCGATCATCTGAGCACCCACCAGGGCTTCTTCATAGCCAGGGTCATCGTTCCCTTCGAGGTATCTCGCGGCGGTTCGCGCACACGCATGTATCGACCAATTGACCTTCAGAGTCGGTCGAATGGCCATCAGTGAAAGGCAAGTCCAGCGCATTAAGAATGACTGAGAATTGCGCGTTTTTTGATCACTGCCGATATCTCCTAGCAGCTTCATAACATTCCCAAAATGGTCAAGTTCAGCATTGGCGCAGCATACCAGCAACGCAGTAGTCTCGATGCATCCACGCGTACGCGTCCGCCATAGTTCATCGCTTGCAAAAAGACTCCGGTCCTTGCAGGTCTCCACCAAGAGAGCTATACGTCTGCTAAGTCCACTCACGAAATCATCGATGTACGGTAGAGGTTGGCCAAGCGGTCCTGCGGGGACTTCGGTGACTCTGGAGACCCTCTTCCACACCTCTAAGCCCCATCTCGCATTAAATGAGCCAGGAATCGCCATCGTTAACGATTCCATTTCGGCATCCTCGGTTAAGTTGCCAACTAGCCATCGAATTGCATGTTCGTCTCGCACCTTGCGTTCCTCCGTCTCTTCCATCGCAAGTTGCATCTGTCCCAGAGACATGTTCGAGCTCACAAGTTTCAACATTCCATCGGGACCTCGGTCCTTGTAACTCCGGCCACCCCATTTCTGGATCAAATACCAGATGAAGACAGAAAATGAGGTCTGATAAGGCGACTGTGAATCTATGGCGGGTGCAATCGTCGTGAAGGTATAGAGCAAGCCGCAGGCGCCGATGGGAACAGTGGTGCTTAGAGCAACTCTTGTGTTGATATTCCATACTGAGTCGCAAAGCCCCGCGAAGAATAGGAATAATGACACGTGGAGGAGACCGGGTACAGCGTCTGCGACAACAGGCATGTACCATTTTTCGAATCCCTCGAACAAGTACTGTCGAAGCCGGGCACTTCTCAGAGGGTCGCTGAACCGTTCGAATACGTGCATGTAAAGGCGAACCCATTGCTGGACGAGGATTGCGAGGAGTGCTGCGGAAAGACTGAAGACGAGAGCCAGGAACCAGAAAACATTTACGCGGACATCGGACGCTGATTTGTTGAAGGTAGGGAGAGGAGGTAGCTGCGCAGAAGGGATAGGGGCCTGTGGAGCAATGGCGGAGATTTGCTGGGATATCTTAATGAGGAGGGCGACATTATGTTGGAGGAAATACACCGTTTGCTCCGCGGGGTTAGGTTGCAAGTTCTGTTTGCTGTCGACTATGAACGAGGTGAGGACAGCTGAAAATAAACCTGCCTGTAAAGGGCCATGGATCAGCATGACCGAGTTGGTAATATGCATGAACAAAAGATGAACGGACGAATATGAGGACACCATCCATGTCATCTTTCAGAATTTGGGTGCGGGCCTTGTCGAAACTCTTTGCTTCCTTTTCGTAAAGAGTCCAGAGTGCGTTAGCACTGCCGTCGAAGTCTCCTATCATTCGCCTTTCTTCAGGTTCTTGTTCAGGTGGATTGTTATTTTGTCACAGCCAGATCATGAGACGTCCAGTCCAAAGGGATATACACACCTGTCATGGGGGTTTGTGCCTGAATTCGATCTCCGATTTCATCGTCATGCTCAGACTGGAGGACGTTGATCTCGCTTTCCTGTCCTATTTAAAGAAATGTTGGTATGGAATGGTTAAGATAGTGGAATCGCACCTTCGCCGTGTGCGACAACTGACTGTGCCTCGAGGTCGACTTCTCGGCCGCGGCTGAGAGACACCGACGGCGGTGCTGATCTTGTGCCACGGTTCAGGTGAGCCGTCTCAAATCCCTCGTTTCTTCCCACCTCTTCTCGAATCATTAGAACTTTTAACCTAGGGATAGTAATGAGGAGAAAAGGACGCACCGAGAGGCAGCGAAGTAGGTTGTTGAGTCACGAGATCGAAATCTTGATGTGTGCGTGGAGTGGCCATCGACGGGAATATGAGATAGAAAGATAGACAGTGAAGATATGATATGTGAATGAGGGAGAGGCCCCGGACACTGGTGGTGAGTTACGTCGAAGACACTGAGCAGACCCCTGAGACCCCCGCAGAGCCGAGTTGAATCGAGTCAAGTTACAACTCACTCAAACTAACTCGGTTTGTCAGACCGGCCCGGCTCATCCTCCACGCAGAGATGCCCGCCACGGGTTCGAGGCATGTGTACTGTACGTGTGTACGGTGGGTATGTACGCGGTCACGTCGCATGGACAAGTAGCATGGTACGGGACTTGGGCTGTGGTCAGCGAGAGTGCGCCAGAGGCGAGGCGGTGAGGGGCTGAGCGAGGTGGAAGGGAGTGACAAGTCATGAAAGGAAGGAATGCAGTGAAGGCCGTTTTGCACAGGTGCTGCGACGTGGACAGGGCGAGACGAAGGCTTGTGTTCGACACGTAAACAGCGTGGATCGAGACTGAGGCGATGAGAGGAGTCCAGAGTTCAGAGACAAGAAACGAGGGGGAGAGACGAGAGGCGATGAAGCCGCTTGCAGCTGACGGGCGCCTGTACGAGTAGCCCCATGCAGACCGCGTCGCCTGCACTCGTCGGCCAACGCGATCGGAGGACTCTCGGTCTCAAAATCTCACAGCCTCGTACGCCCTACTTCGTTTATTTCATCCCTCTCTTCTTTTCCTTTCACTATGTTTCCTTCCCCTTTATGCCACCGTCCCGTTAGCGTCCGTTCCTACTCGTACAACACAGCACTAGATGACTTGCAGAGGTACTGGCTCATATGTATGTAAAGACCCACTTCTCCTGCTAATGTAGAGGCCCGAGCGGCGTGCCGTCGCCTACTCTCCCACTCCTTCCTGTGCGCCCGAGTAAGATATCACGGAACGCGTCCGTGCTTGCGCCCACTTCAAGTCTTTTTCCCTTTCTTTCCTTTTGCTCATCTCCCTTTCCTTCTACCCCTCTATTCTTAGGTCTCAGACTTCCCCTTGGGACGACATTGCGATACTCATGTGCCGTTCACTGCCGCCTCTCCCTTCAACCATCGTTGCCCTCTCGACCACTGGTGCAAGATATCAGCGAACGAATCGCATCACCTCCTGCCCCTATAGGCTCCCGACGTTTCTCTTCCTGTTTCCTTTCCTGCCCTCTTTTCTTACCTTAGGCAACGATGATCAACCTTAGTCGCGACAGTACGGCGCCAGTACGCCCTCTGAATACACTCCTTAGCCTCTTTCTTGTTATCTACTAACAATTTTCCTCACCACTCCTCTCATACGTCGATGTTGCGTACAACCAGCACCGCTCCTTGATACCTCCGGAGCGCAAGGATCCATATATTCAAGGCCTCCTCACCCGAGGACGGCAGCAGTACCATTAACTATGAATCCAGTGTGTGCGCCTACAATTAGACCTCGTATCTTGATTTACCATGCTATAATATTTCCGTCAACCGCAATATGGCTGTATCAGTACCCATACCGTACCGTCAGAGGGGAGAGGCGTTAAGCATACGGTCGGTATACGGTCTGTCATATACCGTCAACTCACCGTACATTATACGACCATAGCCACAATACAGACAGTGCGCAGCCCTACTCGCCAGTGTCTTCCAACGCCAACCTACAACTTTTGTCCATCTAGCCCGCCCTTTTGTTAAGTCCAGACAACTGTTCCCCATCAGTAGCTCTTGATGTTCCTCTCAGTGCAGGCTTCTTCGGTTTCATATCCTTCAGATTTTGAAGCGGCTCTATAAGGAAGAGCAGTTGCAATTTGTTGCTCATTTTGCTTGCGAAGGAGGAGGGCTATTTCTATCCGTCAATCACGCTACTGGGGTGGCAATACACGGGTAGGAATTGTGGGACTCACTTGGTAGGTGGACGAAAAACAAGGGTAGAACCCCCCAACGATGTGTCTACAAATTTTCCATCAAACAAAAGTCGAGTCATACCGGTGTCCAACTCGCCTTTCAGAAGTTGGGCCTGAGTTGACAACTCAGACTGGACCACCGCACTAGTCGTGAACGAGCCCATCCATTTTCTCCTGTTATTTCTCCGAGTGCTGACGGCGGAACGATGCAGTTGCGTCATTTCTCTCCCGTTCTGCCGGCCATCAAACCTTCTGGCCACCATGTCTAGCCCCGGGCCAATACGCAATACGCCACGATTCGCTAGGTTTGGAACTATTCTAAGGGATATGAAGGGAATTTAATTTGCGTCGAGAGGACTCGAAAGGGCAGACAGTCGGTTGTGTTCCGATCGGAGCTCCCGGCCAGGTCATCATCGCGAGGAAAGCAAAAGTACGAGTACGCATGTAAACAATCAGATTTCAGAAAGAATGAACGAGGGGTGGTCCACTTCACCTACCGTGTCCTCACGACTGCGGCAACATAAGGAATTTGAAGTGAGGATGACGGGGCCCTGGGCAGACCCAGAACAAGCACGGATGAAGGCCTTGACACACTTCCGCGTGTGGGGGTGACAAAAATGCCCTGACAACTGTCAGCTTTATCCCCGTCTAGTCTACCGTATCGACGTGTCAGTGTCTATCATGGCCCTAACTAGTACACTCTTAAGCACAATTTTAGCAAAGCTGTGGTTGCAGGTCGCGGACCCGAATGAAAATGATCCCGTGCTATCTGTCAAGCTGCTATGCGACGGAAAGGGGACATCTATGATACAATGAGGAGAGTCCTGTACGTAGCTGTAAAAAATCGGTAGGGGTAGTCGCTGCGTTTCAAACAGGAGGGTTATAACGATGGTTGCGGGGATCCTTGCGGGATAACCTCCAGCACCTTCGCCCACCACGATCTTGGGTGTCTATTGCGATCTCGAAACGGGTTTGATATTTAAGCTGCCGCACTGCGTCGTCGATATGCCGGCCTTCCTGTCCTTCGAGAATATTGCCTAGTAATTCCAAGAGCTCGTCTTTGATATAGTCAGGGTAATCGAAGCTGGAAATGATGCCATATTCTGACACAACCATGTCAAGAAGCACTTGTTGCGTCCCAATTGAGCCTTTGCAGTCTTCCCAGTCAGATGTGATGGCTTGGAACGCGCCGATGTATAGCGCAGAGTGGATTCTTTTGATGAAGACGTGGATAAGAGCTGCTTGAGTGCGAGGAAGAAAAGCTCGACTGTAAAGCCAAGCCCGGTGCCATTACCCAGATCTTGCAGACGCCACAACTGTCGCTGCAAAAGTTGTTTTGCCTTCCACGTAGGAACTTGGAAGGATGGTCCCAGATTCTTGAGCGCTTCTTGGTAGGCATCGGCATTCCATTGATTCTCAAGAATCTCCCGGAATGTAGAGACAACGGAGCAAATGCTCTTGAGTTTCTGGGCGGGGAGCATAAATTGTAATTGAAGAGGATCACGGAACGATTCGACAGTTTGGCTGAAAGGGACCGGCTCCGCATGCAAGTAGTCGAGTTGGACACCGGGTAATTGGCGAGTTATGATTTCATGAGATACTATGCCGATGAAAGATTGGACCTCGAATATCCCGCGATCGACCCCTTTAAGACTGTCAGCTTGGATCTCGATGCGCTCCAGCTCTAAGATTTGAGCTTTGTGGTCACGGAGGATCGTTTTTACTTGCTCTTCTGTTAAGTTTTGTTCCCAGGTCAGAGCGAGATTCAACTCTCCCAGCTCCTTCCAAGCCTTCTCAAAAGTATCGTCGATCATCTGAGCACCCACCAGGGCTTCCCCATGCCCGGGATCATCGCTCTCTTCGAGGGATCTTGCGGCGATTCGCGCATTCATCTGTACCGACCAATTGCCTTTCAGAATCGGTCGAATGGTCATGAGTGAAAGGCAAGTCCAGCGTATTAGGAATGATTGAGATTCGCGCGACTTTTGATCACTGCCGATATCTCCTAGCAGTTTCACGATATCCCCAAAGCGTTCAAGTTCAGCACCGGCACAGCATACGAGCGATGCAGTAGTCTCGATGCATGCACGCGTACGCGTCCGCCATAGTTCATCACTTGCAAAGAGACCACGGTTCTTGCACGTCTCCAACAAGTGAGCTACACGTTTGCTGAGCTCACCCACGACACCCTCTCCCTGGTTAGGTGCAGTGACGTTGAGCGGAGGAGCATCTAGTAAACGGGCAGTCGCATCGGCGGGAGACTTTTTGGTAGTGCACATCCTGAACACAGGATCAATTAAATCAGGTATTGCCCGAACGATCCTTGCGTATAGTGAAGGTTGGACGAGCGGTTCTGCGGTGACTCCTGAGACCCTCTTCCACACCTCTAAGCCCCATTCCGCATTAAATGAGCCAGGGATCGCCATCGTTAACGATTCCATTTCGGCATCCTCGGTTAAGTTGCCAACTAGCCATCGAATTGCATGTTCGTCTCGCACCTCGCGATCCTCCGTCTCTTCCATCGCAAGTTGCATCTGTCCCTCAGCCATGTTCGAGCTCACAGCTCTCGACATCCCGTCTCGGTCCTTGTAGCTCCGGCCACGCAATTTCTGGATCAGGTACCAGATAAGGACAGAAAATGAGGTCTGGTAAGGCGACTTTGGATATATGGCGGGTGCAATCGTCGTGGAGGTATAGAGCAAGCCGCTAGCGGCGATGGGAACAGTGGTGCTCAGAGCAACTCTCGTGTCGATATTCCATACGGAAACACAAAGCCCCGCGAAGAATAGGAATAAAGACACGTGGAGGAGACCGGGTACAGCGTCTGCGACAACAGGCATATACCATTTTTCGGATCCTTCGCGCAGAAATTGCCGAAGCCGGGCACTTTTCAAGGGGTCGCTGTACCTTTGGAATACGTGCATATAATTGCGCACCCATTGCTGGACGAGAATTGCGAGGAGTGCCGCGGAAAGACTGAAGACGAGGGCCATGAACCAGAAAACATTTACGCGGATATCGGATGCCGCTTTGTTGAAAGCAGGGAGAGGGGGTAGCGGAACAGAAGGGATCGAGGCCTGTGAAGCGATGGCGGAGATTTGCTGGGATATCTGAGTGAGGAGGGCAACATTATGTTGGAGAAAATACACCGTTTGCTCTGCGGGGTTAGGTTGCAAGTTCTGTTGGCTGTTGATTATGAACGAGGTGAGGACAGCTGAAAATAAACCAGCCTGTGAGGCCATGGATCAGCATGACCGAGTCGGTTACATGCATGAACAAAAGATGAACGGACGAATATAAGGACACCATCCATGTCATCTTTCAGGGTTTTGATGCGGGCCTCGTCAAAACTCTTTGCTTCCTTTCCGTAAAGAGTCCAGAGCGCGTTAGCACTGCCGTCAAAGTCCCTTATCATTCGCCTTTCTTCGTGTTCTTGTTCAAGTGGATTGTCAGCCACGACTTCTTTTGTCTCCGTCAGATCATTGAGAAGTCCAGTCCCAAGGAATATACACACCTGTGATGGGGGTTTGTACCTGAATCGGATCTCCGGTTGCATCGTCATGCCCAGTTTGGGGAACGTCGATCTCGGTTTCCGCATCTCCTATTCAATGAAGTGTTGGTATAGCATGTTTGAGATGGTGAGGGGAAATCAGATCGCACCTTCGTCGTGTGAGACACCTGGCTGTGCCTCGAGGTCGACTTCTAGGCCAAGAGACACCGACGGCGGTGCTGATCTCGTGCCACCTCTCGGGTGGGCCATCTGAGGACCCTCGCTTCTTAACACCTCTTCCTCTCGAATCATTAGAACTTTTGGCCGAGACATAGTAAGAGGGAGAGGAAAGGGCGCACCGAGAGGCAGCGAGGTAGGTCCTTGAGCCTCGAGATCAAAGCCTTGACGAGTAGGTGGAGTGGCCATCGATAAGAATACGAGATAGAGAGGTAGAGAGTGAGTATGTGTGGATGAGGGAGAGGCCACAGACAGTGGTGTTGAGTTAGGTCGAGGCCTGGGTCGACCAAGAGCGCCAGCCAAAACGTTCGAGCCAGCGACAGCGACCTGAGCGAGCCATTTGCAAAGGCTGTGCACGTGCTTTTGCTTTTGACAGATTGTCAGACAGAAATCTCACTTGAGCCTGAGCCTGAGCCTAATCAGGTTTCACACGTGCATGCACATCACGTCACTCACCTTCCGCTCTTCGTGCAGATGGACTAGTTCCCAATCACTTTTCTTTACCTTTTGCCGGCAGTCCTCGCTGACTGTTTTACCCGCTGCTTGCAACAGACTTCCCCTTCATACCTACTAGTAACGACAACCCTCAGGCCCTCCAATCCTGGTCTGGCCCCAGGCCTCCGCACTTCTGCGTCCCTTCCTCTTTCAGTTCGGATACTCAACGGGCGTACTTGGCATAGATGACAACCCAATCGTCTGCTCTGGGAGATCATGTCCTGCGGACGTAACGCCGTCTCGACCGTCGTATGGGTCCGACTCGTCAGGAGTCCGCCCCCACGTTAAGGTTCATGGACGTTCGCTCATATTCGGAATGAAAGCCGTTCCATGCGTTTTGTTCCCCCTCCGCCTCTTGCTAACTATAGCGCAGGCAGAGCAGAATGACGGGAGCAGAAAAAGAAAAGAAAACGGTGATGAGACACAATCGAATGGTATTTCCGAGCGATAAAGGAAGAGTGTGGGAAAACAAGAACCATGAGGCCTGAGGGATGGAAGGAGGCATCCGTTCCGTGAGGCCGCGTGAGGGGCCATAGAACGTGCGACAAGCTCAGGGATTCGGGTTATGCTCCCCGTATGCTGATGCGCCGCGCCACAACGAGAATCCTTCCACCGCTTTTTCCGATTCGACGACTGCACTCTCCGCCTATTCGGATTGGTCGGTCCACGGTAACAATATGACGCAGTGAATATGAATGCGTCCCGTTCTTTTTTTTCATTACTCACAAAATCTCGAGTCTCATCTTTTGCTAGCCTACTTGTGATCTAGTGGTATTAAACTCAAAAGAAGGGGCTCGGACACCAGCCCCCAGTGTGACCGATCTCCATTTGCCGCGCGAACGCGCCTGTGCCTTACTGTATTCCCACTTGCTCCACTTAATGCATCACCTGAGCCCAAATCGTTACCATGGACCCCATGGACCTCATCCCTGACTACTGTAAATGCTGATTTTGTATATTGTTGGGCTCTACATGAAGTTAAGAATGGGGATGACAGCATTTATAACGAAGGGGATACACTTCGTTTATGTCACCCACCAAACATGCCCTAACACGGTTAATCTCATGCATTTTCTACCATGACACTACTAGGCTATTGCACACCTGAACATGACCCTCTGTCATAATCAGCTTGATATCCTGTTGTCTTCGGGGGTGCAGTACGATGGAAATGGATACTCATGATACAACAAGGAATGCCGTGCGTGTGGTGGCCGTAAAACAAATTGAATCAGAAGAGGCCTGAGCGACCCAAGACAGAATGGTACGTAACAAATGGAAAGGCTACGAAGATGGTAGCGGTGGCCAGGTGATAACCCTCGATGCCTTGGCCCAAATCGCTCGATGACCCTCGCGACCTTCCGCCAAGTTATTATATTCAACCTGCCGCACTGCGTCGTCGATGTGCCAGTTGTTGGCCTGTCTCCTTTCAAGATCAGCCTCTCGACTCGGAGGTCGACTTCATGACCAGGTAGAAAATGACGCCATCAGTCTGAATAAGGTATGTAGAAATACAGTACGGGCGACCGTGTAGCAGTGGGGAACGTAGACAAGATAGAATATAGTACGGACGCCGGCACTAGGAATACAGTACTGTCCTGCACCGCTGAAGTGCTAAGCTTAGGACGTCCCGAGTCCAGAAGCGCAAACTTGCGGTCGAACAACAACTAGGCGTGCCGTCGGCGCTGCTTTCGCAAAGAACGGTATGGTGGTACAGTCGGGTGGTGGCTTGCCAGTCCTCAAGGGCTCACCGCAGCGACAACCCAATTGGTGAACGGGTCAAGCCCGAGAATGCTCAGTAACGCGTAGTACAGTACTCCATCGCTTCCTACTTTTTCATCATACTATGTCATCAATTACCTGGCCATATTATCGCACTCATGCCTCTTTCGAATGTAGTGTCTGCTTCCTTGGGCGACAATTCTTCCTCTCGCGGTCACTGATGGGTGGGTATGAAGAAGATCATATTGGATTAGAGGCCACCTGATTCAAAGACGAACGTACAGTAGATGGGAATGTCCCGCATACTGTAAGACGCTATGTCTCTGATCTTTGTTTGGTATATTTTCATTTTAAACCGCACTCTTCTCGTACTGCCAGTGTTTTCCTTCAGCATGACCCTGGCGTCTGTTGCCATGATTGATACCCATCAACTCAGGCCATACTCGGTACCCCTGGGAAGACGAGGTAGTATGGGCACTTTGGGTTAAGCCCGCTATTGAAATCAACATAAGTTTTACCCTAGGGGGATAATCTATATATGAAGTTCCATAGAGATAAGGAGTAGTGAAGATGCTATTATACCACAAGCGGGGTCTTTTTCTAAGTTTTGATCCAAAAAGTAGGAAGGGACTGTTAATCACACGGGAGCGTGCTCAAGCAGCCAGTTCCAAAGGTTTCTGATAGTATTTTTCTGCATCAGAACAAGGAAGCACATGTTTAGCACAATGGCGTCTAAACGCATGCGAAAAGGGGAATAGCAGAAACGCACTGCCTGTTTCACAACCTCTCTCGTTTCCGCACCACTCCAAAAAAGTGCTACATACGTGAGCACTCCAAACGCACCGGCCAGAGTGGTCGTCACTAGCAGCGTCGTCTTGTACGATCGCCGCTCATGGCGGCGGCGCCACTCCTCCGCGCCGTGTCCCATGGTCTCGTGGTCCTCCCACCGAATCCTCCGCAACCACCACCAGAACAACACGAGCGGACCAGGGAACGTGCCGACGATGCGGCCGCGCCTGGCGACGCGGTACCACGACCTGCACTGCGTCCAGGCCGAGTTTTCGAGCCGATCCTGCAGCATGTCGTTGTACTTGTCCGTCGCCGCCTCAGTGGGCGCAACGCTTTTGAGCACGCCGGCGCGCACGGGCTCGAGGAACTGGAGGAGGTATGGCACCTGTGACTCTTCGGAGAAGATGACAGACGTGTGGCCAGTGGTCGTGTTCGGGCCTGTTTTTTGTCGAACGGAGCATGTCGTGTCAGGGAAAGGGGTTGGGAGATGCTCTGGTTACGTGTATTCAGAACGAGACGTACCTTGCATCATGAAGAAATTCGGGAAGCCGGGGACAGTGCTACCTAGATACGCCTGGGGTCCGCCGTGCGCGTCGTTGTATTCTTCCAGAGTGCCTCTTGTACCGCGCACATTCAACGGGTAATTGTCCTGTCAACGGAGACTCTAATCAGCACGGCATTAGTTCGAGGAAAGAATACATACAGTTACGAAGCCTGTGCCGTATATTAAAACATCGAGTAGAATCTTCTCGCCTAATCGAGAGTGGTTATACTTAGCCTCAAGATTGAAACTTGAACGAATACCCGTTTCCGTAACAACACCATCTTGTTCAACACGTGTAATGGGGTTGAAAGTGAGGCGCACGTTCGGACGGTTCAACGATTGGAGATAGCCTTGGTCGCGCACAATGCGCTTGCATCCAATAGCTACATATGATGTCTATATTGATATGGCCGAAATGCAAAAATGATGCGCACGGTATCTCGGAATGATAACGTCGTGATACTTGATAGGTACTGTATCCTTCATATAATTCTCGGAAACCTTACGCCAGTCAGATGCGTTAGCAAAGGACGTGGTGCAAAGTACTGTACGTACTTTTGACCAAAACTTTGCCAAGATGTTATTACCTTTTGCTTTGAATACAAGGAAGGCCATTTCGTACTAAGGATCACGTGTGAGTCGGATCCAGACAGACCAGGGCATTTCAGAGATGGCATACGGCTGTCGCGATCATGAAGCGATAGATACATTGAACGAGCGGAATGTGAGCGAATGCCCATTTTGTGAAGCCTGAGTAACGAAAGGACAGCTGTGGAGTACATAGTCACGGTAGGTGTCTCGGGCAAAGTTCGTATATATCCCACTGGCAAAAGATGAACTTACAGTCGACACGTACCACATCGGCGTGCGTGCAAAATTTACGACGGTGACAGTTGGGTCCTTCGATATGATCGGAATGAATTGCGACCTGCGAGACACGGTTCACCATTAGAGCAATGTGACGACCGTGGGGCCTTCCAAGGCATGGTTGAGAACAATTGCTTACGAAGAGCTGCCGTTACCCAGCACGCCGACACGCTTTCCACGGAGATTGACATCATGCCTCCAGCGTGCCGAATGAAACACCTCGCCCTTGAACGATTCGATTCCCTGTAGTTTTGGGTAGCGAGGCACGACCAGTATGCCGATGGCGGACACGAGAGCAGTCGCGTGCGAGAGCTGCTTCTTGCCCGTACGCACATCACGCGTCTCGATGCGCCACATATTCGCGTCCGCATCCCACTCGGCCTTGTCGACAGACGTATGGAACTGGTAGTGGGCACGCAGACCGTACTTGTCGACCACGCCGCGCATATACTCCAATATTTCGGGCTGTGTGCCGTGCGAGTGACTCCAGGCCGGGTTCGGGTCAGTGGAGAGTGAGTAGAAGTGAATGGGGACGTCAGAGGCACAACCCTGGAAAAGATATAAGATACGGGACTCGCTTGAAACATGGCGAGGATACGTGCAGGGTAGGTGTTATCCTATGAGTTCATTTGGTTAGCGCGGGAGCGCAGTCAGAGCCACGAGGCTTACTCTCCACGTTCCTCCGATATCAGAACCACGCTCGTAGATCTGCGCGACAGTGTCCTATTCCATTCTTTGTGGCACTCAGAGGTGCATACGAACTCACCACAAAGTTACTCAACCCCCATTTCGTCTTCAGCCCGATGGCGGCCGTGAGCCCCCCAAAGCTTTGGAACAATGAATCCAAATACACTCTCAGACTGCTACGTGTGTCCAGACCTACCCTGCGCCGACGATAGCAATATTGAACTCGCAACCGGATCCGGAGGCCATGGTTAACGTTTAGTTAGAGGACGAGAAGAAATTCCAGTGAGCCTAGAAGTGGCTCCCGCTGAAATGTATATCGTTGGGTTGACTTTGCGCTCAGGTAGGCGAGGGTGACGTAGTATCCCCGGATTGGGATTGAAGGGTTCGAAATGGAAAGAAATGCAGTACAGTACCCCCAATAGTAGAGTGCTGATTCAGTATAGGAGTGTTGAGCTCTTACGTATCGCAAGTCAATTGGCCGAGACCAATGGCCGAGACAAATCAATTGGCCGAGACGAATGACATATAGGAGAACGCGCCATTACAGCACAATGGCACAATGGCGCTGGTTCAGGGCACAAGGTCGTGATGGTGGCAATCACGGCGCGGTGTCTTACACATCTCGCTGATGCTACAGAAACTCAGTTGTCCTTGCGGGGTAGAGTCGGTCTTGAGAAGAGGCAGCACGCTCAAGCAGGGAGGAGATAGGAACACAACGCTGGATTTGCAAACAGCCGATCCCCTTTTGTGCCTGTGTTGTTGCAATGCCCGCTCTAATAACATCTACGATTGAGCGCTTGGGTGTAGCCAGATATGGGAAGCGGGCCAGCCTGCATTCCCACGCAGTACAGCAATACCCGACATCTCCTCATTTCCTCATTACTGTAGGTACACTGTTTACAAACGTATAAAAGGGCCTCTGCAAGGCCAAAGAAAGGTTTTTTTTTTTTTTGGACAGCGGTGTATTCTACCATACAAGTAAGGCAAAATACGTACTAAGTAGCGAATGAAGTAATATCAGCCCTACATAGCGCGCTAAAGCCGGATCGGCTGATGCTGATCCGGAGGGGAGGGAAAATGCAGATTTATGCACACCCCGGTGAGGGGTAGTGTGGGACTCAGTGTCAGCTACTACCCACTAAAAAACCTCCGCGTTCGACATCCAGATAGTGAATGTGTTGTGCTTATGCTCCGACTCCTCTCCACGTTGCGTCTGTTAAAACGATGGTCTTCTTGTCGCGTTTAGTCTTGGTGGCGATGATTTTGTCTATGGTGCGTCTCTCGTTGATAATCTTTAGCCATCTGTTCTTGATTCGTTGAACGGTGTGTCTTTGTTGTTCATCGTTCATCACTTTGGATCCGAATTGCTGGACATGTGACCTTGAGCGTGGTTGGTTTTCAGCGGCGCGTGGAAGGGGTTTTGTTGGATTTTGTCTATTTGTTGGATCTTGGCCCGGGTCGACGGTGTCGGCTTCGTTGTGAGGGTGGGGGTGGTAGCTTTCTTCTGTCTGCATACTTCGGGGTTAGGGGGCCAAAGAAAGTCTAGCGTGGTGTCTTCGTTCCTTCTTTCACATGGCCGCCATGACTGAGCGTGCCGCCTCCTCTCCCTCAAGATTCACTCCGTCTAGAATGTCCGAGTCCTTGGCCTTGCATAGGCCACTGGCATCTTATATGTATTTACGATGTACCCAGGTGATATGTGTCGCAGCAACGATGAGTGGCAGTGAGAAAGGCCGAGACGGAGAGTAAGAGCGAAAAGAAAAGCGTGAAGTCGAAAGGAATCGTTGGGAAGGTGCTACAGTACGGGGAATACGAAGACCAGCTCGCTTCCCGTACTGAGTTAATGCGCTTTTATTTATATCTAATCGCAAAGGATATCCGTACTCCGCACTACAGTAAGTTATAAATAAAACAAAAGTAGCTGCCCGTCCAAGTGGATACGATACGAAGAAACGTTTTCAAGGTGAAACAGGTGCGAGGGACGCGGACTTCGAGGCAGACGCCAGAGAGGAACATCGAGCGTGCCGCATGCCGAAAACCCGACATGTGACATAACAAAGTACGCACGTGATAAGGTCACGAGCGCGTTCTCATTTGATTTGAAATTTGAAACCGACTTGATGTGGACGAGGCCAGTTTCACCATCACCATCACAGCGTTTGCGCATCGCCATCGTATGCTTTGTTCTTCGGTAAAAATGAATAGTCAATGAATTTGCGCCCAGGGGCTCGCTGCCTTGAAATACAAACCCCCAGGACAATCTATTCAATGTTTGTGTCCCTCTGATGTCCGTCACTCCATGCTCAATCCAGTTATCGGTTCGTAGCATACACCTTTGATTTGAAGCATCACTTCTGTCGCTCTGCTGCAATATCGATATCCGAGGAATGCGACGCATGGCGTAAGCGTGCACTTGAGCTCGAAGCAAAGCTCCATGCAAGATGGCCCACCGCAACACCAGAGGATGTTGGTACGGGTTTACTCATTCTCTACCTTATATCTTTAACGAGCACGAAAGAGCTTCTCGTGAAAAAGTCCGCCCCGGGGCCTGCGCAAGAGGATGCGACGGAACCTACACCATTCACTTCTAAGAGGAAGGGCAAACAGACGAAGAAACTTCCTAAGACACTGGAGGGGAGGAGACCGCAAACACTAGAAATCCCCTCCACAGCAACCTCAAAACTCAGGGACGCTGTATCGTCCCACAATAGTGCGTTCCTCTGCCCGCTTCTCCATGCGCAACTTGATATATGCGCCCCTAGTAGAGCCATCAAGGCCCTCAACGTTGACGAGTGATAGTCTCTTCTCCTCATTGCAAGCCTTAAATGATATCTCCACGACGATCACCACCAAACCCGACTCTTCTTCTGACGCTGCCAGAGCTGTAGCAACTACGATCAGGTGCATAGAGGCGTTACACGACCTCCTCGTTCGCGCCGTGTCCCCAGTTTCGAGTGCGCCAGAAGGCGCCACACCTCGAGAAGCGCTTGAGGGCATCGAATACATCCTGCCACACATCCTCCGTATGGTGGCTTCTACTCTGCACCATATAGTTGTCGACCCCTTGAATGCAGCCGGGCTGACATGGCATGGTGACTTCGCAGATGATGAGCTAATTCGTCCACACGACACAGTCCCTGCGCTTGATCTTATAGTGGGGCATGTCACAACTAGACTTCTCGTACCAGCGATCCGTACACTCGTGCCTTGCACGTTGTCCAAGACGGAGCACATCCTGTCCAGCCTCTCGCCAAAGAAAGACTTTGCAGATGGCGCACAATTGTTGAGCCTCATCGCCGCGACACTCGACGCCCTCCCTGATCGACAACACATCGCCTCGTACGACCGTGTTGCTCTGGAGGCCATTCGGGAACTCACATCGCTCATCGTGGATCGGCCGTCACACATTCAACACGCACAGCTTACACCAGCACAACGCATTCATCGCATCGCGCGCAAAGATGCGCTACACTTTCTGTGCGATGCCGCACTCCTTGCCTTCCGCCGGTCTTCACATGCTTCGCCAGGAACTCCAGAAGAGACGCTGAGGGCTGCGCTGGCAGAAGCTCTTGGCAATCTCTCCCTTACACAGTCCGTGCGCGGAGGCGTGAATAGGCTGGACATCGTCGAGGAGCACCGCGTGATGGCCGTCCTGGAATGTGCGTGGAACATAGGTCTCAGGGTAGGTCATATCGGCGGGGAGTAGATGGTGCGCAGAAGATGGACCTAAAACACGATGATGTAACCGGGCAGGATAAGGACGCGGTCATGGTGGACGTGGACGGAGAAGATTGACCATGGGCCCTTTCTGATCGATATGATCCCCATTCCGAAGTTCTTGACCACGCGTACACGTACACCTCTGTGAGAATCTGATTTTCTGGGATCAAAACACGTACCGATCGTTCCATTCATTGTCCTGCCACCAATCATACGCGATAAAAGAATGATTAAATTGTCCCATTGATTGCGATGATAATTGATTATACAAGCCACCTGCGTGGAAAGCCGTCCGTGAAGCCAAGTTCAGCACCGAGGTACAGTAGTCCCCTCACTCTTCTCCCCCCCAAAACTAACCGCACCGAATCGTCAACAAGTCCAGGACGCGCCCAGATCAGAGGCCACTATCGCACTCCATTTCACCGTATTCCACGAACTTTCTCGACCTTCGTTGGTGGCCCTGGCGTTGGTGCTACGCGATACGCGTACCTTTACATCCTTCTTCCTGTGAATGTGTATTTCTGCGGTGCCAGTGTCCAATGAAAAAAACTTACCCTCGGCTCCTTCGCGTCAAAACGGTCCAATAGACAGGTACACGAGGTTGAACAATGCCTGCAGTTGTCGCAAATATAACTCGCTGCACCATACCATGGAACATTATGATAGTCTACAACTTACTACTGGAAAAGCGCGCATTTGCCATACAAGACCCTTCATTCTCGCGCCCGTCGTGAATCCGATAGACACTGAAACCGGGCCCGAACCTGCAAAGACGTTGGGTGGTTTCCAGTCACACAACGCACGTACTGGCACCCTGTTAACGTCGTCGGGGTATGGTCGTGCGATGAGTGGGCGCTGGGCACCTGTTTTCCGTCGCCGGTTCTGTATTTGCTGAAAAAAGGACATTCTCTTTGAGTCTTGCTTTTGTTCAACAAGAGGGTCTCCATTGCGACGCGGACCTACTGGCGTCAACTTACTAGCGTCGAGTCGAAACTACCATCAACAAGAGAGGCGTGCTTGGGTCCTCGAGACTAGGAATGGGTGGCCATTCAACGGTGTCTCACCGTACAGTGTTATCGCCGCGCCGCGGACACAGGTTATTGGAGCGACTTCGCCAGTACTGATGAGCCGGAAACCTGGGGAACAAGTACAGATTTGGAGTTGAAGAAAAGAGATGTGGAGAAACCCATAGCCGAGCAAAGGCAACCACATCTAACGCGCAGCATCGTATGCAATTATCACCAGGGGTTCATACGCAAGGCGCAGTGTCAACCCCACAACTCCCTGCGATGACAACGTCCAAGGCGACTATCCAAAGTAAGACCAATCACAAGGTGCAAGGGAAAGAAGCCAACATGACAGTATGGAGCCCAGAGACCTGATACACCAAACAAGCAAAGGTGAACGAGAGTTTTACCCACACACCTAAGGACGTTCATTCATTTCCCATCGCCCTCCTTCCCATGGTGCCCGATCACCACGCACAGCACCAAGCTCTTAGCTGCGTTTTGCCAGCAATGTCACACATTCGTCTGTGCGGGATCTACCCTTTGCGCAGCGCAGACCTAGTTTGAGCAAGGGTAAAAGTCGGTGCAACTTGATATCCCAGAGGTGGGAATCGGGTGGACACAGAGTTGCTTTCACGAGTTGCACCGATAACATGCAATGCAAGGTACCGCACTCTGAACACACATCGGCGGAATTAGAACCATAATTATCATTACCAAGCCTTTCTCAGACTGAGCTCCCGTCGTGGGGACGCGGTTGCCGGCTGTTCTTCCTTGACAGCGGTTTCTAGCACATCGGGGGAAGTTGACTCACCGAACCAAAGCCTTGGCAAAATAGGTAGAATCGCTGGATAGGCGAAGCGACAAACTGGGGATTATATTATATTTAAATCTCGAGGAAACGTAACGCATCTCCGCTCGATACTAGGTCGACTGGTCAGCTACAGTAGTCAGCCACGCCGTACCGCTTCGCGAAAAATTTCCTCGGTTAGGGATGCTGCATCATCAGCTTCTTGTACGCCCCGCACACCATGAGGTCGTACCATCCGCGTACCCTAACTTCGGAGTCGCAGTTGTCTTCTGGCAGCATTAACTCCGCAAGGCAAGATTCTTCGAAGTACAGCTGCACTAGACTCGTCGGGGAGCCCTTTGGTTAATTAAAGCGCAGTCTCTACTCCAGCTAGATGGTTCCGCCGTCAAATGCTGCATCAGCAGAGACGGCAGGATATGTATCGAACCCAGAGGTTGGCCTAGCGCTTAGAATAGCACGGTTAACAAAAAGGGACAACTCGATTCCATCTCTGAGTCTCAGGGTGTAGCAACCAGTTTCTGATACCATCGTCTTGCAAAAAAGTCCGCCATACTACACTAGGCACATCGCAGAGGACCTAGCTGTCAGGTATGCGACAAGACGCGGTTGCATGGGAGGCCACAATAAGAGGAGCGCGCTCAGTAACAGCATGGAATACGGAGATATTCACAAAGCCGTGCAGGGGACCCCCGATCGGTGCGAGTATTAACCGGTAGAATTACAGCGTTTGGCGCTAATGTGTGCGGAGTCGTATCATCCTGAATGAGTATCTTGACTATGCTGATTACAGGCCAAAAAGTGTCTCTGAGCTCCTGAGGGAGATTTGAGCGTGACATGGAGATGAACAGGCGGATATACCTTCGTGGCTCTGGCACAAGATCTGGGGCATCTTGAACTTGTACAGTTGTCACTGAACCATGGCGCAGGTCTGTGTGGACACACGGCGGTTTCATAACTAGCGTTCTCCGTAATGGAGTTTGAATCCGAGCTACGCCAAGACGCTTCGTAGTTGCTGATGGCATCAAAGGATGCTCGTAACGACTCTAGTGGCCCTAACTTCAATTTTCGTGGGCTTGCGTAGCAGAAAGTTGCTGATGGCACCAAGCTTGGCAAGGAATACCGGAGCCTAACCGGATCAGGCCCAAGTCCCAGAATGCAGTGATACAGGATTTTCAGAGAGCTAAGACAGTTGAGAAAATATGTCGCACGGCGCTCGCTACAGGTGAAAGGCGATCCGGAGTGGGCTGGGGAGTCACGAGCCCTTCCACCCATTCGAGCAGGCATAACCAGTGTATATCGACAATCAGGACTATCCCTATGAAAACGGGTTGGAAGGTGGTGGGTGGGCAAGATGCTGAGACGATGTTGTTTGCGTGTTGCGAAAGAGGCGTGGGAACCGGTGTTGGATGAAGGCTGATGCCGATCCGATCACGATTTTCCTGTCCTGTCTGATCCCCGTGGCCCAGGTCCACGCATGCAACGGACCATCCATCCTAGCGGCATAACTGTCCCTCGGTCATCTTTTTTTTTATTCCGACAAAATTCTGCCACCCTTATTTGGCACCTCTATTTACCTGGGAACATAGGCACATTTGAAGTTTGAAGCGGGGGGGGCGGATGCTATCACAATCAATGACTTTTCCCCCGAATTTGGTGCAGTAATCGATCATTCTTGGGGTAGGACAGCTGGCGCCAGCGCCATCATCAGTGCTGGAAACCATGCGGACCATTGGGAGCGCCTATTGTCTAGCTCGTGTTAAAGCGAGAAAGAAATGGAAGACGCAGTGCAACTCGGCAGTGGATGCTCATGCTCTTACCGGTCCTACACAGAACGCCACGCCCGAGTACTCCGAAACAAAGCCTCGGGGCAGAGAACTGATACCAACCAGATGTCGATTATACACCTTTCAACCCGGCAGGATGTCTGGTCACAATGATTCTGTATGTCGCCTGCTGGAGATCCTGTTGGTCTGACTATTTCCTCAACCTCGACTATAAGAAGCATCATTTTTGATTCGTTTCTCTGCCAAAACCCAATATGGCGCGCAACAGCATCCGTGGCTCCACTCTTCAGGTCAATCAGACAACGGCAACTCATCTTGAAAGCGGAGTTAACATACACACGCTCCTTTGATGCGTATTATGACGGGTATCATTGGTCTAGGTCCAGGTCTTTTTCGGTCTGTATGGACAGTCGCTCGGGCGATAGATATTATATCGCAGGGGCGCAGCTCAAGGGAAGAAAGGATACCTCAATCCGAAGTTGGTGAGGGATAAGTCTGCCGGTTAGGCTCGCAATGGGCGCTCCGAAGAGCTCGTCGTATGTGGTTATCCTAAGCATGTGGTCACTGCTATCCTCTTACAAAATTGACCGTGGCGTGATGCCCAGAATTGGCAAGAGTAACCATATTTGGTGCAGTGCTTTCAAGGTATCCAGGCCGGTGATAAGGTAGGTATTGATTTCCTCTCACACAATACCTTCAATCCATTTTGGCTTGTCACAAGGCATGATGAATAACTATAGGGAGGCCATGGAAGCTTCACAGTTTAAGTCTGCTTCCTTACTACTTCACGTTAGATATATTTAGATCCATAAGCCAGTTGGAGGTTGCATAATGGTCAGTACGTAATTAATCTATTCTTGTTCAGATGATGCCAAGAGTCCTGTTTCCGCGCATTGTTACCTGCATTGTCGCCATGACCATGATTCAAAGTTGCTCTGTCTCCGGGAAGGACTCGCATGACAAGAGCCACCCGACATTCGTGAGATTCACAAACTATTGATTTTTACAGGTTCAAAGGAGCTATTCAACCCCGGTTCTCGCCGTCGGCTTCTTTGGCACCGACCGGCTTCCAACGATGGAACGCCATCAGGGTTCGCCATCAGTGTATCCGACTGATAAGTAAAGACATGTACGCATGTACGTACCCAAGTCTAGTGGATGGCCAAACTTTGGGGACTGCCAACCTTTGTCGGAGCGCATCAGGATGGTCTTCCATCACGAGTCAATTACGGCACCTTTCCTGGTATATTGGTCAGTTCTCCACTCGCACGCGCAACCCCCCACCTTTGAATTAAAAAGCAAGACCTCAGTCCTGGTCGAGAGGGTGTCTCTCGTCCGCTCGTTTGCGCTTCACTGTCACTAGATCATGTCGTCTGCTCCTGCCCCCCAAACGTCACAGAAATGTAGGTAATGCTATGCGTGAAACTTGTCCTCACATAGAAGTTCAGCTGACTATCTCTGTAGAGCTGCGCCCACTGTGCGTGTGATCGTTGGTCCACATCTGTCATTTAGTGTCATTTACGCTTCCCACCTGCATAGCTTTTGGGGGACGTTTGGAATTGGGCCTTGTATGGAGTTTTGGTAGTCCAGGTCTGTAAGTTCACCTTCCCATTCTCCTGCACACATATTCCGCTCGCTAATCAGACGGTCAAGATGTGTATAGCTACAACTTTCCAGACGACAGGAGACTCCTCAAAGTACTAGGCATGTAATTTCCTCACTGATCACCCAGCTCTTCTCGATGACGGCTTCTCCGCAGTATACTCCATATTTATTATCGAAACAGTACAAACCGCAATGAGTGGTGCAGACCTGTACTACTGGTTCGCCTCCGGCTTCGGTCAAGTGGACCGCCTGACCCATCCTCATCTGTCTGCTTTCGATGTACCAATTATCGAAGCTTTGGTTGCAGTGACCGTCCAATACTTTTTTGCTTATCGTGTCTGGGTGCTTAGCAACAAGAAGTTCTGGTGGATATTACTGATTATCTCCGTGGTGAGTCGATCACAAAGTTCTAACCCTATGACGTTGCCCAAAGCTCACCTTCGCTCGCAGTGTTCTGTTGTCAATCTTACAGGAGCATTCATCGGAGCCATTTATGTGGGCCCCGTGTGTCTCACCTCATTTTCAGCTTGGCTCACAATAGCAGGGATTCGTACACGATAGGTTTGCCAATGGCCCGATTCTGAGGGTCTGTGCCTTGGTGCGGCTACCATGATTGCGGTCTACCTATCTCTCTAGCTAATGCAACCCTATCAGACATGGCTCATCGGAAATGCCATTGCCGACATCTCTATCTCTTTGTCGTTGCTCTACTATGTAAAGATTGTGGCGCATCGTCTAAAGAAGACGCGAACTGACTGTTCCTCCATCTACAGTTGACAAGACGACGACCTGGTGTGGCCGGGGAGAGGTACTTCACTAACCATGCGCTGTCAAAAATCGTGCGATTGACAGTCGAAACCAACTTGGTGACTTGTGTGTGCACTCTCATTTCCAGTCACATCAGTCATCTTACGTGCTGTTAGCCACTGATGGCGTCGTAGCATTAGTAATGGCCGTCATCTACCCTGTACGTGACTTGTATGCCCTCCCATTCTCCGGCTGATCTTTGTCCATCGACAAACCGTAGAGCAAGAACTGGTTCACCTGCCCGTAGGTTACGATTCACCATTACTCTATCCCATTATCTGATCACCACCTCCTAGTGTTGCTATCCTTGGGAAACTGTAGGACTATCTTTCTTTGTGGATATAAACAGCCCTGATAATTGGCCCAGATACTCTAACACTCTCCTTGTCTCGCTCAATAACCGCATCTCCATCCGCGAGGGGTCGACTACGAGAGATGCAGGACGCAGATCTCGAACCTTCACAGTACCCTCCTCCAATGACGCCTCGAGTATCGTACATTTGGAACTTGAAAAGACTTCACAGATGTCTAAACGAAGGCAGGAGTTAGGAGAGGATGAACGACGAGGGGAAATCATTGGTGAGTCCTCTCAGGGTAGTGCTTCTTTTATTCACAATGGCATTTCAGAACCCTGACATGATTTATAGATATCGCATGACTAGGGACTTTCAATAGCCAGGGAGGACTTCAGGCACCACAACCTGTTCAATTATTTTATTAATAGTACCTTATATTGTGTCACGCTCCAAGGCATTTGTGATCCTTTGCAGAAAAGCTCATGTTGTGTACTCGACTGGCTAGATGCTGGTTGTTTACTTCATATATTTCATCATGCGGCCAATATACCCAAGGCGGCCAGCGGATCCAATGAGCAGTACCGTGGAATTGAATATGCCTGTCTTGGGATACCTTCGGGTTCGCCGTAGTCTTGCGCTCCAAAAACCATACGTGGTGCTGACTCAGTTGGGGCGCTGTAAATCATGCGTGGTGCGCCAAAAGAGACACAGCCAAAGTCGTGAGATGGGAGGATATTTGAACCGGGCCTAGGTTTAGGATCGACTTTATCCAACCCTCCTAGGTGTGCCGTGTGCGGGACGTCATGATGAGCAAGGGCAGTATATCAACACCAGCGAACTGAGATGCTATTGGTCCCCTTGACATCAAAGATCCGTCCCACAGGGGATGACGAAGGCAACCTGCAAGTGCGGACATTGGTAGGGCGCATAGGTCTGGCCGCCGCGTGCACACCACGATTTGGTAGTACAGCTACGCCCTACTAGTAGATGCGCTCGTGATGGAGGTGGCTGTCCATTGTTTCAAATGGGCAGTCTTTTCGAATACGTCGAATACTACGTGGTCGAGATGATTGTGACCAGCAGCCTTAGTCAAGCCGACCTTGGAGGAAGATTGGGATCCGGAGGAAAATTGCCTGCTGTGGAGTACTAGTGCCACCGAGGTGAGTCTTCGTGGGGAGTGTGTTGTGTTGCGTCCAGAAGGGAGACGAGCGTACGCGTCCACGGCCCGCTGCTTGTCTTGTCACATTTGTCAGCTGTCCGTTTCAACCCCCATCCATACATGGTATCTGTTCATGTTCTCCATGATCTTTCTCCTCCAAGTGTTTCCCTTATAGCTGTAGTGCGACTACCTACGGGGAAGATTTGGACGAAGAGTACCAAAGCTTTTAAACATAACATGGTCGACTAGTACTATGTCACAGTGGCTGTGGGCTGGTGAGCGGGGCTTGGCGTACATGGCTTGTGTTTTGGCGCCAACACCACATGATGGGTGTCCATCGCCTCTTTATGAACGACGACTCGGATCTGTCATAACGAAATGATCACTTCGTTGCTTGGGCGCAAACACAGACTTCAACACAGCTGACCAACCAATCTCGTGCAAAGTTGGCTCATGAACCGACTGCGGACCCAGTTCCAAACCGGGTGCCACATCTTCGGTCCTGTGCTCCTTGTATTGAGACGCTGTGTGACTTGGGCTTGAGAGTTATCTTGGGGTGCTGAGTCATCATCCGACTCGTTTATTATATGTCTTCGTGGTGGATAGACACTCGCAAGGCCCTCCCCCCGGCTTGATAGACCTTCCCTTCCCCATTTGTGGAGCTCTACTACGTTCCCGCCTTGTCCAGATTCACCGTATCATGCCAACTTTACCTGCTACCCCTTCACACGACGCACGTATGTAAGTCCTCGTGCCTCCGAGACCCCTTCTTGCGTAGCTTAAACTTTCTTTCAGAACAGCACCACTTGTACGTTTGACAAATCCCACCTTATGGCATCAGCGATCCCCACCTCTCGTCCCTGTTAGCTCCTTGGTGCTCTCTGGAACTGGTGTTTGTATGGGGCTCTGATAGTCCAATGTTGTGAGTATCGCAGTCCTCTCTCTGGGATAATAGCCAGGTTCCTAATTGGACCGTAAAGACGTTTATAGCTACAATTTCCCCAAGATAGGAGACATCTTAAGCTACTCGGCACGCGAACACCCTCCCCCGCTTCCGTTCCTCTCGGCTACTAACAATTCTTGTATAGTATTCGCAATATTTTTACTCGAAACCGCACAAACAGCGCTCAGTTGTGCAGACCTCTTCTATTGGTTCATCTCTGGCTATGATAATCCGGCACACCTGACCTCTCCATATATGGGCGCCATCGACGTGCCGATCATCGCATCCGTGGTGTCCTTGGTCGTCCAATTCTTCTACGCTTATCGCATCTGGATACTCAGCGCTAAACAGTCCGGGTGGTTTTGCTTGCTCATCTGTCTGGTGAGTCGATCACGGGCGTCCCTAAGGATCATCCTTGAGTGCTTCCTTCCTCGTAGTTCTCCACCATTGACGCAGCAGCGGCATTCACTGGCGGCATTTATGTAAGCGGTAATCGTTTCTTGCTGCTTACATTCTGCTTTACTGTCGCAGACGCATATTCATGATAAATTTGCCCATGGTGGAAAACTCAAAGCTATTGGGATAGTACGGCCTCAGTCCTTAAGAGCTTCCCACCAAATTTATTAATGGCGATTCAATTTAGATATGGTTGATCGGGAATGCGATATCTGACATCCTCATCGCTTCTGCAATGTTTTATCACGTAAATTTGTGGTGCTCCCTTTGGGTGGATATCGGGCGCTGACTTTCGACTGGATGGTTGCAGCTGGCAAAAAGACGAAAGGATGTGAATGGCGTTTTCGGTGATCATGCCCTGGTGAAAATTGTGAGATTGACCATCGAGACTAACTTATTGACGAGCAAGTATATACTCTTGATATTTGCGCCTCAGCCTGTCTCACATAGGTTTCAGCTTCCGTAGGAGTTCTCTCAGTTCTATTGATTCTCATATACCCTGTGAGTGACCTACAAACAACCATTAGCTCCGCAGTTGATATAATTTCAATTCAGCTCGAGAACTGGTACATTTGCCCGTAAGACATTATTTGAGCGCCGCTCCTCAGCATCTCACTGTCTGACCTCTGAGTCTTCGCCTCGCTACCGAAGAACATCCATTCTAGGAAAACTGTAAGATATATGCCGCTTTTTTGCCTCGAGTCCACGTACGTATACTGACAACTTTGTAGCTACTCTAACACTCTCCTCGTCTCGCTTAACAATCGCATCTCGATCCGTAGAACGGCGACTATCCAAGGCGTGGCGAATAGAACACCGGCCGTAAACCCCACTCCTGCTCCTCGTCCCCGTAGCAGTACATATATAACGCTGATGGAAATCGAGCAGCCTCCGACTGCGTATAAGCTATACCCTAGAGGAGAAAGGGAATGGGAGAGTCGTCCATGAGTGAACCGGGTTGTGCCTCTGCTTACGACTGATGTGTGCGAATATTAGATGATACTTTGGGGATCAGTTTTGAAACTGCAGGTTCGCCCTTTCAGTAGATTGTACGGACGATATCGTGTTGATGTTCGTACTGTACATGCTGCGCGCTATAATGACCAATGCTACGTGTGACTTGGGTGACGAAAGTGGCATGGATCATATGAAAGCTATCACCGAGTCAGGTACTGTACTACTGTGAGCGGGGTCGTCACGATGTAACCTTAATCAGTTGAGTGACCTCAACTTCCCCAGGCTGTGGCCTGAACTGCGAGTCGTGAGAAGAGCGGACAGCAGGATTATTCAACCATGAGCAAGATTGCATCAACGGAGAAAATAGCTGCTTTCCTTTTAGTGTTCCTTCGTAGTTGTACTATTTTCAATGATTAAGAAGGGGTGACATACAACATAGTTGGCAGCCGCGGCACAAATCAGTTCAGGATCAAGTACTGGGGGCAGATTGCCGCGGCACCTGGGACAGCAATCATCAATAACTTTCGATCATCATGCCTCGATCATGTACCTGAACGCCCCTGCACCACTTTCCGCCCATTTTGCATCGGCATGACAAATGGTTCTCTACAGCACTCCGTTTTCTCTCGAGTGTCCGCCGATAATGGCGGCATTTTGCCGGTCATGTCGGATGATCGGATCGGGTGTCCTTCTTGGCGGTGAGCAAGCGGTGGAGGGATCATTGTGATGTCGGGAACGGGCTGGTTCAACTCAACTTGATGATGCGCTGGGGACACGCATTGAACTCCCAGAAACGGGTTTCCAGGACTTTGAAACTGATCGATGTCGTTCAAACAACAGACAAAAACGTCACGGGGCTTTCCGCCCGCTCTGTGCCTGTTCTCCATGCGGGTGGCGCTTGCTTCATTCACCTCACACCCTTTGGCTGGTCGGACCACTCATGAGGTCCGTAATCATCATCAACACCACGATCAATGATTTTCCTCACTCACTTTTTGCCGCCTGCAGTATTCAGCGAAAAAATACGCTTCGAGCTCGAACCGAGCACCGCCGCAACCGGACGCTTGGCTCGGACTTCCCATGGATGTGTGCTGCGGCGCCCAATTAGAGTAGCATTGTATCTCTTGGTCGGGAGCCAAAACCTCGGATCACATTCTGCCTTTTTGCAGCGGTGCTTTTCGTCTCGCACCATGCGGCGGCGCCCTCCATTCCCAGCTATAATGAGCGTGTGCCAGCGTCGGCACAGATACGCTCAAGCTCCTGCCCTCAGGATCAAAAGCACAGGCTTATCTATCCTGGTTGGTCTCCCGAGTCGCGAGCCGTACATCCATCGCTCGTTGGTGATTCATTAAATCATGTCGACCCCCCCTCCCGTCCCTCCAGGCATTCAGGACATGTAAGGATCGTTTTCTGTCTTGTGCATACCACTTGACTTGATTCTTCTCTTCAGAGCTGCGCCCCTTGTGCGTCGGATGATTTGCATGTTATATTCAAACCTTCATGACTTCCCCGCCCACAGCTTCTGGGACCTGTTTGGAACTGGTGTCTATTTGGTGCTCTGGCAGTCCAGTGCTGTGAGCATCG
This sequence comes from Russula compacta, assembly GCA_022376555.1. Taxonomy (NCBI): domain Eukaryota; kingdom Fungi; phylum Basidiomycota; class Agaricomycetes; order Russulales; family Russulaceae; genus Russula; species Russula compacta. Next base: position 126,018 of record WTXH01000013.1, read on the forward strand.
TCATCTCTCATAAACCTGGAAAAACCTGCTTATCTCCACGGACGACTTTAAGATGTATACAGCTACAACTTCCCCCAGGACAAGATGGCTCTCAAGCTACTGGGCACGAATATTCCTCACTGCGTCCTATTGGCTTCCACCCTGACATACTTCTTGCAGTCTACAGCGTATTCTTCCTGGAAACACTGCAAACAGCACTTAGCGGCGCAGACCTCTACTACTGGTTCATTACCGGCTTCGGCAACATCGAACACCTCCGTACGCCGTATGCGTCTTCCTTTGACGTGCCGATAATCGGAGCTGTGGTTTCGTTGAGTGTTCAGTTCTTCTTCGTGTATCGCATATGGGCCCTTGGCAAGAAGGAAAAAGAAACCTGGTGGCTATGTCTCATCATCTGTCTGGTAACTTTTGTCCCCCATAGTCCGGGTCTCAGAACGATCTTATCGCCTCCGTAGTCCTCCATTGTCGACGCTATAGCGGCATTCATGGGAGGGGTCTATGTGAGTCTCCCCCGCTTTGCACCACGTGGAACATAGCTCAACTACAGCAGGCGCATACACACGGGAAATTCGCTAGTGGAAAAACGCTGAAGGTTCTCGCAACGGTAAGGTCACTCAGTGAGCAAGGATATACAGGCAATCTCTAATTAAATGGATGCGCCTCCCGCTCCAGACCTGGCTCGCCGGAAACACGGTCTCTGACGTGCTTATAGCAGCCGCGATGGTACACTATGTAAGTCCGTTCCATCTCCACTGCACTGTGGAAAAATCGCTTTAGGCAAGTCGTTCGAGTGCGTTCGAAAACTGATTGTCCCACGCCGGTCCCCACACAGCTAGCAAAGCGGAAGGCCACGGCCAACGAATGCCCCTTCAGCACTCACGCTCTGCGAGGCATAGTGGTCGTGACCATCGAGACCAACCTAATGACGAGTAAGTAATCGATTTTATCCCCCCTCCCCGAGCTCCCCCGCGTCTCGAAAAAACGTCTCACGGCTCGTTGGTTTTAGCTACTGTCAGCGTCATAGGATTGCTGATGGTCGTACTGTTCCCTGTAAGTGGGTTCCGTTTATGCCGTCTTTCTCCGGCCTGCCGAGGTTGATGACTGATACGTTCTCACCAACTCGAAACGGCGCAGGAGAGGAACTGGTACGTTGGCCCGTACGTAGCACTTTTTCTTTTTTCGATTTCTCTTCCCGCCTAACCATCTGATCTATTTTTAATCACCGCTCTACCTCACTCACTCACCAGCACTGCCATACTCGGGAAACTGTAAGGGCCACCATCATCGCTTTATCTCCGCCCCCCCCCTTTGTCACGCTGCCACCCAAAATGTATATGGCTGACTGGCCCCGCCCGTCTTTTTTTGGCAGATACTCCAACACGCTCCTCGTCTCTCTCAACAATCGCATCTCGATCCGCGACACTTCGGCCGCTCTCGGGGCCGTCGTCCGACCCCCCGGCAGACCCACGAGATCGGGAACGTTCCCGTGCAGCACCGGCGCCGCTCGCTCGGACGCTACCACCACGACGATGAACGTCATGCTCAGGGAAATGGAGAAATCCCAGCAGAATCTCAAGGTGCCGTCGCTGGGAGAGCCCGGAGGCGTGGCCGTGTCCGTGGAACGAGTCATCAGTGAGTTTGGCGGCGGCTTCCTTCCTCCTTCCCCTTCGCGCGCCCTCTCACGCTCAGGTCCCTCTCTTTCCCGGGGTCGTGACAGACATCGCATGATCCTATCCTGATTCCAATGATCCCTGATGTAATCTTGACGTGGTCACATGGGCATGAGTTGATGATGCGGTTTTTATTGATTGTACATGTACTGTTGTTGCTGTACAGGGGTATCGTGAGGGGACATGTATGTATGTATGTATGTAGTGATCAGGGATCATTCCTCTACTCATCGGGCGAGATCTTCGGCATAGTCCTCCGCCCGGCAGAGTCGTTGTTTCCTCTTGTTCCTCTTGTGACAGTATATCTGTGTATCATTCTGCGGCAGAGATATGCCGAGAAAAAGAACCGTATACACAATACAGCCTACCTGGAACACCCTACACGAGCGCGTTCCTAAGCGCCTGCAGCTCATCCGCGCCAAGTCCCAGCACGCCCTCGCCCGACGTGGCTCGCCTAGCATCCAAGAACGTCCTGAGCGACTTGCTCTCTGGACCATCGAACGTCCCGTCATGCGCCGACACATACGTGTACAACAATCTGCGATCCCCCAAACAAAACAAACATAAATCAAAGTAAAAAAAAAAAGTCGAAGGGTTGTGCGCGCACGCACGCACCTGGTCAGTTTTTCCTCGAGATCGGCATCGCGGCCGTCGCCTTCATCGGCATCCGGCCCGTACGGCGTCGGCTCCGTCAGCTCGCGCACGATCACGGGTAGCAGGCCGTGCGCGCGCAAGGCGCGCAGCGTCCGAGGTGCCGTGTCGGTCGACGCGGGGTCGGCCAGCATCGATGCGTGCGAGTTTGGATGCACGGGCGCCGCCGTCTGCTGCGGGTCTCCCCCGTGTACTCTCGCGCCGGAAGAAGAAGCACCAGTCGCCGTTGCGGCGACAGGGGTAGAGGCGGAGGGCGTGAGGAGGATGTTGAGGAGGAACGCGGCTTTGCGCCGGACGCTGATGTCCGAGTCTGAGACGCGCGAATCAATCGCATAGAAGTGTGGATGAGCAGACGGGGATGGGATACGGTACCTGACAACGCGCCGCGCAGTGTGTCCCACCCGCCTGCCGCCTCGAACGGAACGATAGACGCGGCATTGTGTTTCAGGAGGCCCGAAAGCGCGTATAATGCTTTGGACCGGAGCTGCTTGGACGACCGGGCCGAGGAGGAGAGGTATGACAGGATGGTGGGAAGGGGGTCGAGGGTGAGGTACTGCGATTTGTCCAGGAGAGTAAGTTAGGCCGTCAAAATGTTCCGCGTGGGCGGAAGGAGAGAGGAACGCACCGATTTTTGGGCGGCGGGATTGTTTTGCACTGCCGTACCGATGACCCATAACGCCTGCACTTTGATATCATCCGAGGGAGAGCCAAGCAGGCCCTGCAGCGGTTCCCACATGCGGAGTTTTTCAAGATCTGATATATGTAGCATTAGATTACCATCTATACTCAACGTCTCAGGAAAACACGCGCGCATTACCATTCGCATTATCAATGTTCTCGACGAGCTAGCGGAGAAATGGGACGACGGGGAGCGGAGGTATGTCAGACGCAAACTGAAATACAAGTTATAGTGGGGGTTACTTTACCATCTCAAGATCGTCCAGGGCTGTGACCCGGGCATCCTCGTCGAGAGATGTATCCTGCGCCTTTGCGAGGGCCTCCTTCATCAGTTCCGAATCTGGCCTGCCCAGTATCGCGTCAATGATTGCAGGATCGAGGTTGGCCCTTCCCGTGAGCGGAGCGGAGCTGGTCGCCGAGTCGCCACCGCCACTGGAATTTTCGATGCCCCAACGGAGAAGGCTTTGCATTGTTCGCCTTTTGGCTTAGATATGAGGTGCAAAAGAAAGAAGATAGAGAATAGAACAGATACACTGGGCTTGAGAAGTGAGTCATATTAGATCAGCAGATGTTATCACGTGAAGACACCCATAAGTCAATCGCGTGCGCTTACGCCATCGCTCCTTCGTCTTTCACGATGAACGGTGAGTTGTGGATGAGCCTTTCTTTTTGGTGTCCAGTGATGATTCAATATCACACCATACTTTACCACATTCCGAATCATCGTGTGGAGATTTCAGCCTTGTCTGACGCGACCCTTTTTTTCCGCCGTTTCGCGTGCCACTTTCAGCTGACCGATGAACTGACGAACGTGCATTCTCTTTAGCGTCAAGATTCGGGTTTGGGTTTGGGTGGGGCTCTCATCACTTACAGTAATGAGGTAGGTCTTTCGTATCTTCCTTCGTTGCTTCTGCCTGCAGGATGATTTTTTTTTTCTTCGATGGGCGGACACGAACGTTCCGAGCTCGTGATAACCCTCCAAAGGAGGAGAGTCAGAGCACGGCACTTGTTGAAATGCATCGAGTAACTGAACTTCTTTACTCTCTTCTCTCTTGTCGTCCAGTCGGACTTTTCCCCCAATCTTTGTCGTGACATATGCTGATTGGTGCGGGCTCAGCTGCAGGAGCTCGATAACGAGCTTAAATTTCAAACGTGTTGCCCACCTGTCGGTGTTTGGCGGAATTGAGGGATACGTGTTTCTATTCTAGAAACTTGTTTTGTGTATTGTGTAGTTTCCGGGCGGAGTGAACGATGCAGAGCTCGCAGCGGTGGGCATGTGAGCCGAGGCTGTGTGCCTGAGAAATGTATTGAGCATCGATTATTGCGGTTGCGAAGCCCGGTCAGCTGGCTGATCTCTCGAATCCCAACCCTTCTCGCCCGCACGCTCGCTCATAAACTCACACACCCCTCGCCCTCGGCGCTGGTCGTTATATATGGCGTCCTTGGTTTGAAATTTATCTCCAAGTCTAAATCCCCCCACTTCCCCTTCCCCTTCTCTCTCCTAATAATGGGTACTGGTCGATTGGGGCGCCTCCTCATGACCACTTCCAAGTTCAAGTCGGCGGCAGAGGTCAGTGACAGATCGCCAACCCCGCTAGACAAAAAGTTGTGCTAAGGTTCCACCTCAAAGTCCAAGGGGAAAGCGCCTGCAGCATCCTTAGAGTCGGCTGAGGGTAATCGATTGCCTATCCTAGGCATCGATACTCACTCGCTGACGACCGTTGGATCAAGACAATCGTACGGTACCATCGGTGGGCCATCCCTACCTAAAAGCCATAGCCCCGAGACATATCGGAGTGGCCACCTCCTTTTCGATGTGCCTGAAGAGGTAGATGCCAACGACGAAGAGTTGGAAGTACTGCTAGAGGAAGAGGGGTTCTACCTTGGTACGACCAACCGCACGCCTTCATCACTGGTCAGACCTACTGACACGCTGATGCGCCACAGGTTCTTACAGCCACCTCGTTCGGATTTACACCATCGTCCCCGTCACGTCTTTCCTTGTTTGGATCATCCTTGCCTTGGCTCCGCTATTCTTATGGCCCAATCGCTCACCTTCGATACCACACCCGCCGTACTTCCTGACCCCGCTCCCTGAACTTCTCCTCTCCACCTCACTCTTTTCGCTGTCACACCTACTCAACCCGTATCTATTCATGATTGCCAGAGTGTTGATACCACACCCGACGGCGACGTGCGTACTCGGGACGGCGCTGCACGTCATCCTGCGCAACGCGCTTCGCACCGCCGCCTTCCCCATGTTATCACTCGCCGTTCCCAGCGGCGCGGCGACGTTCCGTGCGCCTGCGTTCTGGCGCGTGTGGTGGCTCGCGCTTGGTTGGTCACTCGCGGAAGTCGCCGCCGGGATCGCGCAGGGGTACGAGACGCTCACGTTTTATCGCGACGTGCTCGTGTCCGAGAGTACTGCGCGCGAGCTCGTGGCATCGGCGATGGGACTGACCGTCCCGACGTGGCCACAACCAAAAAGCAGTGGGAGCGACAGCGACAGTCCGCCGCGCACCGCGGACGAGCAACTGAGGGAGAGCCTGAGCCGCGGCGAGGACGGCGGCGGCGGATCCGGCGCGGAGGTTGTCGCGTCACCTGTGCGCGGGCGGCGGCAGCAGCCATCGTCTTACCGTGAGCGCTCGTCATGGGGCACGACGAACGACGTGGTGATACAGCAGCTCGAGGTGGACAAGGATTTTGACGAGCTCGTCGCGGTCAAAGCGCGCGAGGAGCTCGAAGAGCTCTACGGGTTCCCCGCCATCGTGAGTTTTTGTTGGACCTTTCCTCCCCTTCTTCCTTCCCCCGTCCGCCCCGAACGGATCAGTCGCTGACGTCATTTTTTCGTCATTTTCCGCGGAATAATTTGCAGCGCGTGCCTGTGTTCGTGTCGTGCTTGCTGCGCATCGCGTCGATACTACTCTCCCTCGGCATTGTCTTGCTCCTATCGGCAGGGTATCTTACCTCGCCCATCGCCTTGCCCCCAACTGCGGAGGATGCGTTGACGATGGCCATTCCGCCGTCGTGGTCCAACAATATGTTCTGGGTTACGTTCTTGGGTGTGTGTGGTATCAACTGCGCGCTGTCGCTGCTACACACGCCTGTATTTTTGCCACGCGTTGGGGTGCACGTAGTAGCATACCTCGGATTCTTGGTCGGGCTAGGAATGTTATTCACAGGGCTGGGTATGTGGGATGCGTTATCGTGAGATGGGCGTTCGTGGGCGGGAAGGATGTTGGGATTTTGTGACGAAGGGGGCCCTTGCTTTTCTGTCACAACAGATTAAGATGTGCATTTGGATTGAGCTTCTGCATTACGTCGCGGCTTGGGTTCTGTACTTGTTTTTGTTTTGCTATAGCACAAAAAGTCCTCTGCAATTCAGACATGGTATCTTCCATCCAGATCGTCGTCATGGCTACAGAGGTCATCCGTATTTGCTCGTGCGCGTGGCGTGTACTGTACCGGAAGGCCAAACAGTGCCCAAAACCCTATGATGAAAGTACGCAATCCTTCCTCGTGCTCATGGAATGGGCTCATGGGAAAAGCTGCGGATAAGCTCCTGTGGCTTGATCTCATTCTACTAATATTTGATGTGATGCCTTCAGATATTCTCAATGTTATAGACCTGGTGCTTCACATACCCACCCACAATGAACGGCGACAACGTACACATCAGCTACTTCTTGACCGCACAGCACATTCGATGATGATGTGCTGTGCTGGTGCTGGTGCTGTCCATGTGTAAAAAAAAAAGAGGGTCGCCGCCTGGCGGCTACGGCTGGGGCTTACGATCGCGGGTACCTGATGCCAGTTACCCGATGGCTAACAATAGGTTAGTGCGACCAACCTCGATCTACGATGCAGGTGAGCTCTACTCTGCAAACACCTCTCTTCAGCTTACTTTCGTGGCGTATCTCTTTCTAAGGATGAGCACCATTGCCATCTATGTAGCACATTTCATCCGAACGGCTTTCGCGCGCGGCCGACGCTGTGTTTGCACGCGCACCAACCCAACCAAATGAATAAAATGTCTCAGTCCAATTTATGACATAAGCCAAACCGCGTTTTCCTTTTTCTGATGCGACTGCGAGCATGGCTGGCAGCTCATGGGCAATCCCCTGGAGCGAAAAGAACAGGGCCTTCCCCTTCCCCTTGACATTAACGTCCACCACCCTGTCTTTGACGTCCAACGCCGCCGCCGCCGCCGCCACCGCCGCTGCCTCAGCACGCGCGTAAAAAAACGTGTCCCGTGCGCGGTCCCCTCGCGCAAGTGCAGCTTTGCCCCAAGCCTTCCTGCGCCCTGTTGTTGTTGTTGTTGTTGTTGTTCCCATTCGTCCCCTTCCGCCGCCAACGAACGTCATCATCGTCAACATGGCTGCCGCCCTGGATGTCCGCCAACTCCCCCGTCCTTTCGAGGGTGCTTCCTCTCCCCCTTCCTCGAGCAGCCGCATGGCCCACTCGCGCCAGATGTCCTCGTTATCCATGACCACGTTTGCCACCACGTCCCAGTCCCATCATCCCTCAGAGCCCCTGCTCCACTACGCAGAACACCGGGAGACACCCCCGCGGCTACCACAGCAGCCTCCGGGCGCTTCTTTGTAGGCCCTCATGTTTTTTTTTTTTACTTCCGAGGTTGATGATCGTTCGTCGTTCGTTCTCGTTCTCCAGACGACAGGAAAGGGGCTATTGGGATAGGGCTAATGATGTGAATGTGCGGCGCATGCACCGATGGCGGCTGTTCAGGGGCGTCCTTCTGTCACTCATGGGTAAGCCGCCACCGCCCTCTATGGATGGCAGTGATGTGATCTAACATGCCACTCCACCGCACCGTAGGTTCTTGGGCAACCTACACAACTGTTCGCTACTTCGTCGCATATGCGGCCTATCCAGATAGCGCCCGTCGATCTGCAGCGCTCTCCCTTGGCATCTGCTCTCTCCTCTCTCTCGTTTTCGTGGCAGCCCTCGCCCTGTCGTTCGTGCTCCCGTACCACATCACCCAGAGCCGTCCTCACTTGCGATCCCTGAGTCAATCCCCTCATCATGCTTTGCAAGTTTTCGCCTCGTTCTTTCTCTTCGCACCCACCGTCGTCAATCTGGTCCTTGTTCTCGTCTGGAGACATGCTGGGTCTAGCCTGGGTCTTCGTGGCCGATGCCACTGGAATCTCGACGTTGTTTGGGTCGGGGTGGGTGGGCAATGCGTCCATCATCCACCTGCCTTTGGAGTCTGGCTCACCGCTGCCAGCGTGCGGTTGGCGTTGACGGCTATTGTCCTTGTGCGTCGTTATCTCTACTGTCAGGGTCAGTTGCGTAATTTCATATGCGTCCTTCGTAGGTCGCCTATCATTTCGCCTCAAGGAGTTATCACGCATCAAGATGGCCACCCAGCTATCGGCCCGAGGATATCCGGGGAATGGATTCTGTCGAAATATCCCAGTTAGCGCACGGTGATGCGCCCTCTCGACCTCTCCCTGCTCTGCACCCTGGGCTCGTCCATAAGGGTGGGGGATTTCCGAGCATCCCACAGCGTTCTTTATCCAGCAGTCGAATGGCGGTCATACCCGAGTTCAACGACGGCCAGAATCGGCAACGCTATGAACAAGAGCATGATTCTGCTGAGAGTTCTACACTATCCGAAGAAGACTTGAACGCTAGATCTACCGAGTCTGGTACCACCCTGCCCAAGTCGCTGCGGCGTTCGAAGAGTTCACGAGATCTACAACCTGGTGAGGGCTTGTCGAGACATGCGGCGCTCCCGTCCAACGCCGGGGAGGGGGATACGCAAGCATTCGCTAACCAGTTCCGCGCCCTCGTTGATCGAGTATCTCGCGAACTCGAGGAGTCTAGGAGCGTGGAAAGCAATGCTGAGCTGCCTGCACCTCCCGTACATCACGTTCTTGACACGCACACCCCTACATGACTATTGACGAATTCGGGCGCGAGGTCCCCTCTGAGGAGCCCATCGCCGTGCTTGGTGGGGTAATCAGGCGCATGCCGACGATCGAGTCGGTGGGATCACGTGAGCTTGCGAGCCTTCGCTCCACCACGCTTGTCAGTGGCGCTGGCGGCATTGGCTCCCCGTCAGCGGTACCATCCTCTTCAGCGTCCTCGCGCCCTCCCACACGCGCGACGATGGCCTCACTCAACGACGCCGCCAGCGCCAGCCTCGCGAGCGCCAGCCAGCCGTCGAGCCGAAGCAACAGCCTACACCGTCTCCGCACTCCCTCGGAGCTCGGCGAGCTCGTACGGGACGCCCTGCGTGCACGGGGCCAGTCGTCGCGCCCTCTACCGCCATCATCTGTCTCGGTGCGCCCCGGAAGCGGCGGTAGCATAAGCGGCAGCGGGGAATCCGCGTCGGCGGCATCGGCGTCCCGCAGCAGGAGCAACAGCCTCGGACTGAACGAGGTGCTCGCGCCCGTCACGGAGCATGGAGAGCTCGCTGCCCGCGAGCACGCGACGCTGCCGCAGCAACTGCCGCCACCCCTGCCGCTGCGCGCGCCGGCGCGTCGGCTGCTGGGTGGTGTCGATACGTCCGAACAGCAGCAGCTTCTTATTGCGGGTGCGGGGACCGCCTTTGGCGCGGGCGAGATGGGCGAGCTTGTGAGGGCCGAGTGGACCCGGTCGTGGACTAGCAGCTCGCCCTCGGCCACCTCTACGGCGTATTTTTCCGCCGGCACGTCGGGCTCCGGTTCCGCGGTCGGTGGCAGCGACACTGGTAATGGCGGCCATGGAAGCCATGGCGGGCTCAGATGATATTGATGAGAATTACGACGAATGAATGAATGAATGAACACACTCAAACTCAATATTGCTGCGAGAAGACGAGCGAGAACGAACGACACTCCCGAGATTCCATTTATTATTCTTTTTTTGTAAGTTACTCTGGGCTTTTTGATCCTTTGGTTTTTTTTTTTTTTTTTTTTTTTGTTCGTTATTTCTTTCATCTCTTTTTTTGTTGGTCTTGTTTTTGGTTTGGATGGAGAACATCGCTACCGTGATACATTACAGCGAGTGCTACTCATATTCCCCACCATCTACGTGTATGCGCGTGGTATTTATTGGTGACTAGATTCATACCTTATCTACACCCTTTTTTTTTTTTCACAATGTTTTGCTCACAGCTCCAGCGTTCCCCCCCTCCATACACACACACACACACACACACGAGCAATGGCCAGCCAAAACTGACCATGAATCATAGATAACCGAAAATTTGAATTAGCAATGTGTTTTTCTCAATATTTGCGTCGCGTCCCTATTTTTGATTCGGCTGTGGTTTAGGTGGAATGCAGAACCATGCATGCATAGATAGAATCACATTTCTGTTTATTTTTTTGGAGGATGATTGAATGAATTCATGTTTTCGGATTTGGGATTTTTTTTTTTTATTGGGCCTGTCGGGTTGGGTAGAGTGTACACACAGAGACACCGTTATTAAGATTAAGATCTGACAATTCGTTTGAAAGACGCCCGCGCGAACTCACTCATGCACCTTTTACAAAGGCTTCGGGATTCTCTATTAATGATAATAATAATTCACTCGAGCGAGAAAATTGTCAAGTCCGCCTTTCGGCCGTGGATCACCTCAGGGAGATCTATCGTAGTTGGCGCTACCATATATTATTTCAGCTAAAAGAGGTTGATGATGGCATCACTACATCATGAATTGGCACACAGCCTGAGCCCATTCCCCGCCGATGGGGGCGGTCAAGCTTGATCAAGGATGGCTGAATGGAGGACGACAAAGTATATCTGTATGAGCGTGAGCTCAATCACTTTTTTTTTTTTTCGGATTGCATCAATCAAGGGGAGGAAGCATCGAGAAACCAGACCAGATATTGTACCCGTGCCCACCCACTATTGGGCAAACGATGATTGAGCCTGCCAGCCTTGGAGTTTGGCTCGCGAAGGCCAATGGCAGCCAGCCGTCTCATTTCTCAAGCAGAATCAGAGGTTCCAGGGCTGCGCAGAGGACGTAAATCAATCACTTTTGAAAAAAAAAAAAAACGATAACCGAAATCGCAGATATAACCACCAGAAACACCTTATGCATCACAGATCGAACTAGGGTCTGACGGGAATAATGGCTCTCGGCGGATCACCTACCGCACTATATTAAAAAAAGTTTACCCAATACACGGCATAGCAACAGAGCAATAAGTGAGGCCCAGGTGATGGACATTGATGGCCGAGGTCATGTTACAGTACCTCAGAGAGTGCTGGGTCCCAAAACAGAGTCAAGGAGGCTACAAAGACGGCGGGACGGAGGCCCGTGAACACCCTACGCCTTGTCCCGAAACTCTTGAAAAGGAGTGGGCCAAGGAAGCCCGTACCAATCGATCTTCAATTGACGCACCGCCTCGTCGATATGTGCGCCTGTCTTTCCTTCAACCATATTGCCCAACAGCGCCAAGAGCTCATTCGCTAGGTAAGGGAATTTGGACAAGGGGGCGCTTGTCAGGTGATGCGACGAGATCTGAGAATGGTCCTCCGAGTCCGGCGTGCCGGTTGAATCCTTGCACTTGCTCCAGTCGGACGTGATGGCCATAAACGTGCTGGTGTATAGGGCAGAGTGAGGCCCTTGTTCTTGGGAACGAAGACGTGGTCAACGATTGCTTGTGTGCAAGGAAGAACAATTCCGCGGTAAAGCCAAGCCCACCGCCGTCACGGAGATCTGGCAGAACGCCATATGTCGTTCAAACCGATTTCTTGCAAGGGGTACCCGTCTCGATGGCCTTCAGGCTCTTGAGCGTCTCTTGCCACCCCTCAGCATCCCGTCCTCGAGAATATCCTGTAATCCAGGGTAAAGGGAGCACAGACCTTTGGCTTGCTGTGCGGGGAGTATGAATCGCAGTTTCCTTTAGAAGGGTCCATGGACAAACGGCGAATTAATTCGTGACCGTGACTGTCCTGCATATCCTGGGATGTGAAGATCTCGTCATCAAGATAATGCATGCGACCAAACATGACTTCGGTATTAAGGCGTTCCAGCTCGTACATGTGAGATTCTTGATTGCGGAGGATCGCTATAACTTGTTCTCCTTTCAAGTTTACTTCCGAGGGCAACGCTCGACATAATTTAAGCAGACAGTCCCATGTCTCCTCAAGCATCTGGTCAATAATCTGAACATGACTCAGCAATGGTCTGCCGTCGGTGCCATCTGAGCCTCCGGACCATTTAATAACAGTTCTTGCGGACTTCAGTATGATATCGTTGCCATCCAGGATTGTCCTGACGGCTGCGACTGAAAGGGATGTCCAACAGATGACAAACGACCGGCCCAATCCTGCCAACGACGACTCCCGCGCCTTCTCGACTCGGCCTATATCTCCAAACAAACCAGGGCCTGAATTGGCATGGTATAGAACAGGGTGGCGGTCTCGATGCGCGCGTCCGCTTCCGCCACAATTCATCGCTCGAGAAAAGACCACGGTACATGCAAGTCTCAAACAAGCGCGCCACACGCCTGCTGAGCTTGCGAACGACATTCTCTTCTTGAATTGCCACGAGAATGGAAGAGGAATGAGTAATCGGTGGGCGGGGTACAGCCTGGAGCATCATCGAGCCCAAAGAGGTGCCAATCGAAGGGCATGTCCTGACCCCACGGATGATTGGAGCAAAAAGGGTGCGGACGATCCCAACGCGCGGTGAAGGTGAGTCGATGGTCAGAATAGCAATTGGAACATTAACATCCGTGAATGGTCTCATGATGCGTTCATTGGAGCTTGTGATCTTCTTCCCAGTCTCTATGTCTTCGAAGACGCTTTTCTATGCCCCAATACCCCTTTCCGTAGTGAAAGAGCTAGGAATCGCCGTCGCCAACAATTCCATTTCAGCGTCCTCTGTCATATTGTCGGTTAGCCACTGGATAACCCTTTATCTCTCCCTTTCCGTTCCTCTGTCTCTTCCATCGTGGGTTGCATGTGTCCCCCTGCCATATTCGAGCTTGCATGCTCTAGCACTCCAGTAGAGGCCTAGTCACTATACCTCCGTCTGCAAACTTTTCGAGCCACATACCAGAAAATGAGTTCTGATATGGAGATTTGGGGTATATCACTGGTGCAAACATGGTGAAGACATAGAGTAAGGAGCCGATATGGTGAATGGTGATTGTGCCAACAGTTGTGTTGATACTTGAGAGGGAGTCAGCAAGTAGGTACAGCCTCGGCGACCACGAGCATATATCATCCCACGGAACCATCGTATGAGTACCGTCGAAGCCGGGCACCCCTCAGGGGATCGGTGGACCTTTGAAGATGCGCATATAATCTTGGATCCATTGTTAGACGAGTATCGCAAGGAGTGCCGCGGAAAAACTAAAAATAAGGGCCATGAACCAGAAAACTCTGGGGCAGTTGTCGGGAGATCTGGACAAGTATCCCGACGGTTTATTGCAGGTAATACACTGTTTGGTCCGGGGGTTCACTTGCAAGCCCTATTTGCTATTGATTATAAAATGCAGTGGGGATGGTGGAAAATACACCATCCATACCGTCTTTCATCGTTTGAACGCGACCTTCATCGTGGTTCTTGGCTTCTTTACCGCAAAGGGTGCAGAGAGCGTTGGCGCTAGCATCAAAATCCCCCGTTATGCCTATATCCTGATATTCTCGGTCAAATGGGTGTTCGTGAGGGGAACCATCGTCTGGTGATTTATCCGAGTCAGTAGCTGATCGATGATTATCTGTCGCGTTGACCTCAATTATCCAGGCCCGCGCCATCGAGGGATTCACGCACCACAGGGATTAGTTTTTACCTCGCGCTCTGCCCAGCCTGCGGTTTGCGTCAACTTTCATTACGTTCTCTTTGCGCCGGTGTGTGTCCTGCAGCGCACTGATGGATGTCGCTACCTCCTCGACGAAAATATAGGGTTCGAACAGTATGTCCCACGCAGGAAATGAAGGCAAAGGGAGTAGAGGATGCACCTGCAGTCCGTGAGACACCTGCCAGTGGTTGAACATCGAGGTTGGGTTGGTTAGCTCCTCCCCGTTGTATTCGTTGTGTTGTGAGTGTAAATACTTCAGATCAGGACTCGATGACAATGGTGAACCAAAGACGGACGGACCTGGATACAGGGCAACTGGTTGGACCTCGTGGTCTATATCCAGAATGGAAGAGCCAGTCATCGTTATGAACTAGGATGTTGCCGGAGATGTTGATGAGATGAGAAAGGACATCGGGGGATGATATTGAAGTTGATGACGACCCGTGTGGCCAGTTCAATAGCGGTCGTCATGTGTAAGGTTCAGAACGTTCAGACCATTCAAGCACAGCCACTAGGCTACGCAGGCCACAATTTCGTCGTGAAGCTATACAGTACGTCTGCCACTGACTAGACTATCCACTACAATAGTACAATATTTCGCTCACATAAATGAAAGGAATATTCACACTATGATAAACTTTAGCTCCAGATGTCCCTGAATCTCGCCTTGCGTTGCAAACAGGCTTGGGATGTCTATGAATTCGCGGGCCCTATAAAGCAAATTACGTTTCAAGTCGTACGTGTCGTTTCGAATCTGTGGAATGAACGCACAGCCAATGCTGCCAGTGGTAGCAGGTGAATGAGGAACACGGCATGCCGTCATTTTGTCATTAGACATTAGACCAATTCAGCAAATATTGAAATCGCTGCGCTGACTGACTACTGCGCTTGGCGAACCACGCTCAGACGGTGATCATGGACCTGTGCTACCTTACCAAGGTCTTCCGACCGGGTCTGCCTCTCACTTCACCGTGACCATATCCGGAAAAATTACTCGCATTTCAATTTCGATTCAGGACGCTAGTAGCTACAGGACAACCAGCGATATCCTCCACTCATGACTTCCATCGGAGATCCACAGGGGTCTTCCACAGTTCCCCACGACATAATCACCAAACCTTTTTTTCTGCGTTTGCTTCAGGATACGACATCAAGAGGCGAAAGAAGCCTCGAAGAACTTATTTGTGAGGGCGAAAGTGAACCGACAATGGCTGTTCATCCGGCCCTAGAGGAAATGCAATAGCTCAAGAACACGATCATAACGTCGGGAGAAGGAAAGATTACATACTGGTACTGAATTTGAGTTTACGCATTCGGGATGTGGAGTAGCCTGATGGTCTTAGGCTTCGGGAAATGGTGGCCGAGCACTTCATCGACGAACAACTCCACATAAAGGAAACGATCCTTTTCGTAGAAGCGTGCCCAGCCTCGTATAAGTGAACCATGGTCGAATTGGACCTTAACGCCGTCCCCACGTAGGCTTCCTTTCACGGTGACCGGTGAGAGGTAAATGAAGACTATGAGATTGATAGATAAGAGGGCGTCGATTTCCAACGTCTTTAAGTTGATGGTCCCCTGGAGCTATTAATATGGAGGAACTTCAGCATGGAGGGCCTGGCTAAGTCAGCCACGCCAGTACTTACGCCCCAGAAGACGTCGAAGAGGTTCCAAAATACATCAAAAAACCAAGATATCGTAGCGGGCTCACGGACGTCGGCTCGGGAAAATACGTGAACAGTCCCATCAGGATCGTCAACGGCCTTGTGGTGGCTGTCAAGCCACTGGCGATAGTCTGAATGAACACAGGTGTTGAGCAGGTTATACAGAACACAAGACCAGAATTGACGCGTACATTCAGAGCTACTCATATCGGGATTTGGTACTGCACGATAGAGGGCGTATGATGATGGTGTCTCGGCGGTGTCACTCAGGTTTTTATGCCTTCCCTACTGTTGTGTATATGGACGTATTAGAATCAATCCCAAAATATGAGTATCAAGTCAGACGCACCTCATGACCATGTCCTTTGGATGGGCGCAACTATCATAGAAGACATTCGTTAAGTTTTCAAAAATAGGTTTCAGTTCACAGCCTGGCTGGGCCTTGACCCGGCGATGGGACATCACCGAGACCCAACTAAGGTCAATTCGTGAGGATTCCCCGAACGACTGAATGACATTATGAC
Source organism: Russula compacta (assembly GCA_022376555.1). Classification (NCBI taxonomy): domain Eukaryota; kingdom Fungi; phylum Basidiomycota; class Agaricomycetes; order Russulales; family Russulaceae; genus Russula; species Russula compacta. The sequence continues at coordinate 141,968 of WTXH01000013.1, forward strand.
AGCAATTTCTGATGGCTCGTTCTGGGGTCAGAACCACAAACAGGTCGGATCTTGGAGGAAGTACTCGTTTTGCGCCAGACCCTGAACTGGTGTTGCTGGCTTGGGGTGTATGCCGCTCAGAACCCCACCGCTATACTGTTTTGGTGTGCGTGCTACAATGAAGCCGATCAGACAGTCTTGACAACAAAATCTTCCCAGGACATGACGAACAACCATATCATCTGACATGTTCCAGAGTAGCCACATGAGTGCAAATATCAATAGGAGAACGCGTGGACAACGCTTGACACTTCTGACACAGAATGATGCTCCAACAAGAGTATGCTTACCACACCCAATCCATGGCGCACAGTGGCATCTGATCATGAGTGAACCCATCAACATTCGGCGATGAAAGCTAGGGCGTAACAGGGAGCGAATTCACCAGGGTGGGGCCGTGGGTGGATCTAGGATCAGATGGCCACCGTAACTTGCACCATGATTCGATCGATAATATTGCAGAACCGTGCAAAGGAAAGCTTTTCGTGTGTTTGCGTAGCCCTGGAAGAAGGGGGTCTTATAATCACCAGTTGGGGGATGAATGAGTGTCTGTTTGCGTACAGATCGAGGGTCAAAACTTTGCCACAAGTTCTTGGCAAAAAGCTCACTGACAACCCCTGAAATATCGTTCGCGAGTACCTGATGGGCCATAATTCTGTTACGAAAGAGCGAATCGACTGAGTTATCTGCTGTTCATGGTTGGGGCCACGGCGCGGGATAACCGCTGAGAAGTCCGGAGCGGAGTGGGTCTTATGACAAAGTCGCTCCACACAAGCCCCATACCCCCAGACGCAGACACAACGCAGCAGCTACTAGTAGGCCGACCACACCAGTTCAGGACCTGGCGCAAAACAAGTGCTTCCTCCAAGATCCGACTTGTTTGTGGTTCTGACCCCAGAACGAGGCCATCAGAAGTTGCCGTCATAGTGTCATTCAGTCGTTCGGGGAATCCTCACGAGTTGACCTTAGTTGGGCCTCGGCGATGGGACATTGCCGGGTCAAGGCCCACCAGGCTGTGAACTGAAATCTATTTTGAAAAGTGTACTTAACGAATGTCTTCTATGATAGTTGCGCCCATCTAAAGGACTTGGTCATGAGGTGCGTCTGACTTGACACTCATATTTTGGGATTGTTTCTAATGCATCCACGTATACAACAGTACGGAAGGCATAAATACCAGAATGAAGCTCTGAGACATCATCATCACACACCCTCTACTATACAGTACCCAGTCCCGATATGAGCAACGCTGATTGTACGTGTCAATCCTGTCTTGTACTCTGCATAACTGCTTGATACATGGGACTATTCAGTCTATCGCGGTTGGCTCGGCGACCACCATCAAGCTCTTGACGATCCAGATGGGACTATCCACGTATTTTCTCAAGCCGACATCCCTGATGCCTCGATACTTTGGTTTTTCAATATATTCTGGAACCTCTTTGGAATCCGCTGGGGCGTAAGTGCTAACGTGGCTGGCTTACTCAGGTCTTTCATGCTGATGTTCCTCTCTATAGCTCCAGGGGGACATCAACTTAAAGACGTTGTATATCGACGCCCTCTTCTCAGTCTATCTCCCAATCTTGATTTGGATCCCACCGATCGCCGTGAAAGGAAGCTTACTAGGAAACGGCGTGAACGTTTCCTTGGCTCCTTTTTATTTCGTAGAAGGCTGGGCCCGCTTCTACGAACAGGATTGGCAGGGCGATCAGTACCTTTATGTGCAAATCTTCGTTGAAAAATTGTTCGGCCGGCCCATAAACAAGACCAAGACCCTCAGGCTGAGAAAAATCCCGAAGGTCAAAGGTTAAGTTTTGCACCAGTGTGTCATTTTCCCTTCTCCAGACATTGTGATCGTATTGTTGAGCTATTGCGTCTTCTCTACAATAGAGGCCGAATGAACAGTCAACACACTTTCGCCCCACCAAACATATTCTCCTTAACCTCTTGTAGCGTAGATGGCGGCGGCGAGGGTGGGATGGAGGCGAAATGAAGGAAGGAAAGCATGTCGTATCCTGAAGAAAATGCAGAAAAGAATGGTTTGGTTTGTTGATTATGTCGCGGAGAAAGGTGGATGACCACTGTGGGTTTTTTGATGGGACTTGCAGTGGAGCTCATCGCTAGTCAATATTCTGTCATGGAACTTCCGAATCGAAATCGAAATGTGAGAACCTTTTGTAGGTTTTTTGTAGGCAATTCTGGACGTGATGAAGTGAGACAGACCCTGCCATGAGACTGGATTACTGCCGTTTGGCGCATGGTTCGCGATGGCGTCTGAGTCGCGATTCAATGTAATCATGAGTACTTGGCTCGGCCGGCGAACTAGACTCCAGATTCATCGCCGCATGGTGAACTCCCTTATTCGCCTAGGTGCATGCCCCTACCAGCAGCTGTGCATTTTCTTGTCCGAGTCCCCCTGAGACATAGCTGAGTATTTGCATCGACGGTGCTCCCAATGCACAGGTGGCAATGTGACGCAAGGGTTCGAGAACGACACGTACGGCTTGCGCCTGGGCCCGTTCAGAAACCCGAAGCTCCTATCATCGATGTGTACAGCGTTGATATGTACGTCCCGGCCCGCCGGGCCCAGTCTCGGATTTTTTAATTGGATCTTGGAGAGAACGCACGCTGATGTTGATATCTCCAAGAATGAGCAAGAAATTGTCTTCTAGACCCACTATGCATCTGTTTCATGGACCCTGAAAAGTGCAACTGAGCGAGGGTGAAGGGATAACTCATGGTATTAGAAGATGAGTGACAGCGATGGGTGCGCGTCATTCCATACGCCAGCGCGCTGAGCGCGCGGCGACTGCAAAGTGGGTGGTGCCACGACGAGCCGGGCAGAATAGCTAGGTCAGCCCGGGAGCGCCCAATCACCATAGACGCTCACTCAGCGGGCCGCTGAGGCCTCACCACGTGCTTCGTTCACCTCCGATTCGTCAGCGCGACCGCTCTCAAGAACCGCAAATAGACTCGTTTTTGATTTAGTTGGTGGTTATGCGTTCTTTTGTGATACGCGGTTTTATCATTTTCTTTCTGAGCTTCGACTTAAGGGTCTTCTAGAGTTCCAGTACTGCTCTGCGCTCACTGCACGCGACCTCCACCCTTTAATGAGTATCGTCTCCATTCACGGTCTGTCCTTGTTCCTCCCATGTGCGGCAATCAGTTGGCTGGTTTTACTGAAGATGGAAAACTGAGGTGGTGCAGGCGCACAGTGGTGAACCGAGTGCGAGACACGTGCAAGTGAGAGGTGGGTGATGTGATGATAGCGCGGCGCCGAGTCGAAGTACCGAGGCAACGCTGAGGTCAAGCGGGGCAAGAGCAGAAAGGAGGCGCATACAATACTAGTCGCGCCCTACAGGCTGTGAAAAGTCGGTCACCTGACCGCCCACGGTAAGTACAATAAAAGTGCTTTCAGTCACATAGTGAACGGAGAGAATATTGACACTGATTAAGATAGTACTGTCCAGCACGGTCAGTACCACAACCTTCCAGATTTCCAGCACGAGATGCCCGAGAATCTGAAATTCTCATGTCCCAAACAAGCCTGGAAAGTCTATGAGTTATAGGGCCCTGAGTACATCAAATTTCAAGTCGTACGTGTCGTTCCCCAAATCCCTGAATCACCTTGCAACCTATTCAATAGCCCAACAACACTATCATAACGTCAGGAGAAGGACAAAGAACACACTAGTACTGAGTGGGTTACACTTCCTTCACGACGACTGGCTCAAGGTAAATAAGGACTGGGAGATTGATAGAGAAGAGCGCATCAATATGCAGCGTCCAAGTCGATATCCTCCTGGAGCTATTGACATGGAGAGGAATGTCAGCGTGGGAGGCCTAGGTAAGTTAGCCACGCCAGTACTTATGCTCCAGTAGACTCCGAAGAAGCTCCAAAATACTTCAAAAAACCATGGTGTCGCGCTGTGCTCACGGACATTTACTCGAGTGAATCCATGAATAAGCCCATCGGGATCCTAAAGAGCATGGTAGTGGCTCTTAAGTCATTCACCCTGATCTGAATAGGTGTCACCGCCAAGGGTTTGACAGCAACAATAGACACACTGAGTCGATTAGCTAGGACTCGAAGTGTCCTAGAAGACTTATAGAGTGGAAGTCGACCTGCAAGTCAATGTCGTTGTCGGGTTCCCGCTTGCTGAGCTGCAACTCAGTAGCCACCCACAAGGAAGTAGAACACTGCTAAGATTGAGACAAGAGACTCAACTTGCCTCTACCAGGCGTAATGAGTCCCCTATTTATAGTACATGGTACTTGAGGGCAGGCCTAGGGCCTGAAGGGGGCAATGCTACCTATTTTAAAGCCAGAACAATAACAACCAATGGCGCAAGCCACTCAAGAAATCACAAGCTGATACACATGAAACAGGGCACGAACATGAAACAGGGTATGAATCCTCTAGTTGGCCGGTTCCGCAACTTACAGGGGCGCGATGGTGTTGAACCATCACCCCAGGCCGGTTACAATAGGTCAAGCAGGTGCACAGAGCACAGGAGCGTACTGTGACGCCGACTTCGTGGCGACCCGCCACTCTCTCTTGGGGGCTCTTGTGAAAGTACCCCAGGTGTCGTTTGCCATTTGCTTTCTATTTTTTAAGATGCATGATATGGTCAGCCCAACATTAGACACATAGTGCACTGCAATGTTATGCGCCCCGTCCACCTGTCCAGTCATCATCGTCATGTAGGAGATCTATCTCGTGATTTTTTTTTGCAGGGCAGTTAATTAAATTGGATACTGAGAGAGCGCCGTCAAACGCAGGGTCTACTACACCGTCTACTGGTAAGTTACGGCCTATTGAAATCGAGCTCGCGCGGCTCATCTTAGCTTGCATCATTTTAGTATATTACACACCCTTTTTAGCACCACAATAATTTCCCTCCATTTCTTACTGAAAGTACATGCATTTACAGTAGTACAGTATAAATGTTCTTGTACTTAGCATCTGGAAAGGGTGCATGTTTGCCCACTCCCAACTGGCAATCCCATTTGTTCTCCTGCATGTGTGTGCCTTGTTTTCAACACGGCCCTCGCAGCCCACTTTCTTTGCAGAAAAATATTTGGCCTTGACCACCCATCTGCAGCTGCATCAGGCTGGAATCTTCACTATAGATGCTCAGCATCTTGCCATCGCATGGCCCATCGATTCCAAGTCTGTCCATCGTATTACCTCAGGCCAGGTCATTAAAGACCTGCAGACTGCCGCCAAAGAGCCTGTAGAAAACTTCCTCGATGCAGGCGCTACGAATTTCGGTTGGTACATTTTAAACATACAACTAACTCGTATATGGGCCTGGTAGAGGTCCGCTTTAGAGACTATGGCTTGGAGACAATCGAGTTGATTGAGAATTGGACCGGTATTGTGCAGGAAGACTATGAATCGATCGGTATGTTGCTATGGCTCGCGCGCCTTCCACTCCCTTTGTGACTATCTTTGGATCTGACTGGGACATGATTGATGATCCTTAGTATAAGATGATGGTCATGGTTGGTCGCGAGTAAGCACAGAGATGTCATGGAAAGGGAAAGGACATCACACGCGAGAACGCTGACGAGGCATGGGCAGATTGCGGAAGTGCGCAGAGACCAGAACGAGGCGGGGCAGGAAACAAAGCCAGTGAACACGGTGAAGGCGAGGGCGGAGGTGAGACGGGGGTGCGTATGGCTTCCGCAGACCTGACTAAGGTTGAACTGACAAATGGAAAGGGCGAGGTCAAAAACAGGCGCTTCGGTTTTCCGCTTACAGCTCGGACCGAACAGTCCGTATGTGTGAGTAAGGCCCTCTCCTTCTCCAATTGTTGAACCATTTGAACGTGCGCCTCACATTCGATCCCACTCCCATGCGTTCAACCAGATCGGGCTGTTATCTCGATGTTACAGTTTGCGACACACACTGTAAGCACTGTGTCTTCGGATTGACTTCAAGCTTATCAAGGGTTCTACTGAAAGGACAGTTACCTGTTGAACGTACACGGCATGAGTAGTCTTCATGATGCGAGAAATGTCTCGTCCCGCATATGTGAACCGGGGCATTCTTCGAGCCGTTCCCACGACACGAGCAGCGTTCTGCCTAAATAGGTCCAAATACGGCCACCGGCCATAAATCCTCCAGCTCCTCGAGCCCGCAGCGATCGGAGTGCTCATAAGAGTGGCTCCCACTGACGCGGTGATGGACCAGTGCAACATGCCAAGACTGGAAGAGTGGCTAATACTCCAGTTGTAGCGCATGGCTTTGCAACACATCAGAGGGCGCAACCACATCGTCAATACGTTCCTCAGTTCTCTCTTGTTGGTCTCGTGATGGCCACAGAGGGTGCACCGGGACTTAGAGGGTTCCCAGGCTGAGGAATGGCGCTGCCGTAACAATCATGGGCGGTGCTGTACCAGATTCTGGTCGTGACGAGCTGCTTTTATCAGTGCATTCAGAGTACTCAGATACATGGTCAGCGACCCTGCTTGAGGTGGGAGTGGAGAAGAACCAGGAGAAATTATGGAACAGGCGGCGCACGTTCAGTAGGACGTGACAACAACATTCCAGCACACGTTGCCAAATACTCACGAGCCAATAAACTTCTGAGAGCACCATGAAGCAACTCCAAAAGAATATCAATGCTGTAGAGAGAAAACTGGGATAATCAAGTAGTGATAAAACTGTGTGGCCGAGGATGGTTGCAGGTGCACAAAAAGCGAGAACGAAGAGATGCTGGCCCCCGGTCCGGGTCCGGGCGGCGCGACTCGCGCAGCCGGTTATCATATAATATCGCGATGGGGGGAAGAACCGGCGGTCCCGCTAATCTAATCGTCCAAGGCGAGCCATCGGTGATGGTGCTCGAGTCACCACCCATCGGGCACGTACTTATGGAAAAACCTAAGATGAAAGGAGAAGGGTAGAAAATATGAATAGCGAATACGTAGAAACAGTTCCAGTGGCCATGAAATGCGCAACGCATCGCACACCTGATTATCTCCCTCACCGCAGTGCCCGTGCCCACATCGGGTACACTTTCCGTCGCCCGCGCCTCTTCAGCGTCTCTGCGGTCCAATTTCCTCGAACCTGTCTTCCCACAGACGACTGGTGAGCACCGAACAATGTCCTAAAATGTATAACCACCTACAAAGATCACCAACGGACATCCCTGAATCATGCCCCATAGTGCACATAATTCACCCAACTCTCCAATGTCGTCTTCTTCTTTCTTCTCAGATCCCTCACAGCGTCCCTAAGGGCCTCAGCTGTTCTCTCATAATACGGCATCCCTTTCCATTTATCTGAGAACACCGACTTGTAAAAGCTCCCAGCGACGACCGGTCCATCAATGTCCGCCATCTCCCACATTGTCCCGACCACGCTTCGGAATCCAGTGTATTGAACTGCCGCGGCAAGGTGCAGTCCCTCATTCGCAATGCTTTCTTCTGTGATCTCGGCTGTATGACAAGCCGAAAGAAATGCGAATTCGGCACTGGGAAGTAGAGATCGCACTATGTCCAGAAGCGTGAGATGTGCACCTTCATGAAGTTCGAAGAAGGCATCGAATGGCTTTCCCGTCTCGAGTACCCCGTGGCATGAGATGTGAGCAAATTGGTGTTTCCTGAGGCGGTCGAGTGTGGCAATAGGTGTCGCCATTTTCCCACCAAGAGTTTCCACCAATGGGCAGACAGTCTGGATGATGTGCATCTCTTGCAACGAATTCGGCATCTCAGCATCAGGCTGTACCACGAGCAGCATCGAAGGCTTGTCCAATGATTGCATGCTCGGTTTACGCGATTCTATAAGGGCGGAGAGTGTCGGAGTATATGAAGAGATGTATATGTCCGAGAAGTACAGCTTGATAGCGCCGTTTGATGGAATCGGGCCCATGGCGTGGAGAGGAAGGGAGCAAAACACAGACGTCGGGCACCACCAAACACGGGACTGTTCTGATATTTTCAGCTCGCGGAGTCTCTGGATCACTGGATGGCCAACGAGATCATAGAGGTGCTTGAGTACCTCCTCCAAAGCGTCCTCGTATTCAAATGAGTCGAGGCCCTTTTTTCGTGCAGCCCGTAACTGTCATACAATCCTTTTGCGCGCTCATAGAAGTCGTCACTTGTCGGAATAAGGGAGGGAGGGGAGTCACGGAGGAGAATGATGATGTCGGAACGCCATTCAGAATGGTTGATTAATATGACGGGCCCACCCGCAGCAGCAGAACGAAGGGTGTCGAACGAAGGTGGGATCAAAAAAGAGTCGAATCCTGGCTGGGCTCGGATCTGAGAAATGAGCTTGTCACGCTCCTCAACAAGGTTGCGTTGCTTCGTTACCAGACGACCGACCGGGTCCATCCCCTCACGACCACCGGCTGAGCCATCCGCCATCCAGACCAGTTCAGAGCCTGAGATTGTCACTGCCTCGAGGTCCCGATTGATAGCTGCAAACTTCTTGGCCAAGGACAAGTTGGCTGCACGAAGCTGGTCAATTGAAGCGCGGAGGCCCCGCATCTCTGACCAGAGGAGGCCCCTCCCTCGTTCAAGAGTCTCGATGGCCTGCTTTAGTTGACCAATCTGGACGAGATATGATGCATAGTCGAGTGGCAGCTTCTCGTACTGATCGTGCATTGCTACAAGACGGAAATGTTGTATTTCGAGGGTAGGAGCAAAGGAGACTGTTTCATGCATCAATGAGATAGCAATCTCATATGCATTGAGTGCAGATGGATGCCTGAAATCCCGTGCGACCTGTGACCATGTGCATGAGGTGGCGAATCGACTGGGCACGTCTGTTCTTGTGTCGGTAGCAGCGATGGCGAATAATTGGGTGGTTTCTTCAATGTCCCTTTTGTCCTTGAGCAGCTCGAACCGGGTGAACAAGCGATCAATAAGCTGTCGAGCGATCGTATGAGGCTTGATCGGACCTTCCATTTTTATGAGGTCACGGTACACAGTAATTGATTCATGGAGACAGTCGATATTGCCTGTGAGGCGAAACAAACGGTTAAGGAGATGGCCCAACGCCACAAGTGTGAGTGTAAGATGTGAGTGAGGGGATGTGAGGCAGTTTCTGCAGTACTCAATTCCTTTTTCGATATTCGTCCGATCAGTGATGTGGAGTATGGAAGCAAGTGCATCAATATGAGGCTGTGGATCGTTCTCATCTGGGATTGGCAAGGGAAACTCAACCAGGTTCGATTTAGCCATATGAGACGCAGCCAGATGCGACTCGTCGGCAACTCCAGCAATATCTTCTTGCCGACTTCTGACACCAAACTCTTTGAAGCGCCGCTCCTCAAGATCTGCCAAGCTATCCATGACTACGCGATGATGCGGATCTTCGGAGGACATTGCGTTGAGATATGTACGAGTGCGGAAAATTGCGTCCGCTAAATGCTCTGGCTTTGGATTAACATTGAATAGGCCGTTCGCAAGCAATGCAGCCAGAGTCATAGCCAGTTCCACATATTCATTTGGATCTGCGATCAATTTATCCAGGGTTGACATTGCCTCGTCGTAATCATCATGTGAGTGAGCATATTGGAAGCGATTAAAAAGAGAAGATGCAAGCGCGAAGCGAACTGCATCCAAATCAGGAAATCGTATGCTTGCTTCACGCAGACATTCGATGGCTCCGTCGTCTGAATGTGGGTGCATGAATAGTACAGCAGTCCCATAGATGGCATCGGCCAACACTTTCAGAGTGTGAATCACAAGTGATTCTTCGACACCCGAGCTGAGAAGCTCGTGGCACAGGGTCGCCATCTCCCCAATATCTCGCCTTGGATCAACGGACTCCAGTTCCACCTGAACGGCTAAAGCCCACACGAAGAATGCTTTAATCTCATTGCGTGTGAGATTGGATGTTTCAAGTGACTGGTCTTGAAGGTAACGAAGGTACTTGATAGCGTGCTTCATATCGCCGGGCTGCTTGAGCTCATGGGCGCGAAGAAGAAGGGCCTTTGCGAGGCAAAACAAGGCCTCGATGACGTATGAGCCGAGCTCAATTGGTGGCAGGAGTATGGCTTCAGTACAGTGGTAAATTGATTTGTCGAGGTCTTCACCCTCGTGCGAGAACTCGCAGCGTGACAATCGTAGAATGGCCAAAGTTGTGAGGTAATTGGAGCGCAGAGGGTGGTATCGAGGCGGTGTCAAGAGTATAATTTGTAACAGAGAAATGTAGTCATCGATTTTGAACAAAGAGGCTATCACAAGAGGGAGAGTTGCGGAGTACGAACAAAAGGGTTCAGCCAAGAATGTCTAAGACTGGCGAGGACAGATTCAGGACTCACACTGTGTCTCTTCATGGTTTAGAACTGGAAGACAGGAAAGGTGCTGCCAAGGAGGGAGGAGGGTCGTGGGTCGTAAAGACAGTGTCTCGAGCAAGAGCTCTAGCTGGAAACGTGTTGGCTGCATGCTGGCACAGCCACGCAGCCGCTAGCTCCCACCTAGTCATAATATGGACCTGCGTAAGTCCTCATCACCGACATCGTATCACCAGACTGAATCCAACTTCCTGAGAAATCATCAACAATCGACAATCCTTTCACCTATGAGCACAGCCATGTGACAAGCACAGAGAAATCATTTGGTACAACTTCGGCACACGGAGGTTCGGTTCACACCAGGCCCGGGCCCCTTCGCATGAGACCGAGTCGCCATCAATTGGTTGCTGAGGGGACGATAAGCGGCTTCATGGCCCGAGTCGTGACAACAAGGTGACTGGCTCAGGTATGTCTCGCTATTACTTTTCCTCCTTCCCGGCAGTTGTCAGACAGATAGCTATAAGATAATACCGGCATTCCACCATGACTCATCTCGCATCTGCTGCAAGGACAGCGCTGCATCACTATTGCTGCTAAACATGGTAGATACTGATTATTGCAAGCCAACTGAGAAGCCCACTCCTTCACCTGCGAATTCTGGCTCGGAACACTCTCGGAACCCACTCGACATCAACTCTATCTTGCCCCTTTACGAGACGACGCCCGAGTCCGACCGCGTCAAACTGACACCATCTATCCTCTCCCTCCATGCAAAAGAGTACGCCGAGCAGGCCACTGCCCACCCGGAGCTACACCACTATTTCGTGATAGACCTCTCCAACCTCAACAAGATCCTGACAACGGTTGAGCCCTTGATGTCCGGCTTCCCGATGTACATCCCCTTCGCGATCATCAGCAAGGCCCGCGAGGGCCCACTTGCAGGGGGTGATCGGGCTCGTCAACGCGTGCCAGCATTCCTGAAGATAAAGATCGCGTGGGTGGTCCTGTTCTCCACGTTCCAGCGCACTTATGTCACGACAAACCCTGTTGGCTTTTCCCTCGACTGTTGGCTCAAGTCACCAAAGCATGCTAGAGCGTCCCACGCTCAGGTTTGTGCGCGTGCAGTGGATGGGCCACACGGAGCGAGTTGCCGCGTGCGACGGCAAGGCAGATGGGGTTTAAGGAGGAGGGCGTGATGCGTTGGACTTGGGTGCTGCTTGACGAGATGGAGACTCAGAGAGTCCGAGGGCTGAACGGAACAGCGTTGTGCTCTCGCTGTGTGCAGACAATTGGAAAATGGGGGCAGAGAGCAGTGCGACAGTTGATTGATCGCCGGTTTAGGTAGAAATCGAAATGATCAATTCGAATTGGTCCTGTGTTTTGCTCCCGTCCCGAGGTTGTGTGATGAGAGCTGGACGCGCCTCCGGCCTCCGGCTCCCGAATAACGCGTGAGCGTCAGTAGGCCAAGGAGGAATCGAGAGTAAGCGGTGAAAGAAGGAGTTGAAAGGATGAGGACATGGGACGCACGAGCGGTGTAAGAGCATAGACTTGAGAAAGGCGGGTGGCGAATCGTATCGTACGTAGAGCTTGCTAGGCCAGAGAGGACATGGGTTGAGATAGATGCGTGGTACAGTATCTTGAACGAAAGCGTTGGGCACTGGCCATGTCCAGGACGGAATCGAAAATCAAAAGGCTTGGAGTTTGAAGACGAATGCTCGACCCGATCTACAGCACCGAGCGTTTCCCTGCCAAATGTTTTCTCAAGCCGCTAGTGTCACCACTTGTGTGAGGCTGTCAGCTCGGGCGCCACGCCCAGTTTATATACTGCATCACCAGTACTGTAGTACTAGGTGGCAGCAGCACCACCTGGATACCAACTCTTTAAGATTCTGTCACCCAGTCAGACAAGCACGATGATTTCATTGGTATTGGTACACAGAAGATTTCGTACTGCTGCTCCTCAAGAGGGGGATATCTACAAAACCACGACGTACAACAAAAATGGTACATTCGCAAAGAACGATCTAACCATACTATAAGAAAAATTTTGTAGATGGGTACGAACCCCGCGTCCTGATTGGTCTGCGTTCGTCGTTCTCGATCTTCTTCTAATGACGCATGCATTGAGTACCAAAAAAAGGGAGCAAGTCAAGGTCAATGATACAAAAAAGGCCCGCACTCCAACGCACCGTACGTAGGAATCCGGACCCTCCAAGTGAGGGAGAGCCACGACCACAGACCGACCATTACCACCCGTCCGAATAGTTCTCCCACCACTCCCACTCGGCTTGCGTGCTCCCGACGAAATAGTCTTCCCACCGCGAGCCCTCGACGTCGTCAGATCCATCACCATCATATCGGTCAAATCCATCACCATCATCATATTCGTCAGATTCATCATCCTCATAGTGGTTTTTGGGCGAAACGCCCTCGTCCCCATCCCAGTGGAACTCCCGGACGAGCTTTTTCAGGGCGTTTGCGCGATTGGTGCTGATGCAGCACTGATCGATGCTGAGCCTCTTCAACGGCACGTTGTACGCCTTTCGCCGCTGGAGGACGGTCGCGAACATGTCGTACACCACGCCAGCGTTGGGCACGGATTTATCAAAGTCCAGGTTCTCCAACGACAGAGACTCCAACTTTGGGAAAACAGGTACGTGTGGGGTATCATTGTTGGACGCCTGCGCCGGAGCATCTCTGTTGTTGCGGTTCTTCCCTTTGCCGCCTTTGCCACGGGACCTCGTACTCGGGTGTCTCGGAGGTGTGAGGACTCGCAGGAGATGGCATGTTCCGCGCCCTCTCGCGTGGATCCTGGTGAGGTCCTTACACCGTTGAGAGAGCTCGACCCAGTTGACGGATTCATCCTCAAAGGGGACGAAGACGGAGAGAAATTTGAGGTTTGAAAGGGGAAGCATACTGCATATTCGCCCAAGAATATTTTGGCAGTGGTCGGATCCGAAGAGCTCCTCAAATGATAGAGCAAGCTCAGCGTCGATCACCATATCACCCGTAAAGACATCGGACGGATAGGTAGTTGATGTAGGGATGGAAGTAGATGCGACCACCGCTATCTGATAGTCCAAGGAGTCGGCGGTAATTCTGAAACTTTTGAACTCGACGGGGGCAGGGTTGTGGAACTGTGCTGAGACGAGAGGAAGTAAGGGGCACTCATCGTTGGTGAAGATAGTCTCGGAGGTACAACGCAGGTGAAGCTTTGTAGAGGAAGGGAGCTTAAGCATCTTCAAAAAGCTCGTAAGTCGGGGAGTTGACTCGGAAATGCACAAACGCGAAAGACTTGGAAGGTGGATTGTTTTTTGTGGTGTTTGTCCGTGTGAGTATTCGGTAGGTACAGGGGGTAAGCAGTATTCAAATATGAGAATCTCCAACGCAGGACAGTTGACTAGGAGATCAATCAACTCGTCGAAATTTCCTATCGAAGGGCTGTCATCGGTGGATATCTCTCCGAAGCGGGTGATTGTCAACTCTGTCAGCCGGCCACGAGGAATAAGTGACCAAGTATGCAAAGTTGGGAGAGTGTGAATGTCCGTAGCCTCGGAGCCAGTCCCTTGAAGAACGCTGTCCCGACAAGTTCCTGGATTGTAGCAGGGGAACGGCCCTCGATACAAAGTTCGAAATGTTCCAGGACTGGAGCCTCCTGGTACATATTTCTCGGACGGCGTCAGCGTGATTCATAGACAAGTTGCGGAGGCGGAGCTCGCGAGTATGGGAAATGTGTGAAGGGAACATGGAGAGCACCTTTGGACTTGGCATCCCGACGGGGTTGATGACCAACCACGCGCCCCTCGCGCGAGCTAGCGCCTCAGAAACCCACTGCGGTCTCGCCGGAATGCCAGAGATCCTGGACCACAACGACGAATCGCGCAACGCGACTTGACGCCAGTGATGGCACACGTGTGTGACTCTGATCCAGCCCAGTGGTTGTGTGCTGGACCAAGGAGGTTCCTCGAGCGCGTAGATGTGAAAGATCTCCAAGAGCAGCTCGGCGGGAGAAGGAAAATCGGTACGAGGTCATTGCGGCGTATGATCAGAGTGCGAGTGAGACGCACGGCTTCATCTATATCCTTATCTGCTGCGGAAAGGGCAGCAGCGCGTGCGCTGGGGGATCGAATGGAGGATAGGGACTGGCTCGCCCCACATTCAAGGCGGGTAAACATATCTGAGAGCATGGACACTTGTGCATCCCTTGACACGAAAGAAATGCACTATAATGAGCCAAAGTGAACAGTAAACGACGAACTCCCACCTTTCGTGCAAATGGACTGTGGCGTCGCTGTCCGTCACTGAGGTAGAAGAGGTCGATGAGCCTGAGGGGGTCTGAGCCGACATCAATTCTATGCACGCCTGAACAGCGAGTTGATTGTGGGGGATCACAGAGGATAGGGACTGTGCGCAGCAAACCGTGTGCCGTGTTGTGCGTGATATCTGTGGACTTTTCTCATCACGTGAAAGTCACACCCCATTGCACGTGATCATATCTCATCAAGGATAATTGATCTAGGCGCCAGACATTGCTGATGTCAGTGGACGATGGTCGTCCGACTTTTGTGACTACACTGACTAGTCTCCGACTGGCACAACACCGAGGGGCTGAGCTCCTAGAGTCATCGGGCCGGCACCATGCAGCCCAGTTTATATTTATCATAAATAACTTAATTAACAAGGGATCTGTCTCCACAAAGACCACTGGGTTTCATCCGAGTCGCCCTCGCCCTCGAGCGCATCCCAGCAGAACTCCTGGACGAGATTTTTCAGGGCGTTTGCGTGGTTTGTGCGGATGCTGCACCGAGCAAGGCTGAGCGTCTTCAACGGCACGTTGTACGCCTTTCGCCGCTGCGAGGGGCGGTCGCGATCATGTCGTACACCTCGCTAGCAATGGGCACAGATTGTTCATCCAAGCCCAGCATCTCCACCGACAGAGACTCCAACTTTGGGAAAACAGGTACGTGTTGGGCATCATTATTGTTGGACGCCTGTGCCAGAGCATCTCTGTTGTTGCGTTCCTTCCTCCGCCCTTTGTCCCCTTTGCCATGGACCTCGTACTCGGGTGTCTCGGAGGAGTGAGGGCCCACAGGAGATGGCACGCCCCGGGCCCATCCGCGTGAATCCTGGTGAGTTTTCTTACACTGTTGAGAGAGCTCGTCCCAATTTACGGAATCATTCGCGGTGGAGGTGGAGACGGAGAGAAATCCGAGGTTTGAAAGGGGCAGCATACTGCATATTTGCCCAAGAATATTTTCCCAGTGGTCGAACTCGAAGAGCGTGTCATATGATAGAACAAGCTCGGCGTTGCTCATCATATCACCTGCAAAGCCATCAGAGGAATGGATTGTCAAATCTAGGGATGGATGTAGATGCGTTCAACTCTATCAGAAACCCAATGGAGTAGGCAGAAATTCTGAAACTTTTGAACTCGACGGGGGCATGGTTGTGGAACTGTGCTGAGACGAGAGGAAGTAAGAGGTGGTCATCGTTGGCGGAGATATTCTCGGAGATACAGCGCGGGTGAGGCTTTGTAGAGGAAGGGAGCTTAAGCATCTTCAACAAGTTCATAAGTCGGGAAGTTGACCCGTCAAGGCACAAAGGCGAAAGACATGGAAGGTGGACTGTTTGTGATGTTTATCCATGTGATTACTCGGTAGGTACAAGGAGGAAGCAGGATTCAAGTTCGAGAACCTCCAATGATGGACAGTTGACTAGGAGATCAATCAGCTCATTGAAATTTCCTATCGAAAGGGCGTTAGCGGTGATTTTCAGCTGTGTCAGCTGGCCACGAGGAATATGTGGCCAAGGGGAAGCGGGCTCGGGAGAGTGAGAATGTCCGTAGCATCGGGGCCTGTCCCCTGAAGAACGCCGTCCCGATTGTGGCAAGGGAACGGTTCACGAATTCAAGTTCGAAATGTTCCAGGACTGGAGCCTCCTGACTGCATATTTCTCGGACGCCGTCAGAGTGATCCATAGTGAGGCAGAGCCCGCGAGTATGGGAAAGATGTGAAGAGAACATGGAGAGCACCGTGGAACTTGGCATCCAGACAGGGTTGATGACCAACGGCGCGCCCCTCGCGCGAGCCAGCATCTCTGGATCCCACCGCGTTCTCGCCGGAAATGCCTGAGATCCTGGCCCACAAGGACGAATCGCGCAACGCGACTTGACGCCAGCGATGGCACACGTGCGTGACTCTGATCCAGCCCAGAGGTTGTGTGTAGGACCCGTGGATGTGGATGTGAAAGATCTGCAAGAGAAGCTCGGCCGCAAGAAGGGAAACCGGTGCGACGGCGCTGCGGCGCATAATCAGAGCGGGAGTGAGATGCATGGCTGTATCGATATCCTTATTGGCATCTATATTCTTCTCGGATGTGGAAGGAGCAGCAGCGCGCGCGCTAGGGGATCGAATGGAGGATCGGGACTGGCTCGCCCATTATTCAAGTCGGGTAAATATATCGGAGGGCATCGACACTTGCAACGTCGCTTGACAAGAAAGAAATGTACTAGAATGAGCCAAAGCGAGCACGTATAGGACGAATCACCACCTTTCGTGAGGTGAATGGACTGTGGCGTCAGTGTCCGTCAATGGGGTGGGAGAAGTAGGTGAGCTTGAGGAGATCTGAGCCTGATAGTCCCCAGAGACGCGTCCCATGATGAGCTTCTTGTTGAGAGCCGTAGGCCCGACATCGATTCCAGGCTATGCCTGAACAGCGAGTTGAGTGTGGGGGGGTTATCTCTTACAGAGCGAAACGCGCGCAGACAGGTGTGAGAAAAAAATAAGATGATGTGTGTGCGAAGGTAATGATTTTCTGAGGCCCTTTTTATTATATTACTTACAGTGAATTGCGCATGGCTGAGGGGTCGACTGCGCCGCGCGTGCCGTAAGTACGTGAATTCCGGCGTTGTGGGTCTGGACTTTGGATAGCCACAGATCAAGTAACGATCCACCTGTGGGTTGAGCATGGGAGACCGTCATCTGATCATAGAAAGTGATAACAATGAGGAAAAACCTCTCAAAAACTTCTTTTTTTTATATCTGTCAAACGATACACCGGCGGGATTGGTGACACATGCAAAAGTAGCGGAAACACACAAAGGCTAGGGGAAGATGGAATGAAGAACTTGGAAGAGAGCGAGCAGGAGCAGATGCAAAGAAGGCCGTTTAGGTAAATCAAATGCAGGTGACACCAAGTAGAAAGGGGAGGCCACTAAAGACCGATATGTTTACTTGAACTATTCGGTAGAGGATCAGCGATCCAAGCTCAAGAAAGAGGAACGAAAGAAGGCCGACGTACGTTCTTCCCATCTGTCCACTTCTTGTCCCCGACTTCGAGGTCCCATGCAAGCGCGGCCTCGAAGAACGCCTTCTGCTCCGCATTGTCCAGGTCAATACGCTCGTACGTGTAGCTTTCCCAATCTGGCGCGACCTCGACGACAGGTTTGACTTCCGGCCCGCGTGCGATCAATGCGCCGGTGATAATCGAGTTGTTCGCCGTGCCGAGCACCCCAACGGAGCCGAACAGATACTTGCGCGACGCCTCGAGGCGGTTGAAGAAGCCACCTATCTGATTCGACGACATGTACGTCTGCGTGAGCTCCTCGTTGTACTTGAAGTCCACACGCCAAAGTGAGAAGCCCTCCTTGTCGAAGCTGCGCGCACGCCATTAGTAACACGAGATCAGAACAAGGAGAACGAACTTCTGGTAGAGCCATTCGAGTGCGCCACCGGCACCGCGCGTGTCTTTGTTGGAGTAGGCGCGTTTCCAGTCCTCGAGGTTGAACGTCGATTTGGGTAGGAGATCAAGGGGGTTCTTCTCTTTCGGTGCCTCCTCGAATGGTTTGTCGAAGTCATCATCATCGTCAGCTTCTTCTTTCTTGGGCTTCTTCTCGGCTTTTGGCTGCGGGGGCGCAGCAGGTGCCTTCTCCTTCTTCTCCTTCGGGGGTGGTGTATACTGCTGGGCCTTCTCGGTGAATGCGGTGGAGCCGAAGATAGAGTTGAGATTCGGCTGGTTCACGACGGTTTCGTAGTGGCGGAGAACGTTCGGAAGTTTCGCACGGAGTGGGGCATCAACGGTGGCGGAGAAAGCGAGTTGGAGTTCAGCAGCAAGGGCAACATCCGCAAGAGTGATGCGCTCCGTTGCAAGGAATGTACGGGTAGCAAGGTGCTTTTCCAGGAGTGTGAGAGCGGTTTTCAGGCGCTCCTGGAAAACGGTGTGGATCTAGAAGGATGTTTGAGTAGAACCAAACTCGAGAAGGGACGATAACACACAGGCTTGTTGTAAGGGCTAATTGCACCCTTGACGAGCTCAAGGATAAGAGTATTGTAATGGACAATATCAGCGTCCACAAACGCGACCCATTGGTCAACTAGGGCAGCCTCAGTGGCTCCGTGACCGATGAGGGTAGAATTAGGGGCCAGGGACGCGACTAGATATCAGGATAGTTAGCAGAGTCATAGTAACCTGATTACAGGCGAAAACGATGTAAACCCCATAACCCTGGTCCGTTGTTCGGAACATATACAAGTTGCAGGGAACAGACCGACAGACCGGCTCAGGCGCGTGTCATCAACGTGTAATGAAGATAAAGATCTTCACGATAATCCGGGGGCATTTCACCTCGTGCTGTACGATACACAATATGACTCACTGTAGCGACCAATAGCACTGGCTCCAAAAACAGAGAAACCATCTTTGCTGGTAAAAGTGGGGGCCTTGACAACCTCTGTGGTGTTTTCCTGGACCTCGATAGAAAGCCCAGCAAGGGCCGCGATGGCAGTGATCTATTTACAGCGAGCCCGTTAAAAGAATGTCATGAAGCTCGTTACAGCTGACATAGGAGAACAACATACGTGTTTTTTCTCAGCATCTAAAGTTGCATATAAAGTTCCGGCAGACATGTCTACGCTGTGTTGTTTTCTTTGGGATGACGAGGAAGAGAGAAGGAAGAAAGAGAGCGAGGAGACGCGCTCGTTGATGATTGAGATTTGATCAAATCCAAATTTTTCCCGATATATTTATTATGTAATATACCCATGGTCCCCTTGTTGCACTGACCGCGGGTGATGAATCGATCAACCCTAGACTTCCTTTTGCCAGACACTCCTACAACGACAATCGATGACCTACCCAAAGTGTTAGATCTTTGGCACAAGAGGAGAGCTCATTCTTAGTACTCATCGATTCATTTTCCGAGTAGTGGGGGTATCCCTCCTTCGGGCAAGCAGATCTCTTCACGGCTAGTTTATCGAGCGATCTTCGCAGGCAGACCATTTAATCGCAAGGGCTGCCACCCGACATGAGTCAACATCGTTATTCAATGATCTTGAGCAGCGAGAACGAGAAGCTCCGGCTCGTCAAACACATGAAATAGCCACCGGCTCCTACGTCAAGCAACGGGGGCACAGAACTATGCAGAACTGACATGAGCAAACAAGGAGCGGAGGCTAGCTAGGACAACAAAGCACAAATTTTTAAAACAGAGGCATACGCTGGCGGGTCCCTTCATCCTCTTCTAGTCCTGAAAGTATCCTCGTTATGGGGACCCACGCCAGGTAAGAGGCCGTCCCCATGAAACGGCGCACTCCTCGTGCCATTCACACCTTGAATCCACGTCACCAACAAATGTAACTGGGTGTCTGGAGAATAGCTGGGCATAGGACAGTCACTTATTAACTTCAGGACCTGCCACGTTAGAGCGTATATGTGGTATGCGCCCTCTTTGGCCTATATTGCTCGTTGCTTTGTCTTTTGAGAGGCCGGCATGCGCGCGTTGTAGTGGGAGAAGAAGTATCTTCGATCTACTGTTTACAATTGTGTGCCTATCATAAACTTACACCAATAGAGTAAATGTGATGGTAGAAAGGGAGTATCATGAAGGGAACGGTACGAATAGTGGATGCGTTGACTAGGCGGCCCAGGTTCGGGTTTTCTGTACAATGGAGTGCAAGTAACAATTGAAGGAGCCATAGGGACCAAAGGCAGATGAAGGAGTAGATTATGGAGGCTACACTGCGTTGTCCGCAGACATTGCAGACAAGCGAGCTGCGGCACTTTGACTGCATGCGGCTTCGCCGCTGATTCGTGTGTCGAGTGAATATGTATCGTTCGCATCGATTGGTACCGTAAGCGTTGGAGCAAACGTTGTGGGCTGTTCGTTTGTGAGGGGACGGTCATTACTGGGCTGAACCTCAGATATAGTGTGGCCACCAAAGTGCAAATGATTTCGCACATTATGTAAAAGAGGGAGAGGACGTAGAGCTTGCCCATCATCTCCTGAACGACTAAGAACCATAGTTGGGATTTCTTCTGAATGTAGGAGGCC
The DNA here is from genome assembly GCA_022376555.1 of Russula compacta. Lineage (NCBI taxonomy): Eukaryota > Fungi > Basidiomycota > Agaricomycetes > Russulales > Russulaceae > Russula > Russula compacta. The sequence goes on from WTXH01000013.1 coordinate 162,587, forward strand.
AGATCCTGTATTAGCGTTCGTCCATCCGTAGGCGCCGACAGAAAGAGGGACTAGGATCGCTGCACAAGGATCGGAGATAGGAACATACCTGACGAGCAGAGAAGAACTGAATACAGACGACAGATAGGAAGATGGTGCAGAGCGTCGGTGGAATTGCTGATTGCCACACGACGGTCATGAGATGCGCCAGTCGCTGGAATCCATCGAGGCTGAGTGACATAGTAGATGTTATTGTATGTTACATGGAAACATACCCGACGTATGTATGCGGTGTATACCTGCCTCATGGATCGCGTGAGATAGTGCAACACTTATTATACGGTTAGCAGGTAAAGGGGTTTGAGCAGAAGCACGAGCGACGCACGGATACCACTTATTGCGACGTCTAAGACTGGATCTTGGTGAGATATTGTGAGATATTGTAAGCCATGGCAAAACTTACTTGAAGGGAGGATGAGATTCAGAAAATCTGTAAGTAGTTAAGATGAGGCTTTTCCCGGTGAACTGGATAAACCGCTCACAGGGAAGAGGTACACCTACGGAATCTAGCATGCGAAGGTAATTACATGTGAAGCCAGTTATCTCGAATTGTAGGATATGAATAAACAACCATGCAAACATAGCAATCGAGATTATTAGAAGTGCCACCAGAGGCGTCTAAATAGGGAAACAGGGATTAGCATGCCCCTTGAAATGAGAGGTGAAACTGACGATAATATACATGTTCTTCCCGACAATCTGATCGTTCAAGTCAAAACAGTAACGCTGAGCAACGTGGTTTAGGACATACATAGTAGCAGCGCCGAAGCATCAAGGCTTGCACGGGAACCGCAACAAACGGAGTCTATGAAGAAGTGAGAGGCTGCCACTTGGGGGAAGTAGGATTCGTTATTGTACATACGAGAATAAACTGAATAAAATCCGTCGGGTCTGGAACTATCTGGACCACAGGTGAGATTTTAGAGGTAACGCTTAAAGGCTTGAAGGGAGAGGTAGCTCGTACAGGTTCCCCAAATTTCTGTACATACGTTTGCCAAACGGATGCAAACGCTAGCCCAGACTGCGCACTTCAGAGGCGACGGTATTTAGTCACGCAGAATGGGTGCAAAATTTGGGAGTCAACTCACAGTCCAACCACGGTCACAAATGTAATGAGGATGAAAAGGGCTACGCCCTCATTGCGCTCCGAGGAGAACCATCGACAGAACTGTGTCACAACGAGGCCGGTTTCTAATCCTTGAATGAACAGGCCTGCGATACCTGGGCCGATCACATTGGCCAGACTTTGAGGAGGACCCCCCGGCATCGGTGGAGGTGAAGGCAAAGTTGAATTGGACATGGTAGTACTGTCCCTGCGAGGCGGCAAGTGCAGCAGAAGGGAAGGGAAGAGGATAGAAGCAAAGACCTGGTTTTCGGCAGGGGTCCAGGTCTGCACACTGGGTGTGTTACCACGGAGCGAGGAAGTGGGGGAATTGTGAAGTCTTTTCTAGTCCCCGTGGCTGAGCGCCGAGCACTAAGCCCAAATCGATCCTTCGACGGTGATCAGGTGTACCATCTGGGTGTCAGTGAGTGCCTGATGAACCGAATCGTGTACCAGACCGGGACCCGTGGTTCCTGGTTGCTCCCTCCCTTTTCGAGTTGTGCATTTGAGCCCGAGTCCGATGTGCGCCGCCGTTATGTTCCGCTGAGTCGGAAGACGGACGCCTAAACCATGCGAGGATGAGCTAAGGAGCCTTGGAAGAGTTGCATATGGCTTCGTGGGATCGATTTGCGGCGTTGCTGCGATGTTGCGCCACTGTCGTGGCAGCGCCCAGCTTCAAGTCAAGGTATACCCGGCCGCCAGCATCCATGCATGGTGTTACCAATATCAAATACGATACGGGTACGCCAACACAGTGTGGCACTCGAGACGGTCACCAATCAAGGAACGACTACTTTCTGTGAAGGTATGTGGAGGTACTGTAAAGGAGGCTACCAAGGTGATGGACGGGGGCAGTTGGGCAAATTACACTAACATCATCTTTATGTCATTCGTCGCCCTTGCCCTGGGTTTTCCGATCTTCGGCCGGCTCAGGTTTGGTTCTCAAACGCAAATCCCCAGGGATGCCTATTCTTTCAGACTAGTTCCTATACAGAAAATCCATCGCCACACTCTTCCATTTATAATCCCTAGAACTTACTTACATGCCCGCGATCCCTTCTTGCAAAGCGGAGAACACTCTCACCTACTCAAGCGGATTGCATCCTAAGTTGGGTAGTGCCGCACACTGTTATCACGCCGCCATTTTCAGCTTGTTTGATGTTGATAGAAAAAATTTTTTGTATTGATACCGTCTCGCCAAAATGATCCCAAATGCTCGCGGGCAAGGATGCCCACCCTTATCTCCAACCACGAACCTCCTTATGGTCCGGGTGCGTCTTTGTGCTATTTACGCGTTGCGTTGCACTCGGAATCAAATGAAAAGTGTCAACTTTCTCTTTATTCCTTTTTGCCCAGCGCAAGGTTAGTGCGCGCGATGGAACTATGTCTCCGACTCTCGGCTCACAACTTGAAGTACCTGGGTAATACTTAGATATCATAGGTTCCCCTCTCGTTCATGGACACGGCATGTCTGCCCCAGGGTATTACGGTATTGTAATGACAACTCAAGTAGAGCATTCCTTTGTAAAAGAGGTTACCCTATTGCTAGCGTGTAGGAGTTGCAATTTCTTGGTGATGCCGCCCTCTGCCTGGCTCCGTAGTTCCCGCTAATTAAGAATTACATCGTAATGTTGGAATTTGTCGATCCTATTGGCCATTCACGATTGGCGCCGGAGATACGCTTACTGTATACAGCCCACCTTCCACTTGCCTACAGTCCGACGTCCGACTATCGGGCCAAGACGTTCGCTCGGCGACAAGGAAGCGCTGCCATTAAGTTTCATGTCTATTCAGTACGCTCGGAGTCGCGCTGCCGAGGTGTGCCTGTCACAACTGCGTATATTTGCTGCGCTCTCTGTCGGGGAACCAGCGCAGAGCATTACAGTTACAGTAATCAGCGTTCATTATTCATTCATTCATTCAACCTCGATGTGTTCCCGCGGGTGCAGGGTCGCTCTTCATGGCTTCATATTTTGCTTCATCAAATCGACACCATCGCCACCGCCCACACGCAGATCTCTCAATTCATGCTCGCTGCCGGAAACAGCCAGGCTATCTGAGATCCCCAGCACCACATCTGGCGTATCGTGTCAAGTAACATTGCAACCTGTACTGTGATTATGATCATGGTTTGTACGGCTGGTTTGTGCTATGATGACTTATATCTCTGGACCACCCACTCTCTCAAGATGCATTTGATAAGGCAGCACTTGTCATACAGCACGTCACATCTTCAAAGAATAGCCCTTAGGGCATACAGCATTCGAACGATCATCATTTTATCGACAGGATGCCAAGTATAAAACCTATAATGAGAGGGCCAGGATGAGTGATTGAAGGCAAGTATAAAAGACCTGATAGAGTCAGAAGGAGTTATATTGTCGACATAATGTCTTAAGACAGGGATAACTGATTGTTCAAGTCTCATCTTTGCAAGGCCCAGAGTAACGGGGGAAAATACAGATAACACTCACACTTTCAAGTCGCAGCAATGGTAATGTGGCAACGATGACCACGAGGATTGTTCAACTGCAGCGAGGGTTGCGATCTCATAAAAAGAAAAAGGCGAGGGTCGGCAGATTCCGAGTGTAGAAATATTTTGGAATTACTTTAGGGTAGGTCAGAAATCCGGCTGAAGCGGGCCGGGGGTCTGCGTAGTACGGCGGCTGTGCATATCGTCTCTTCTCTGATTCACTCAAAATGGCGCCTTCCCTTCCTCCAGGAGGTCAGACTTACTACAGAATCTGCATCACACATGGTCACGGCTAACCTCAAGCTCAGAGCCACGCCCCGCCCCAAAACCGCAACCTATAGGATCTTTTCCGTTTCTTCTCCTTTTCACCACAGCAACCGTTTGTGTGCTCTTCATCATATGGCGACGGTCCGATACACTCAGAACTGTCGTCGCGCATCAGTGCGTATACGGTATCCCCTCCGTCCCCGTCACTTTTCCTTTAGCTTTGTTCTTAGACTGAAAACGTGGACACGCCAAGAGGGTGCTGTGCGCCTCTCTGAAGATGATGGCCCACCGGCGCATTCGTTTTTGGACCAGGTTGATGATGACGATGATGGTGATGGCGATGGTAACAGCAGAGAGGACACATTGCATGCACCCCCCGTAGAGCTTCAGAGAGTTGGGATAGCGAGGGCTGAGGTAACTAGCCTCGAGGATGCACCTCCTGTTCTACCACCCAAGGGTCAAATTTAAGGGATGGAGGTGTGTCAACGCTGCCTTCTTAATAACTGGTGCTAGATTCTATTCTACCCTGATGCATTGTTGACCGCTGTGACGACGGTGTACAACATATTCTCGTGCGTACGTGATTTGAATGAACAGCTTGTTTCACTTTACACTACAAACGATATTGCCATTCTGTCATCGCCATCGACAATCGTCGCGTGACACGAATAATCGTACAAACAGGAACACGAAATTCATTTTCAGGTCAACCCATTTATCATGGTCACGAAAGCAAGCCGATTCCGATTCTCCTCTCGCTCTCGTCTGGGGGGTGATGTAATCACGCGATAGTAATCCTGGACGGCGAGGTTTCCGCGACAGTTCTCGGGAAAGTGACATTCAGGACGCCATCGGCCATACTTGCTTTGATATCCTCATTCTCATGGGACGAAATCAGTCGGTGCTTGGCATCGAGGGTTGACAAAGGGGCTGACCTTCACGCCCTGTGGCAGCGACAATGACCTTGAAAATTTGCCATACCGCCGCTCGCGGAGTGCATACCCCTGTTCCTCGCGCTGAGAGGATTCTTTCGTCTCCCCAGATACGGTGAGGACGTTGTTATGAACATCAATCGACACGTCCTCCTTTTGCAAGCCAGGAAGGTCGAATGTCGCGGTTACGTTGTTCGATTTGTCGTCGTGATGGACATCCAACCTATGTAATGGTGGTGCGTTGCTCGCCCATGAGTCAATAAATCGCCTGGATGGAGAATGGTTACCTTGGACGGTAGATGTCTGACTGCTGACCCTGACGATATCCTCGGTTGCTGAGTATGTCGTCAAAGAAGCGTTCAAAGGAAGGGGGGTAGTCGTTGAACCAATAGTGAGCGAGTGACATTTTCGTTTTGCGCTAGGTGCTCGGCCAGCCGTCGAGTCTATGACCTCACTTTACGCAGTGCTCTCTTATAACTCAGGTGCGGAATCTGGCGGGAGGTCTCTACTCCATTCCGCTGGTCTGCTTCGTCATTTGTTTTCCTGTTCCAGGCATTGTCGATTTCAGGCGAGCGTAAAGCCGTGCCACGACGGCCGATGTGTTAATCAACGTGCGGCATACGCTATATGGCAAATTGCTCCACACACCCCTAAGTCTTCAAATGGCATGGCTCAGCGTAATAACATACCGAGAGTCGAAGCTCGTATAGAATGGATCGCTCTATTGTCGTTCTATTGTCGAGCTTATCAGATGTTGCGACAATATTCTTTTAGACAGTGAACAGCACTCGAGTGGTATGGTGTCATCCCGAGGGGATGTAGAAGACCTAAGGAAAAAGAGGGAGAGGGAGAGGGAAAAGAGACAAGCAAAAGGGGGAGAAGAGAAAGGGACTTGAAGCGGGCGCGAGCACGGACCAGTTCCGTGATAACTCAACGATCACGCAGAACGCCCCGAGGGACTCTACATTCACAGACAAAGACTTAGGGGTTAATATACAAAAGGACCGGTACCTACGCGAGTCGTCCGGTTCTGTATCGTACGGAGTCGACGCGGTCAGTAACGCAGAGGGGGACGGCGGCATGGAAGGAGAATGAAATGAAATAGTGATTAGAGTGAAGTAGAAGGGGAGGGCGATGAAAGAAAAAGAAAGAAACGATGTTGGGTGCACGAGCTTTGCAGTACCGAGACCGAAATCCAACCGTGTCCTTCCAATCGCGTTGGCCGGCGACGTCGCGAGGCCGACGAGTGCGGGCGAGGCGACTGGGGCTTTGCCAGCGACGCGAGGGACGGAGGTGGGCGGTGCTGGGTGAAGACGCGAGCAAGACGTGGCGCTGACGGATGGAGCGGGACGAGATGAAAGAGAGGATGGAGTCATAAATGTGAGGGCGGTGAAGACCCTTTTTGGACGCGCGTTGCGGAGCACGACGAGAGGCCGCGTTCGACACGCGAGCGGCGTGGACAGGGACACTAAGACGTGCGCAGATACGAGGTATTCCCAGGATTCTCATGAAGGACGAAAAGGAGTGACAGAAGGAGAAAACGTTTTAGAAAAAGGGGGGAGATGAAGCGTCTGCACGCTCCCGGTCAGCACAGCACGGACCAGCGCGTTCCGAGTGCAGTGAAAGGGGTTACCGGCACGGCCTGGGTTGAACTCGAAAAATGGATCAACAACGCTCCGTGGTCTATACTGGCTGTTGCATGGCCGCAAACGTTTAACCACTCACAAATCAAGTACAGTGCCACTTTTGGCAGACTATCATACACTGCGCCTGCCTTCTCAACCGCCTTGCTTAGAGGCGTATTGATGAAGAACATACCGCGCTCCGAAGCCGCCTCATAAATGAATTCTTGTGCTCGGACGAAGAAGATGAAGCTGAGGCATAGGTTGGAGGCAGGAGTCATTACAGCGACATCTAATGAGTGATGGTATGCTCTATGACAGAAATCGCGCCATGAGGACTGGAAACCAGGCTAGACAACCCAGAGAAGACATTGGCAGCAAGTAAAGCTATGCATGTGAAGCGCAGGTCAATAGGTAGAAAATGTGTCTCAGTAATTGTCCACGTTGTTCTAGTTCTTGTTGCTCTCAAGGTCTGTGAGACGTGACGACAAAATGAAGAGCAGTGCCCAAGTTAGGGATGATGGAGATGGGCGGCAGCGTGCTACGATATGTAAGCAGACACCAGTGTGGTCAAAAAGTTAGTCCAAATATAAGGACGTAGTTCGGAGATGCGGTCGCGCCTGCTCCAACATACACAATGCCGAAGTCCCAGGATGCCGAGGTCCCAGGAGAAGTGAGGAAATGTAATGACTTATCATCCTTTCTAGTTATGATGGGCATACTTCTGGGTGATGCACAGGACAGTGGAGGGACAAAGGGTGGTGAAAAGAAAGAGTCAGGGCTCAAAGAGCACATCAAAATCATGCGAGTGTTTCTCTCCTAGCTTCGGGCAGGTAGCTAGATATTCAATTGAGAGGACATTCAACCAAGACATGAATCAGAGGCTTTTTCATGGGCTTGAATCCTGCAGGCGCATCCGATGAGGCGAGAGGTAGTCTGACCAAACACACGCGCACAGAGGCCGCGTGAATGTTGATGATGACAAATACATGTGATCAGGGCCACAGAAGCCCAGCGTTTATTTCTTTCGTGGTCCTGCCTTTTTCAATCTTCCTCGCCGTTGTTGTCCGAGAAGGCCCAGGGGATGCGGACCCGCCCGCGCGGTGGATTCATCGCAACGGGCTATGCCAGTGGCCTTGAGGGGGGGAGGGGGACTGAGAAAGCGGGGGTGGAAATTTCCGTGGGGGAGGCGCAGATTGGGAACGAGGACTGGATGGGATTGGTAACCATATGCAGCTGATTCCGAGACGACCGCAGATGGTAATTTCCTGCGCACGGGCCACGTCTCCCTTTGCTCGTCGCTTGCCTCGTCCTGATCCTCTTTCTCCTCCTCCCCCCCGAACTTTCCTTTTTTGGCATCTTCTCTATCCCTTTCTCTCTCCACCTCTCCGCACCCTCCTCTCACACTCTATCTCCTGCTCTTTGTTCCTCGCCCCTCCGCCCCTCCCCTCTCGGTCTTTGCTCAAATCTTCGGCGCCTCTGATTCTTATCCTGACACCGTGGTGACACTTCTTCATACGAAACATGGACTCTGACGTCGAGATGCTCGAACAAAAATCGCTCCCTGCTCTCGTGACCTCCCCGTCACTTCCTCCGGACTCACAACACCCGTCTCCCATCGCCCCGGACATTGATGACAGCACGAGCGCCGGCCCCGACGACCCACCACCTCCAGACGTGGCGCCGCCGAAAGTGAATGCGGACGTCAAAGGCAAAGGTAAACCACCAGCCTCGGGGAAGCCCAAGTCAACTAAAGCACGCGCACGGTCGCCATCGCCGTCACCGCCTCCGGCCCCACCACCCCCGATGCAGACGATACGATTGGAAATCAAGTTGGGCGGCCCCGACAATTATGAAGTGGACGTGGCTTCGCTCGCCAAGGCGACTGGACAGCGACCCGCAACACCGCCCCTGGCTGCGAAACGGTATGAGAGCGAGAGCGACGGTGAAGGCGCGCCGGAATCGGGCGCAGGCACCGATGGGGGCGGCGAGAAGAAGACCAAGAAGGTGCGAAAACGCGTACATGCCGTCGTGAGCCTACAAGTGCTCATCTCATCACGTCGCACATATCTAGAAGAAGAAAAAGAACCTGGGGTCGGAGTACTACGACCTGACGGACCCGTTCATCGACGATTCGGAACTCGCGATCGAGAGCGCACGTTCATCGCGCAAACGAAGCAGCAGGGATTCTATGTCTTCTCCGGTGAGGTCGCGCTGCTCAAGGAAAAATCGCACCGGAAACCCAAGTCGAAGAAGTCCGCGCTGCCGGCTCCTGAGCCAATCGCGGGACCGAGCAATTACCCGCACACGTTGAGTCACAGTAATCATTCACAAGCGCCGACGCAGGGATCGAAGGACGTTCCCATTGCGCTTTTGTCAGATGGGGAAGAGACTGGTGGGAAACGCAGGACGAGACTTTCTGCGGAAAGCCCGAATGGGAAGAAGAAGCGGCGTGTCGTAGATATCGTATGTATCGCTCGTGTGCGCGTTCCAGAGCCAGTTCTCCACTGACCGTTCCTATTCCCAGCATCCTTTCCATCCCGACGTCGAAGCTGCTATCGAGGAGCTCAAAGAGGCTATCTCTAAGGGTGTGTATTGATATCCACGCGGACGTGTTTCGCGCGACTGACATGAATGCATCGGGCAGAAAATTGGGAGCCGAAGGGCAAGTTTCCGCTAGGAATCCGTCCACTGCTTGGAGCGGTTGCGCTCAAAGCAATCAAGTTGAATGAGTACAACGACAACTTTTTCAACTTGATGCCACGTATATTCCCGTACAATCGATTTACCATGAGCGTACGCATAGTCCCTTTCTTTCTCGCCGAGATTACACTCTTATTTATGCGGGGTACAGAAACTCATTAAGCGCCAAATTTTCCCTGACCACATGGCGCTACTGGTGAAGCGACAAGATGAGCTATTAGTGGAACTCAAGGCAGCAGCGGACGAGGGTTTTCCGCGAGCAAAGGAGGAGTGGGAACGGAGCGTCGCCGCGTGGGGTAATGGATATCTCAACTAGTCTGTACTTTGGAACTGGAGTATTTCTGACGTTTTTCCAACAGAGAAGAAGCAGGAAAAGACCAAAGTGGAGGGCGCGACTGCATCAGTCGATGATTCACCTGCTTCTAGAGCTGCGCCCTTACCTCCGGGTGATGACAGCGCCGCGATGGACGTTGACAAGAGCGCAGATGGGGAGGGTAAGGATGCCAAAGAGACCAAGGATACACACGCCCCGGCGAAGAAGTTCAAGATGACCGAGGCGATGAAGGGTCTCATCTGGAACCTCGTCTGCCTTTCGAACGAGTGCTGCCGTATCGAGAACGAAAAAAAGTGCGTGTGCGGGAAGTATATGGGTGTCTCTACTGTCAACTGAGTGCTTGTGTAGCACGCTAGAAGGCTCGGCATCACAAGTAAGCGAGCAGGGTCTGCGCAAGACGCTTTATCAGAAGATTGTCGCGGCATTTCCCGAGGGTTGGATGTCTTCCGGTCAGGTCTCACGTGAAGGTGAGCACACGCCCCATTGTTGGTTGGCTGGCGATCTGATGCTGATGCTGATGGTTGATGTCTCACCAGTGAGTGTGATGAAGAAGAAATTTGAGAAGGAAGCGATGGAAAGTGAGAGCTAGCCCTTCCTGGCCCACCTGCGAGTTGTCGTGTTTTAGCCTGGCGCAGCCTTTTTTTTCACTATTCGCGTTGTATTGGTGTTTTGTATTTCTTTCTCTCGGTGCTTTAGCTGTTTCATCGTTGCATACAATAACTTATGCAGTTTGTTGTGTAAATAAATCGGACGCTCCGAGGTCCGCCCGGGATAGTGGCCCTGATCCAGTCACAAGTCATTTAACGCAATCACACGAGCGCCTCCCTCGGTTCTTGGTCAACCACCAACACCATCACCTTTTACTCTAGATGGCCAACTATTCTTACCATCTCCGCCCTGGTGAATCCTGGGGAAAGGGTTCTGTCGAGGTCGGTTCACCCGCAGAGCAGGGTGAGTCCCGGGTCCGTCGACTGGAGAAGACACACGACCGGCTCATCACCGCCCCAATCGAGGGCATCAACACCGTCCACGACATCCTCCTCTACGCCAGCCGCACCCACGGCGAACGCAAGGCATTCGGATACCGCGATGTCATCGACATCGTCGAGGAGCAGAAGGAGGTCACCAAGGTCGTCGGCGGCCAAGAGGTAAAGGAGACCAAGACGTGGAAGTATTTCCACCTGTCCGACTACAAGTACGTCTCCTATGTCGAGCTCAAGACCGTCGTGTCCGAGGTCGCGCGTGGACTCCTCAAGCTCGGCTTGCAGAAGAATGACGTGTTCAATATCTATGCCCAAACTGGGTGAGTTCAAACTTTTTAGTTGGCCCAGCCTCAGCTTTTCCCCGTTCATCCCTCTCTACTATCTGAACACCCCCTCTCGTTCCATTCGTTGACGTTATTGTCCCCCATTTCCTTTCCCCCCTCTGCCCCATGCTTCCGGTTCTTGGGGGCCTTTCCATGCAACCACGCCCCCTTGTTACACGGGAACTGAGGAATGATTGCATTCATGACGCCGCATTAGGCGCCGCTGCGGTCAGCGGACCTAGGTCCGGCCTTGCCGCAGTTGCTATCCCATTCGTTCTCCGGATGCGTCTGTTTTCTTGTTTCGGCTATTAGGCTTCCAGCCAGCCAACCCCTTGCGCCCTTTGAGTGCCTGGTGCTTTCATGCATATCGTATGTCGGTGCAGATGTTCTACACTACATTCGACACTGAGCGTGTTTATACAATCTATACGCGGGATCGTTATCCTTTGCTTCCCTTCCGACCTGTCGAGATAATGGGCATACAGTGCGCAATGTGCACGTGGCCGTGTCTGCGATCGCTCCCCAGTTCTATTTTCCTTGAATGCCCAGCCACGTTAACACCTCTTCTCATTTTTCAGCTTATCTTGGCAATATCTTTCGTACGGCTGCGCAAGCATATCGACCATAGTTGCCACTGCCTATGATACTCTTGGCGAGTCGGGCCTCCAGCACTCCCTCAACGAGCCCGAATGTGTGGGCATCTTTACTAACGCCGAGTTGTTGCCGGTCGTCGCCAAGGTCATCGGGGAAGTTCCGTCCCTCCGAGTTGTTATCTACGATGGTCAACCCCCAGAATCAGTTCTGTCCAAGATCACAGGCGCGCGCGAAGGCGTGACCGTAATCTCCCTCGATGCCTTGCGGCAACTCGGTCGTGCGCAACCACCCGAAACTGCGGAAAGTCGCATTCCGTCCAGCGATGATGTCGCTTGCATCATGTACACTTCCGGTACTACGGGCCCGCCAAAAGGTGTGGTCATCAAGCATTCTAACCTCATCGCATCTGTTGGTGCGGTTTACACCCTCTTTGGCCACCACCTGAGGCAGGACGACACGTACCTCGCTTTCCTCCCGCTCGCGCACATCCTTGAATACGTGGTCGAGCTCTGCTTTGTCTTTGTCGGCCTGTGCAGTGGTTATGGCCGAGTCAAGACGCTCACGGACCAGTCGGTGCGAAACTGCCAGGGAGATATCAAGGCGTTCCGTCCGACGATCATGGTAGGCGTGCCTGCGGTTTGGGAGCTTATTCGCAAGGGTATCATCGCGCAGGTGAACAGTAGTAGCGCGGTTCGAAAGAGCGTGTTCAATGGGGCGATGACAGTCAAGAAGGCAAACGTGCCCGTACTCAAGAACGTGGTCGACTCTGTCGTATTTTCAAAGATTCGGCAGGCGACTGGCGGGCGTCTGCGTTTGGCGATGTCAGGCGGTGCGGCTCTGTCGCGCGAGACGCAGGAATTTTTGACGCTCGCGCTTGTGACGCTTATTCAAGGTGCGGCGCGATCGTCATTGTCGTCATTGTTTGGCGACTTCTTGGGCTTGAACTGACAAACGAGAGCCAGGTTATGGTATGACGGAGACTTGTGGCATGTGCTCCATACTCCCGCCAGAGCTCCTGCAATATGGATGTGTGGGTCTTCCTTCGCCATCGATAGAAATCAAGTTCCGCGATGTTCCCGAGGCTAGCTACTTCTCGACCAACAACCCACCGCAGGGTGAAATCCTCCTACGAGGCCCGTCTGTTACTAGTGGCTACTACAAGCGTGATGATCTCAACAATGACGAGGCCATTTTTACCAAGGACGGCTGGTTACGTACTGGTGACGTTGGACAATGGAATAAGGACGGAACGTTGGTTGTGATTGATCGGTAAGCTGCCTGGTTTGAATCTGGTCCCGAACTGAGGAGGAACTGTTGTGCAGTATCAAGAACCTTGTGAAACTGCAGGGTGGTGAATACATTGCGCTCGAGCGCCTTGAAGCGACTTACAAATCATGCAACCTCGTGTCGCATATCTGCGTACACGCAACGCCAGACGCGACGCAGCCGATAGCGATCATCGTGCCGCATGAGACGCACCTGCGCGCAGCGCTCCCCGACGAGGATCCCCACACCCCGCTCGCGAGCCTATGCGCGAAGGCAAAGGTCAAGGCGCTGGTGCTGAAGGAGTGCAATGTGACGGGGAAGAAGAGCGGGTTCAAGGGCATCGAGATGCTCTACGGCGTGGTCCTCACGGCGGACGAGTGGACGCCCGAGAGCGGACTAGTTACTGCGGCGCAGAAGATTCAGCGGAAGAAGATCGCGCAGAAGTTTGACGGCGAGATTAAGGTGCGTTTCCATTGTCGTCGTTCGCGGGTGAGGGGTTGATAATGACATCCGTCTTCCACACATACAGGAGGCCTTCGGGGTGCGGAAGTGAAACACGTAACTGGTGTTTAGCTGACAGAGTGGGAGAGAGACTTTTGTCACATTTCGTAAAGTTAGAGCACGGTCGAGTTTTTTGCTCTCCCTTCTCCCCGCCTCCACCTCACAACGTCTTGCCGTTCGTTTCGCTGCCGGTTTTCCCTTGTTTGTGGTGTTTTTTGCATTGGTTTACCTATCTTGTACCCTTCAATGTCATTGGCAGTCACACGGCTCGTCTTCTCCCCTCGCCCTCAACTCTTTTACGCTCTTCTCCGCGCGTGTGCGCATCGAGGACTCACCCAACGAGTATATATCATTGAGTTCCCAGTCAATCGATTGAAAGTCGTTCAGACTCATGCGAGAAATAGTACTCCTCGATCATTAGTCCCGTAGTGGCCCAACAACAGTGACACGGACACACTTCTCAGTTCGGTAAGGTGCTCTTTTTACATCCCATGGGTGATGGGTCCTCCACGCCACGGCGCGCGCATCCTCAGGCTCGGCAGACCGTCCGTGCGATCAACCATCGATCATGATCCGTGGGGAAGTAGGCGTACGAGGGAGTGTGTGTCGTCTCGTCGATCCCGTTACAATAAGTTACGTGCTCCAGTCCGCCGCTGTGGTGAGGAAGGACTGCGTGGTATTATATTAGCGGTATACTTCTACAGGTCGAAGACCCCGCTCCTCTTTGTCCTACCACTCGCACCCCTCTCGCACCCACGATGGCTGCACCACAGCAGATTCGATTATGGGCCGTCTGCCTAAAGCCGAATTTTGAACATGAGGTACCTGCGTTCCAAGTCCTTATTTCAACGGACGCACCTGTTGCCGACATCCAGTACAATGCATGGAGACTGCATCCCGCATTGATGCGCAGTATCAACTGCTCAGAACTCACGGTGTGGAAGATAAAAAAGCCGGTGCGACGGCCCCTACCCGCCTACGAAACGGGAAGCGCGGAGGGAGGTGGCCTTACCAACCCGCAACACGTCCACGGAACAAGATCCGATGATAGTTTTGAGCTTCTCATCGAGAAAATCCAGTCCTCTGGCGTTCACAGTCACGCTGAGATTCTTGATATAGGAGAAGATGTAACGAAACACTTTAAAGAGGACTCAGAGCGGCGAGTCCAGTTATTTGTCTTATTGCCTGGTAAAAGTCGTAACGCCGCTGTTCTCTCGTAATGTACACTGATGCATCCGCCCAGCTCAAAGGCACAAGCCTGAACCATCCAGCAATGTCCCATCGAGCATGGAGTCTCTGCAAGATCCAGGTCCGTCTTCTTCCTCTTCGCTCTCATAATATTTTCTATGAAGCTCGAGTTCAGGTGTAGAGGCTATCAAAGAAGTAACCGCTCTCTCACCGCTGTCCGACTGCCTGGGGGCGGCTGGGCGCGAGCTACGTCAGAAAATCTACATTGGACGACCTGAAGGCCGCTTCTGCTACCCTAACGCCATCTTTCATCGGCACCTGGCAAAGCTTCACTACGACCTCGAGAGGCTCCAGGCACCCAACCACTACCACGACTCGGAAGAGCTTTCCGCAACAGAAATGAAATTTCTCGATGTCTCACGGAGTTTCCTTCGCAATGCGCTGAACGATTATGAGAATGAAGAGGCCCGCTGGTCCAGCTCCCGCCAATTTTTCACTCGCATCTTTGGAAACCCAGGCCACGAACAGAAGGGGATCCCTAAAAGCGACACCGATAGTACAGCGGTTGGAGTCCCTGACGTGGTTTGGGGTACCGCGCAGGATAAAGGAGGCAAACGAATTCTTCCTCATGTCATCCTGAAGGTGAAAAAAGAGAAGGGTTGCGGTGAGCCTACAATGCAGTGCGTCAAGTACTACGCAAGGTGTTGTCATCTTTGGCTGGTATGTAACATTCTATATGATATCATCTCGCAGAATTCGAACGAACCATTGTCTCATTCCAGGACACCAAGTTCTTTCGTTCGACACTCTTCCCAGTGATCCTCATTGGTCTCAACGGGCATAGTCTCGAGATTTCTACGGTACTCACCTTGGAGCGGATTGTCGTCAACCAGCTTTTGATTCTCGACTTGAGAGACGGTTTTGGTCGCAGCAGCATGGTTCGGAGGCTAGTGCGCATTGCTTCGGCACTGGCGGAATGCGGGTCTCGGCTCGAAGAGCAATATAAGCAGGTCATGCAACAGGGTTCTTCTGCAGATCGGTGCCGGCCATGTTTCCCGCAACCAACCCTGGATCCTCGTTCGCCATCCTCGTCCTCGCTGCCTGTATTGACTTACAAGAAACGGCTGAATGACCGCAACGAGTCATTCCAGATACGGGACAATCCTTCGCCTCAAGACTTGCGGAGCCTGTTTGTTGCCAGGCTGGTCGTGGATGATGGGTCTGAAGAGCCAGACGTCGTGGTCAAGTTCACGTCGAGTTATAACGAAGAAGCACATAAACTACTCGCGGGGCATAATTTAGCGCCGAGCTATACGCATGCCATCGGGTGATCGGAAACCTGTTCATGGTGGTTATGGAGCGCGTGAAAGGGAAGAATATGAAGGCGCACGAGCTTAGGGAGGAACCGTTCAAAGCTACTGTGTTTGACGACATCACGGAGGCTTTGAAACTACTTCAGGAGCGCGATTTCGTTCATGGGGATCTTCGGGCTGTGAACGTCATGATCGATGCTGAGGTGAAGGCGAAGCTGATCGACTTCGACTGGGCTGGAAAAAGTGGGACGGCTCGGTACCCTGTGACGATCAATAAAGATTCACTGAGAAACGAATGGCATCCGGATGTGGAGGCTGGTGGACTTATGGAAACTGATCATGACACATTCGTACTTGATAGTGTCCTGAAGCGGAAGTACATGTTTTCAGCAGCGTAAACCGCCGTACGCACAGAGCAGAGTGTTAATTTGATTAGATACCAGATACCAGTACCAGATAATGTGCTGTTTGTACGCCAGAGAAACTCTACACACATATTGGTTCGGACGTGCCCTGGATAGCTGCCGACTTCTGACCATTTTATTTCTCTATGTTTTCTCTCAGTTTCGTCGTCCAAACGACGTAACACATCAAATTGCAAACCTGCTTCCAAAGGCATATACATGTTACGGTAGCTCTGGGTGAGCTCCGACTTGCTCGAGACTGATCTCTCGAACACGGCAGAGTCGCGAATATGACTAAGCAAGTAGTCACCACGACGCTGGGATGCAAGCCACTTGGACTGTTAACATCTCATCTCAGCGATCACAGCACCTAGCAAAAGCGCAAATGTTCGGTCACTGTCAATGTCAACCGTACCTTCTGCGGCCGACTCAACATGTGGACAAGCATCCAGACCCGAAATACATCCAGCGCTGATGGGGCGATGCTCATCACCTCGTGCCTCCTACTTGTAATCATGATGTAGTCTATCGCAAGGACTCTGTGCGGAGGTGAGTAAAATCTCTACTTATTGTGCCATGGTTGCCGAGATTGCCGTAGTCGAGACCTAGGCCTCGTGATGTAGGCAAGTGTATTCAACATACACGCCCACTAATGCCAGGTTCTATCGTCGACTCCTCTCTCGCCGCGTTCCGTAGGACATCTAGGAATAACGCTCAAACCGAACGCCACCAGGATCAGTGATGAACCTATGACGACTGTAGGTGAAGGGCCCACCCAGCTCTCCCACCAGCGAAGGAAAGGGACCAGACTACTAGAATGTGTGAGGAAGTACAATACTACTGTATGTACTGTGATTACCGTGTTGTTAAACATAATGTGTGGATCGGGCCTACCGGGTGTGGCTACGCGAAATGCCCATGGCTCTATCGCATCACTATGTTGGCCTCGATGGTCGAATGATATTGATTTCGGGACTTTTCAAGTAAGGGTGCGTGCATCTATGGGCCGAGTCGGGTTACAGACCACATAAATCGTTATCGGGACGATCACCACCAGTACAGCCATCATCTGTACAGCCGATACCCGCGCCCGCCATCGTTCCACCAGGTCCAGCGTGAACCAATCTCTCCCACCAACGCAATGGCCACCAATCTCTCCCCCTCCCCAGAGCTGAAATCTATCTTCGAAGCTGCCCTGAGTGAATTTGAGAACCGTGCGGGGACCAACTTGGCTCAACATCAATTCATCGACAAGCTCAGGCGCTGCGAATCCGCTGACTCTGTCATCGATTTCCTTCAAGAGCAAGCAGAGGCTTTCCATAAATTTCGAGGCGAAGATGGCAAGGTCATGACCTGGCTCAAGCGCACCATTCATGTCCTGTATACCCTTTCTACCAGTGGCATTCTCGGTGGGGCAATTGGTTTGGTACGGGATTAGCACTCATTCCATAAACTATGCGATGACCCTTTTTGGGCAGCCTTTCCCACCAGCAAATGCCATCTTTGCCGGAATCGCTGTACTTCTTTCCGTATGTGCCTTCTCTTGGCTCACTCAGGTAGATCCTAATTGTATCTGGGGATCAACAGGCAATCAAGGATGTTAGTGCAAGCTATGATGCAATTGTTGACCTTTTCGAATCCTTCGAATCCTTCCTCAGGCGCCTTGACATCTATACTAAGATTCCCTCCACGCCCACGATGACTAAGATAATTGTCAAGATCCTTGTTGAGCTACTGTCCACCATTGGCCTTGCGATACAACAGGCAAAACAAGGACGACTGAGTGAGTCACGTCATCCTCAACACGATACTTAACAAACTTGCTATAGAAAAATTTGGAAAGAAGCTCCTAGGGGAAAATGAAGTTGAAGCAGTGCTGCAAAGATTGGACCGGCTGACGCAAGAAGAGGCGAGAGCGACTGCGGCCCAGACCTTGGAAGTTGTTTACGGTCTTATCAAGAATGTCAAGGTCGTCATGGACGGTGCGCAGGTCTTGTTATCAGATCTCCTCGGTGTATTGAAGGTCTTGTGGTCATTTAGATGGACGGGCCACAACAGATGAAGTTCACCAGACTCTTGGTAGGTTTGGCTCATAGGACGTGTTCTCCCGGTTAACAAGAGCACCAGTACTCATGCAGCAAGTCGCGAGCGACATAAATAAATCGAGGCGTGCGTTCAATTATCGTGTCCCCACTCCGATGATGGTGACCATGATGCTCCCGCAGGCGACCGGTTGCAGGAAAGTTTTAGACGGTGGCTGTCGCCTCCAGACCCGTCGATAAACCACAATATCGCGCGGAAAGCCCATCACATGGGAAGCGCGGAATGGTTTATCCATGGCAACACTTTTCCCGAATGGAAAACAACGACAGGCTCATTATTGTGGATTCACGGCAAGCGTACGCGTAAATTCCACTCTTCTTATCACTTGGCCCTCATAGCGACTGGATCTACAGCGGGCTCGGGTAAAAGCGTCCTTTCGTATGCGCCACCTTTGCTTTTCTCCCCTCAGATGACTGACGTTTTCAACCAGCTCCACGATTATTGAAGACATCTCAGGAGTCCGCAAAGCGGGATTAGCCTCTATGGTGTTCTTTTACTTTGACTTTAAGGATGAGTCAAAGCAGGGTGCTCGAAGCGCACTCTCTTCCTTCCTATTACAACTCGCTGCTCAATCCGATAGTTGTTCCGATAAACTTTCTACATTGTACTCGGCACACGATGCTGGATCTAAACAGCCTAGCGAAGATGCACTCAGAGAATGTCTAGTGAGCATGCTGATGCTCCAGGATCAAGGACCGATATTCATCATCCTGGATGCACTCGACGAATGCCCTAGTAGCTCTGGGACTCCATCACCAAGAGAAGGCGTCCTGGAGCTTGTGGAGTGGCTATCCGAGCCACACCTTCCCCACCTATCCATTTGTGTTACCAGCCGCCCAGAGGCAGACATCGAAGCTGTTCTCCAACCCTTAGCGTCTCATACAGTTTCCCTTCACGACGAGAGAGGACAAAAGGAAGACATCGTCAACTACGTCAGGTGGTTCATAAATTCAGACCCGAAGGCGCGCAAATGGAGAAGGGAAGACAAGGAGCACGTCCTCGAAAAGCTCTCAGAAAGAGCCGACGGAATGTATGACTCTGTGTTTGTGGGTGTCGTTCGATACTAACTCCAGTTGTGGGATAGGTTTCGATGGGTGTACTGCCAATTGGATAGGTTGCGTCGGTGCCTTTCACCTCGTATCCGGCGTGCTCTGGATGAATTACCTGACACGTTGGATGAGACGTACGAGCGCACATTACTGGATATTGACGAAGAAAATTGGGCGTATGCCCACCGTCTCTTGCAGTCCATTGTAGTCGCCCGCCGGCCGCTCCGTGTCGACGAGCTCGCCGAGTTTCTCGTGTTTAATTTCGAGGAAGGTGGCCCAACACTCCACGCAAATTGGCGCCCTGAAGACCCAAGAGATGCCGTGTTATCTACGTGCTCGAGCTTGATTGCTGTAGTGAATGTGAATGGTTCACCAGTTATTCAGTTTTCCCATTTCTCTGTCAAGGAATACTTGACATCTAACCGCATCGCAGACGGACGAGTCTCACGCTACTACATTCCCCTCGAACCGGCCCATATCATTGTTGTCCAAGTTTGCCTTTCGGTTCTCCTCCTGCTCGACAATCACGTGACCAAGCAACGCGTCAAAGACGGAGAGTTTCCGCTTGCTTCGTACGCCGGTCGGTACTGGGTGGACCACGCCAAGTTCGAGAATGTGTCATCACATGTTGAAGACATGATGAACTGCCTCTTTGAACCAGGGAACCCACATTTTGCGTCGTGGGTGTGGATATACAATCTCGACATCCATAGCTGGCTGGAACAACCCATGATCTCTGAAACTCCCTCTCCTCCTGGGGCAACCCCGCTATACTATGCAACTATATGCGATTTCCACAGCGTGGCAGAGTGGTTGATCACTGCACGCTCCCAGAATGTGAATGCGGGGGGCGGCTATTGCCAGACACCGCTATATGCCGCATCAATGGTTGGGTCCCCCAAAACCGCACAAGTACTACTCCAGCACAACGCACAAGTCAATCTCCCTGGGGTTTATGGATTAACACCACTGCACGGGGCATCTGAATTCGGACATCTCGAGGTCTCTCGAGTATTACTTGAATATGGTGCAGATGTAACTGCCGTGAATATCGGGGAAAATACGCCACTCCACATGGCTTCGGAAAAGGGACACATGGAGGTTGCACAACTACTGCTTGGGCACGGTGCGGACCCAAATTCCCGAAACATGCGCAGCGAAACGCCGCTTAATGCGGCTTTGAAAGAGGGCCATCTAGCGCTCGCGCAAGTCCTACTTAAACACGGTGCAGACCCGAACGCCCAAGGTGACGATGGAAAGACTCTACTCCATCTGGCCTCACAATGGGGAGACCTGAAGCTCGCGCAGCGGCTACTGGAAGTGGGCGCGAATGTACACCCGCGAGATAACAAGGGCCGGACTGCCTTACAGATAGCATCAGGGGTACGGAGTCCGAGACACATCCAAATTACGAAATTGTTGTTGGAACACGGCGCAGACAGGACGTAGGGCGGGGGCGTGCTTGCATTGGTCTCTCTAAGCACAACTAAGCCGGTACGTGGCCTGATTCTTTGGATGAAGGTCGCGGATCAACTGACACCTTCCTCGCATCCCCAATGCTGTATATTACCAAGGATCCAGCCCAAGCCCAAGCGACTTGCTTTCGAGTACGAAGGACAGGAGCCTTATATTTCTGCGTAAATGGACATGCCTTGGCCGGAGATGGGGGATGAGTTGGCCGGGCAAGTGCATGACTGAACATATGTGGCAAGGTTGTACCAGTAATTAGATTATATGGAGAGTACACCGATGGGGCCAACATACAGTATAGTTAATTCAGAACGATGCAATCGTTGGGCCAGAGGGTGAGTTCCAGGGAGCTCGCATGTAAGGCATCCGGGAACGTGGCTCAGTGGCTGGCGTTGCAAAGTGTCCCAAGAGCGTTTCGTGCACAGAGCAGAGGGTGGATTAGATACCAGATAATGTGCTGTTAGTACGCTACAGAAACTACCGCATTGCCGCACCCATACACCCTCTCATCCAACTATCTCCCCGTGCAACGCAAGAAGCGCGCGCAAGACCGAGGCGCACGCAATACCAATAGTCAAGGTGAAGGACGACACACGGGCGACCACTGAGGGCGCGAACTGCGTATGTACCCCACAAAGTTAAACACGTTCATCACAATTCACAATTCAAGCTTTAGCGCACCGTTTCCGACAACGTCTCCCGGCATAGACAGTATCCACCATGCCTGACTCCCCCCTTTTCCTCGTGCTACGCAACGATGACTCTGGTCATGGGGGTAGACACGCGTTTAGCGAAACCAGTGTCGCAAATGATGAAGTGTCAGATGGGTCTGGCAACTTCGTCGGGTCGCAGTCCAAGGCAACAAAACAAAACAACGACAAAGATACGGGCGGTATCTAATCTTATCTCAAATTGGTACTTAGTCACGTGTTGACACGTATTAACTTACACGTTTTGTGCGACCAGTCGACCCAAGGCAGACATCGAAACCGTTCGTCGACCTCTAGCGTCCTATGCAGTTTCGCTGCATGATGAGGAAGATATCGACAAGTACATCGAGTTCTTCATCAGGGTACGCGCAGAGGCAGGAAAGAGGATAAAGGACTGGTGATCAAGAAATTGTCGGAAAATGCTGACGGGATGTAAGACATCGTTACGATCGTGTTCTAAGATGTTAATGAAGGGTCGTTTAGGTTTCTGTGGGTGTTCTGCTGACTGGACAGGCTGCGCTGCTGTCTTCCATAGCGTATCCGGAAGGCTCTGGATGAATTACCGGAGACGTTGGACGAAACATATGGACGCACGTTACTGGACATAGACGAGGAAAAGAGGGCGTTCGCGTACCGTCTGTTTCAGTGCATCACTGTGGCTTGTCGTCCGCTCAGTGTCGAGGAGCTTTCTGAGTTCCTCACATTTGACTTGGAGGGCGGAAAATGTGCGGTATTCCGGGCAGACTGGCGGTCGGAATACCCGACATCGAAGCTGATCGCAGAGGGGAATGTATCGCGCTAGTATATTCCCCTCGAACCTGCACACATCTTCGTCACGCAAGCGTGTCTTTCAATTTTGCTCGAGCTGGACAATTACGTGACCAAAGATAGCATAAAGAACTTCCCTCTTGCTCCATATGCCGCTCAGGACTAGGTGGACCAAGCGAAGTTCGGGAACGTTTCATCATGCACAGCCGACGGAATGAAGCGGCTTTTTGATCCCAGGAACTCGCACTTTGCAGCGTGGATTTGGTTATACGACGTGGATCCAGGTTGGGGTGGGTCATCTATGCCATATCGTGGCACTCTTTCTCTGCCCAGGGCAACGCCATTATATTATGCCGCACTATATGACTTCGATAGTGTGGTAGAGTGGTTGGTCAAGACATGTTCCCAGGATGTAAACACACCGGGCGGCTCATTTAACACGCCGTTGTATGCTGCATCTAGGGGAGGCTGTCTCCGGCGCGAGGAATTGACATTCATTATCAGTCACGCAGGTGGATCCTCACCTGGCTAACAATTCGGGTTCACGCCTGAATGAATGCATGCAGTGATGGATGGGTCAGCCCGAGGGTACACTGTTTGCCGACAACAGGTTGCTCCTTAGCTGGTGCAGGGGGAATTTGGGCATTGCCGTTGAACATTGGGCAATGTCATGATGAACACGGAGGAGCAAGAATATTCTACACAACTCGGCACAAGACGGTGGCCTACTGTATCATTAGTAGGATACAGTGGCGGGTGTATGCGTGACGTGGGACGCTTTAGATAGCCCAGACGAAGAGATGAAACACAACGCTGGATTGTCCTTGGCATTTCATTGGCTCTTTTTGATATACATAAAGTATACCTGGCTCATATGTGGTGTAACGACGGTGAGTGACGGTGAGAAAATCCAAGTCGAAGTAAAAGAGCGCAAAAATTGCTCAGGAATCCGGAGACCGACCCGCTTCCCGTATCTGGTTTCTGCGTAACCTTAACCTAATCTGAAAGAAAAAACCTTATCAAATAGATGTACAGTCGACGCTGTCATACGGTACCCATCTCCCATACCCCTTACAGTCCAATAACCCATATTATTACTACAGATTATGGGGTTTGACAATCCTACTAAAAATAGACCAATGAAACTCGACAAATCGGAACATTTATTAATGCCATGTATTTGCAATCTAAGTAAAGCTATGTACATGATCTAATTAAAACCATCTATTCGCGATCTAAATAAACCATTTACCAAAATACGGCGGGTTGGCGGGCGGCGCATCAATGCACCACAGCACTGGCCCGCTAGGTATATTTTGGTCTATTATCCACGCACCCGCACTAAGAATTGGGTAGGTACTACAGTTGAAGCTGTCATAACCCACCGTTGTGATAACCAATAATTTGCAATAACCCATATGTTTCCAGTACCCCATAACCCATACTTTTTTCGACCGAAAACCCATAACTATATTGATTTATCTTCGGTAAAATCTGTATCTAGATTTGCTACAAAATTGTCATACACTCAGTAACCGAACCTGGACATCCTTACAGCATTTCCGTAAAACCATGTCCCCGTCAACTCTTTTTTTTGGGAGGCGTCGAGGGTCCCGGTAGTTACCGAGCGGAGCAGAGTTCAACTACCAATGTTTTGTCTCATAGCCGTCCTATGGAAATTCGACAAAATCTCATCTGGACTCTAGCTACGAACGGAGGGGAATCGAGTATGTCTAAGAAACTTCAGTGGCGGGTATTAAAGACTGTGGCGAGGCACAGCATCAGAGGGGATCGACTTGTCCCAACCACGTCCATCATGCTCATGGTTGTAGTTGTTTACACCGTGTGATTTATGTCATCCATTTTTGCGCCGTCCACATCCACGTTGATTTGTCCTGTACTTGAGGCCTACGCTCTATGCGAAAGATATATCGCTACTGGAATTGTTTGCTTCAGCAGCCGCCAGTCGCGGGTTTCTTCACGGTGATGACGTCCGCGCACACCTAGGAGGGTTGGGTGAAGTCGATCCCAAAGGGGTTCAAGCATCTCCCATCTCCCACCCGACTCCCAGGGAACTGGCTACCTCATGAGTTTCAGTTCTTCCTCTTTCCAAGCACTGCGCCATGCTTTACAGTGCCCAAACTGAGTAAGCACGCATAGCTTTTGGAAGGTAAGTCGAAGCGTGCCCGGTGAACCTGGAGGTATCCCAAGATTGGCATATCCACTGGCAATCCCACGGTACTCTCATTAGATCTGACGGCTGCCTTGTATGTCACGGCCTTAGATGCATGGATAGAGAAGTTAACAATGAGCCTCTAGCATGTTGAGTGTACAATATGAGTTATGATCACCACGCCTTGGAGCGTGACACAAATCTACTACAAGTAAAATAGTTGAATGCGCCATGGTGGCTCATATTGAAAAGAATGCCCTGCTTGAACGGTGAAAACCCTGAGCCTCCCTTTAAACAGACGTGGAGACTTTTTCAAGTTCCAAATGCCCGATACTCGAGGCGTCATTGGAGGAGGGGACCGTTACGGTTCGAAAGCTGTGTGTCACTTCTCTCGAAGGTGACACCTCGCGGAAGGAGACGCGGTTATTGAGCGAGACAAGGAGCGTGTTGGAGTATCTGCGCCAACTGTCAGAGATGTTATATCCACAAAGAAAATACAGTGCTACAGTTTCCCGAGGATAGCAATACTGGGATCGGTGATCAGATAGCGGCATAGAGATGGGGGTGAATTGGGACCTACGGGCAGTCGTACCAGTCCTTGTCCTACGATTTATCGATGGGCTGAATCAGCCGCAGAATGGGTGGCATACGAAGTCACGCACAGGATATACGAAGGCCAGCAATAATGCTATGACGCCAACAGTGCCTAACAGCGCGTGAGGTGACTGGCGTAGCTGGAAACGAGAGCGCACACACAAGTCATCAAATTGGTTTCGACGGTCAATCGAATGATTTTCGACAACACATTGTCACTAAAGTATCCATCCCCAGCAGTACGTCGTCTTGTCAACTGTGGGTGTCGCAAAAGGCAGCAGTCAGTTTACATCCTCTTTGAACGACATGCCACAATCTTTTACATAATAGAGCATCGACGCGGTGATCAATATGTCGGCAACGGCGTTTCCGATGAGCCATGTCTGACAGGGTTGCATTAGCTAGAGAAGCAGATAGATCACGCATGCGATGGCCTCACAAAGGAAGCAACCCTCAGCATCTCACCACTAAGAAACCTATCGTGTATGAAAGCCTGCCAAGGTGAGCCAATGTGAAACGTAATGTGAGACATTCGAGGCTCACATAAGTGGCCCCCATGAGTGCTCCTGCAGCACTGGCAAGAGAAGACTACGGACGATCATGAGCTTTGGGTAGCCTCATAAGAATTGGGAACTTTCTGGTCTACTCACCACGGAAACAACCAGGTATAGCCACCAGGACTTCTTGTTGCTCAGCACCCAGACACGATAAGCAAAGAAGTATTGGACGGTCACGGCAATCACAACTTCGACAATTGGCACATCGAAAGCGGCCAAATTGGGATGGGTCAAGCGATCTATTTGACCGAAACCGGAGACGAACCAGTAGTACAGGTCCGCACCGCTCATTGCAGTTTGTAATGTTTCGATGAAAAATAGGGAGTATACTATGCAGGAGCCGTCATAGAGAAGAGCCAGATGATTAGTGAAGAAATTGCATACCTAGTACTTTGATGACTTTCCTGTCTTCTGGGAAGTTGTAGTTATACACATCTTAACCGTTTGATCAGCAAGCCGAATATGGTTGCAGAAGAATGGGAACGTGAACTTACAAACCTGGACTGCCAAAACTCCATACAAGGCCCAATTCCAAACCTCTCCAAAAAGCTTTGCAATGGGGATGCGTAAATGCCACTAACGGATATAGATTAACGATCACACGCACAGTTGGCGCAGCTCTAAAGAAACGGTCAGATGTGACTTCTATGTGAGAGCAATTTTAGGCATAACATCACCTACATTTCGGCGATGTTTGGGGGAATAGGAGACGACATGGTCCGGTGAAGTGTAAACGGGCGGACAAGGGACAGACCGAATGCGAGCAACCAAGACCAAGGTCTTGCTTAAGTGCAAAAGACTTGCGCGTGTGAATACAGAGCTGGCCGGTACACATATACCAGAAAATGTGCCGTAATTGACTCGTGACAAAGGGATACGTTCCGACACAGGTTAGCAGTCCCCAGACTTTGGATATCCAACAGACTTGATGTATTTGGGCATCATTAGTTCCTTGACATCCAGATCCGTGCCCCTGCCTCAGAGGATGATAAGGGCAACCTGAAAGTGCGGACACGTTAAACTACTCAAGAATTTTGCTGGTATGTGCGTCCGTCCGAGTCGCATACTTGAGTCCGGCCGCACGCGCCCAGCGATTGGGAAGCACAACTACGCCCTTAGATACCCTCGTGATAGAGGCGGCTGTTCTCTCACGTTGCTTCAGATGGCTATCCGATGTGGTCTGACACGATCATGATCGGCATTCGGCAGCTTTGGTCGAGTCAAGAAAACGGGGGGCAATGCGGCATACTACCACCGAAGCGAGGCAGATTCAATGGAAGGCTGGGTGAAGGACAATCAGACCTGATGCCCGAGGTCTTGGATTGAGCAGGCGGTTACTTACGGAGTGTCTGCCGTCTTTGCCGCGCTTGTTGATTTAACTAACCATAAAGGGCACCTCATATATGGTATCATTCGTTCTCCCGCACACACAACGGTATCCAGGTGTTTCCCCGACAATTTCACTTTTCATGACCACAGTAACAGTAACTTACCTCCAGGGATGACAGAATGACTCGGTACGGGGTGTTCCGGAACTTGAGCATACCATTCTCCAGAAACTAGTGGCTTTGGGCTAGTCTTACCAAGTACCGTAGGTTCATCTGTGCCTTGGCGCCGATACCCCAGGAATTAGGGAAACCTGTGGAAACCATTTTGAGCTTGTGGAAGCTTGCACAAGTGAAAAAAGCTAACAAGTAGTAAATGTGTGAAAGTAACCCTAGATTTGGCCATAAGTTATTTTTGGCATGTTGTTGAAAAGTAAAAAAAGCTGAAAAAAGTTGTGAAAAATGACTCAAAGCTGTAAAAACAGGTGCTTTTTTTACATTCCTTGATGTGAGTCAATCTCAACTTTTTCACTTTTTTTGCTTATTTACTTGTGCAAGTGAAAAAGTTGAAAAGTTTTCCCACAAAATTTACTGATGGCCACGGTGTGGTGGGTTCTATCGCTTCTTTATGAACAATCTGTCAACACTGCATTGATGACTTCTCACATTATATGCGCGGCCGCCATCGTTCCCTCAGGTTCCACGTGGAGCACTCTCTTCCAGAGCTGAAACCTGCCCCGAACGTATCTCAGCGCCAAGCGGGGACCAACTTGGACCGACATCTTTTTTTCTTTTTTTTTTTAATCTAAATTTATATCCCGCAGCGCATACAACTAGGCACAGAGGCGGACACGTATCGTACGTTACATATTATGATCAGGCATGTATGGTATGGGTAGTGTGCCAGACGCGTCTGGTTAGGACAGCGTTAGGGCGTAGTGTGTGGCGGTCAGGGGGTCATGGTAACTCATCACAACTTCCTTCAAGAACAAAGCAAAAGCTTTCTCATCAACCTCGAGGCGAAACAATAGCAAGGTCATGACTCAAGCGCACGTTCACGTCCTATACCATTTCTACCAGTGGCATTCTCAGTGGGGGGCAATTGGTTTGCTACGGAATTTTCCGTCTCAATCCATACGGTTGGGCGATGACAGTTCTGATGGCGGCCCTTCCCATCAGAAAATCCTTTCTTTCCCGGAATTGCTGTACTCTTACCGTATGTATTCAGGTAGGCAATCGAGGCGCAGTCTGCCAACACCCAGGCGACGTGTAAATCTCTTCGTCTGGACCCGCCCAGTGCACGTGCTATCTAAAGCGTCCCACGTCACGCATACACCTGCTACTGTATCCTACTAATGATACAGTAGGCCACCGTCTTGTGCCGAGTTGTGTAGAATATTCTTGCTCCTCCGTGTTCATCATGACATTGCCCAATGTTCAACGGCAATGCCCAAACTCCCCCTGCATCAGCTAAGGAACAACCTGTTGTCGGCAAACAGTGTAGCCTCGGGCTGACCCATCCATCACTGCATGCATTCATTCAGGCGTGAACTTGAATTGTTAGCCAGGTGAGGATCCACCTGCGTGACTGATAATGAATGTCAATTCCTCGCGCCGGTGAAGGAAAGAATCCAGGAAGTGTGGGAGAGCTGGATGGAGGGTGAATCTCGAGGACTGCTGGTCGTAAATGAGAGGTTGTGGCAGGAATGGAGATGATGAACATCTAACATCTCGGAACGTTGGCCGGAAGCCGTCGGGCCGAGCCAAGAGTTCCGTTTTGCCGTTCCCTGCGACAGAATTGCCAAAGATTGTGCTGTCGATTGGCGCGAGTGGCGAAGAAGCGGTCCACCCATCGGCGATGACAAGGGAAGAGACGCCGACGGAGATGACGGCTGGCTGTCCTTCTTCTTGAAGAACTTCCCAAACAGCTTTTTCAGTTCACCGGTTGGGGTTGAGTTGATGTCAGCGCGCGTGATCGTAGGCGCGGATGGGAATGAATTGGCCACGCCTTCCGAAGAAGTGAGTGAGCAGATGCTGAAGAGGGTGTTTGTATACCATCCGTGCCTCCACGCCAGGGTGTGAAATGGTGAGTAAGGTCGTGATGGTCGTCGATGCTAGTTCGATTGCTGGAAGGAAGGATGTGGGTGGCATAGGGGGTGTTGGAGCCGAATACTTCGACCGGTCCGATTAAGGCGAGCCCCAGAATCTCGAGGCTGCGTCTCTGGAATTTTGCGACCTTGGCATCCATGCCTGCGTCAACGATAATATTAGTCATGACGTTGTGTGGCGGGACAATGCGATGGAAGTGGAGACAACGGAGGAGAAAGAGGTGACGGAGGAATAGCCAGAGTACATCGAGACATCTGGTCGATTCGAAGTTGTGCGGCTGAGAGCGTTATCTTCTTGGCCCTCGGTCGAGGAGGGAGAAATGTCCGTAGAGCGGGTGCAATCGCGGTCGCGATATCACGAGGGAACGAGTTGAACCTGGAGGGTCAAAGGGTGATTGGACATGGCAGGTGGAGGTCGTACGCCAATGAATGATTGAGTGGAGAAAGAGGTGAAGGACGAGTCAAGGGCTGGCATCGCCAAGACGTACTTCATCATTTATTCTCCTCTCCTTTCTCGCAATACCTTCGTGCGTGCTGACTACCTCTCCCGGCCTGGGTACCTCTGGTTTGACGGGAGGTGGCACATCCTTATTTGCGACATTAGAAAAGTTAGGGGAGCCCTGTTGAAGTGCTGAAGGAAGAAATGAAGAGAGTGGCAAACATGATTGTTTTTAATAAGTGAAAATGTCGCGGTATCATAAATATACGACGGACCAGTATCGTGAGAGGGCTATTCCAATCTCTGGGATGTACGCCAATTAGATGGATGGCGTAAGGAATGTCGGGTACCAGAATGCTGAGACCGGCGGCACCGCCTGTTTCCATATACCGTATGAACCTAATCTAATCAGAATCACATAATTATTAGGACGGGAACTGAACAGAAAAGCGTGCATCTATAGACACTTCAGTAGCAACCGATATAAAAATCCAATAAATAAATAATAAGAGAAAATGAGAGTGTGTAACGCGCTCTGCGAGAATGTACCAGTACCATCTTGATTGAGGCGGTTCGACTGCAGTGTGCCACGTGTGCTACACGCGTAGCGAAACTTCATCATATCGAACACACCTGGGGCGCCTTGGACTGCTACAACCACCGGTAGCAGTTTTCCCACGGTAAAGTGGCCAAGGTTGGTTTAATAAACCCGCACGACTCGGCCCCTGCTACTCAATAAAACAACCAAAAACTACACAAAAGAATAACACTTAACTAACATCATCCCCTTGCATGCAAGGAAAAGGAAAACTAAGGAAACTGCGAACAATCACGCCCACCACCCGAGAGAGAACATGATCCCCCATGCTATGAAATCAACCCCTGTGACCCATGAAACAACCCCGAAAACGCAGACCAAAGCAGTAAAGCCGATAAGAAATGAGAGCTTGGCCTGACCACTGTCTCTGACCGAGAACAATGTTGAAATTCTGGCGTGCGTGCAGCATGCACCATCACAGTCTGCCACTTGACTCATCCTTCGCTTTCCCCGCTTCACCCCCAGCCTCAAACTTGTTCACCTCATATTGAGGTCGCTATGGACTATATCAAGTAGGCACAATGTATGCACCCATAAAAGCGGCCCCTACAAAGCCAAGAAAATTCCTGGGTTGCGTACCCTCTCGCTTTGTCATCACATGTGTCACCGCCAAGGGTTTGACAGCAACAATAGACACACGAAGTCGATAAGCTAGAACTCGAAGTGTTCTAGAAGACTTATAGAGATGAAGTCGACCTGCAAGTCGATGTCGATGCCCGGGTTACCGCTTGCTGAGCTCCGACTCAGTAGCCACCCGTAAAGAAGTAGAACACTGCTAGGATTGAGACAAGAGACTCAACTTGCCTCTACCAGGCGTAATGAGTCCCCTATTTATAGTACGAAGTACATGAGGGCAGGCCTAAGGCCTGAGGGGCGGTGCTACTTGTTTTTATAACCGGAAACAATAACAACCAGTGGCATAAGCCACTCAAGAAATCACGAGCTGATCGACATGAAACGGGGAACGAAACTGAAACAGGGTACGAACTCTATACTTGGCCGGTTCCGCAACTTACAGGGGCGCGATGGTGTTGAACCATCACCCCAGGCCGGTTACACCACTCCCTCGCTAGATGGGATGCCCTCATCCCATCTTCCTCCACGCCAATCGTCTGGCCAGTTGTGGCCGCTCGACTCCCACCAGCGGGATTTTCTTGGCCGCTCTTGCCGCGATGAGTCGATCCTCGCAAGCTTGTTTGGCGATCTCGGACGCCGCCAGATTTGCCTGAGCCAGGCGCAGCTCGGCGCGGAGCGTATCGCACTCGCGATCCAGGACTCGGTACCTGTTGACTTCGGCCAGAAGCGACCAGTCATCCAGGTTGATGACGGCTTCGCGCAGGGGGTGGTAGTCGACTTCGGTCCCCCACAGACGAGCGCGGAACCATGGGGGAAGCGGGGATAGGGGATACTCATCGAATTCGGGTCGAGCGTAGAGCTCGATGATCTGGGCGTCGTGATCGCCCGTCGCGTTGGCCGCCAGGCCAGCCACCCGTCCGTCGTCGAGCTGCTTGATGAAGACGGCGGGCTTCTCGCCGTCCGGGGTTGTGATAGTGAACTCTGGGAGCCTCCCGTCGTTCTCGACGTACCCGTCAGGGCACAACAGGGGCTCCCCGTCGATTTGTTGGATGCGGGCTTTGAGTTCCCGGTTGTCGCGGTTGACCTCCTCAAACTGTCGTTTGAGGCACCTTGCCTCGTCTTGGAACAAGGTTTC
The DNA here is from genome assembly GCA_022376555.1 of Russula compacta. Lineage (NCBI taxonomy): Eukaryota > Fungi > Basidiomycota > Agaricomycetes > Russulales > Russulaceae > Russula > Russula compacta. The sequence continues at coordinate 194,236 of WTXH01000013.1, forward strand.
TCGCTGCTGAAGGGTGGCGGCAAGACCCGCGGCCAGCTGACGGAGCTGGAGTGGCCCCAGGTTTTCGTACCCGTCGAGGACGGATCGGACGGTGCCTGGGGAGAGGGGTCCGTCCCAGAATGCGTTGGTTTCGAGGTCGGGGAACGCGCCAGGCAGGCGAACAGTGTTGGAGGCGGGGGTGGTAGTGGTTTGGTGGGCGGCGGCTTCTGTAGTGGGAGGTTGGACAACCTCCGAGGTCTCGACACGCGCGGTCGGGGCTGGGACAGGGATTGGAGCGGGAGAAGACATGAAGATGAAATGGTGGTTAGTTGAGAGGAGAGGACGTTGGTTGCTGCTTTCGTCGGGGGTTTCTGCTTCCCTTTTATGTTGCTCAAGGGCCGGCGCTTGTGATACTCCCGAAGGAGATCCGGGGCGTACACCTGGTCAGCTGGTTCCCAGGTGTTGTCACTTTCGGGGTAGCCCCGCCACTTTATGAGATATTGCAGCTTCTTTGATCGTCCGTGATATCGATGATTCCGAATTTGCTCCACTTCGTAATGTTCTTCATCATTGATCAGATCAGGAGGGGGCCGGGCGTAATTGGGGCCGTGCGAGTCCGTCTCCCTATATGGGGTAAGAAGGGAGGCGTGAAACACCGGGTGGATCAACCATGAAGCGGGGAGTTGCAGGAGGAAGGCGACTGGGGATACTTCTTTGAGTATCTTGAAAGGGCCGTACCGTTTTGGGTTTAGTTTGGACCCCTGGTGAGGGAGTTTCAGGTGGGTTCCTTCCAGCCACACCTGATCTCCGACCCTATATCGGCTTGATGGCGTTTCGGCCACCTTTCTGTTGATGGCTTCAATGGCTTGGTCCCGTGCGCTTTCCATTGTTCGCATCCTTTGTTCTACCGCCTCGTTGTTGGTCTGGACCCCCAAATCTCCGGGCCCTAATGTCGGTTCGTACCCGATCAGGATTTGATTGGGAGATAGCCCCGTCGTGCTGTTTCTCCGATTGTTGTGTACCGCAGTTGCAACTGCCACCCATTCTGTCCAATCGTCTGGTTGGCCGCCTGTCACCAGTCGCAGATACTGCTCTACCCATTGGTTCTTTCGCTCGGACAAGCCGTCCGTCTGGGGGTGCGCTGCTGTGGATAGGTTCTGCTGTATCCCTAGTCTCTTGGTGAGGGCTTTCCCAAAGCTCGACGTAAATCGCGGGTCCCTGTCACTAATGATTTTTCTTGGTAGGCCGTACCAAGGGTAAATGTGATCAAGATATAGTTGGGCAATTCCCAGGCCCGTAATGTTGGTCGAACAGGGGAGGAATAGGGCCGCCCGGGAGCACCCATGGTCAACAATGGTGAGGATTGCGTCTAACCCTCGTTTCGGTGGTAGCCCGGTGATTAAGTCCATAGATACGGTCTGGAATGGCAGGGTACCTGGTTCTGAAGGGATTCGGTAAAGCGGCGTACGCGGGCGATGTGTCAGTATTTTTGCCTGCTGGCACGTCGCACATCCCTTGATGTAGTCTGCGATCCATTCCTTCATCCTCGGCCACCAGTATCGCTCTTGGACTTTCCTCAGGGTTTCGTCTCTTCCTGGGTGGCCGGCTGTAGGTGTGTCGTGGGCATTCTTGACAATGGTTCTTCTAAGTTCCTTGAGATTCGGTACAATGGTTTTTCCATCGATCGTCTGCGCCGTTCGGATTCGGTGTGGTGGAATGATCGTGATGTTTTTGTTGTCGCTCTCTCCGTGATCCGCGTCTGGTGGTCTTGATAGTGCGTCAGCTGCGGTGTTTGTCTTGCCTGGAATATATTCTAGTATGTAGTCGTACTCCTGGAGGTCGGCGTGCCATCGTGCGGTTCGCCGGTTTAGGTTTCGTGGCGACTTCCAATACTGGAGGTTGGCATGGTCCGTTCGGATTATGAAGGGCATTTTTGTCCATCCTAGATAGTGTCTCCAGTGGGCCAACGCCTTCATGACGGCTAACAGTTCTCGCTCGTAGATGTCATAGTTTCGTTCTGTGGGCGTGAATGTCGCTGAGTAGTATGCTACTGGGTGCAAAATTGGTTTGTGTCGTTGGGCCAGTGTTGGTGTAAGATCGTTGTGCCGTCCCTCCTGTGAGAGTACGGCGCCTACGCCATATGCCGATGCATCCACGTGAAGCGTGAATTGCTTTTTCACGTCTGGTTGAATTAGCACTGGGCTGCTGCACATCCTCGTCTTCAGTTCTTCGAACGCCCTCATTTGTGCTTCTCCCCAGTGCCAGGGTGTGGTCTTTTTGTTAGTTCTAGCAGAGGCCGTGCAATTCTTGAATAGTTTGGGACGAAGTAGCGGTAATATCCAGTGAATCCCAGGAAGCTTCTGACACCGGTTGGGTTTTTGGGTGGTGACCAGTCTGCGATTCCTTGTAACTTTTTAGGGCTCATCCTGAGATGCCCTTTCCCCACGATGACTCCTAGATACTCGATTTCCTCCTTCTCGAACTGACATTTTTCGGGTTTGAGATAGAGATCGTTCTCCTCTAGTTTGTCTAGCATTTGATGGACGTATTCTCGGTGTCTGGCTGTGTGCTGTTCTTCTGTCTCGTGTGGTCGTTTGGCAGTATGGATAGCGATGTCGTCCATGTAAACGGAGAGCCAGCCCTCCCCTACTTCTTGTCGGAATATAGCATTCATCATCATTTGAAAGGTTGCTGGTGAGTTGGTGAGGCCGAAGAACATGACCGTGGGTTCAAATAGTCCTTCATGCGTGAGGAAGGCAGCCTTCCACTCGTCTCCTTCTTTGATCCTGATGTTGTTATAGCCCCATCGCACATCTACTACGGTGAACTTGGTGCATCCACTGAGTCGATCCACGACCTGTGGGATGAGGGGTGAGACGTTCCTGTTTCTCTTCGTCCATTTGTTGACAGGCCGGTAGTCTTGCACCGGCCTCAGCTTTCCATCCTTTTTCTTTACAAAGAAGAAGTTGGCTGCGTATGGTGACTTCGATACGCGGATGGTCCCCCTCTTTAAATGTTCTTGGACGAACTTGTGCATTTCGGCTTTTTCTTCTTGGTGAGGGGTAGTAGTCATCCTGGCATAGTATCAGGCGCTCCGGGCAGTAGCTCGATGGCATGATCCCAGATGGTGATTTGGGCATCCGTTGTGATTCTTCTTCGCTGAATACCTTTTTGTGGCGCCTGTACTCTGCTGGTATGGTGTTGTTTAGTTCTGGGTCACGTGATGCTTCCTATTGTTACTCTCCCCAGGAGGTATGTGTCGGTTTGCTTTCGGATTGGTCGTGGCACATTCTTGGTTCGGGGTACGTACACTGCTTTGCGGCATTTGGGGCTGAGAGGACGACGGGGAGATGAGTGAAGTCATCCATCCTCGCTTCCAATCGATCTTTGGTTGGACGGAGGCGAACCATGGGTATCCGAAAATGCCTTGTGGTCTCCTAGGTCGGAGAGGAAGAACCTCTGGTTCGTAGTCTGGGTTCCTGTTTTGAACTGGAGATCGGTGTAGTATTTGAGCGCCCCGCTTTTGTTTTCCGTCCCATCGACGTTAATAGTGGTCTTGGGTTCGCCAGTGTTTGATGGGAAGTCGAAGCCATTTTGCGTAGTTAAGACTCATAAAGTTTTCGGTGGCCCCTGAGTCTATGAGGGCCACTCCTTCGGCTCTTTTCGCAATTGATCGTGCATAGAATCGGATTGTCATTGATTTCCTTGCTGACATATACACATTTTCGCTATGAACTCGCCTAAGCAGGGCCGATCTGATTAGGCAGAGGGAAAATCCTGTGCCACCCCATTTCCTTTGCCAGTTTAATCTGGTCGTCGAGGGACATTCCCTCAAGTTGTGCCCTCATAGTGGCCACAGAAGTCCCTTCGGATGGTTCTGCCATCGGGTAGTCCTGATCTTCTTCCTCCTGGAAGTCGATAAGGTTGGCCTGTCTAGGGCCTTGTCGATAGGGATTCCTGGTGGTTGCCGCCTCTCAGGGCAGTTGCGGGCGAAGTGTCCCTCTTTGCCGCAATTGAAACATCGCATAGCTTCATATCCTGGTGCGGATACGTTTCCCCTTGCAGGGGGTCCACTCTTTGTCTCCAGTTTCCTCGTCCTCGCCAATTATTGGAAGCACGACCCCTTGACAGGTCCATCGGGACTGGGGTGTTATTCATGGATGGGGGTGCATTGGTGGAGTTATATTGGGGGCGGTTTCCTTGATTGTACCTGGGTTGCCAGTTCCTTTGCTGGAATGGTGGTGGTCTGGGCGGGTTGTTGAAGCGTTGAAATGGTGATTGGGCCCCGAGGGTCTTCTTTAGGATACCATCTATGATGGTTTTCCTTGCGCGATAGTTTTGACCTTTTCCTTGAGGTCGTGGTAATTGAGGGGGATTGGCGGTTTGAGCGTGTCATGTAGGAGCGAGGCTGGGATCCCTTGCAGGAAAATGTTGTACGTTTCTTCGTTTCCCAGCGTGTATCCGGCTTTTCTTGCCAGGCTTTCAAACCTGGTGATGTACTCGTCATAGTCGGATCCCTTCATCCGACAATCCCTGATTTCGTTTCGGGCTCGCTGGGCCGCTTGGGTGTCCTGGAATTGTTGGCTAAATTCCAGAAGGAATTGATCCCAGAGCGCTGGGATGTTATCTTGGGGCATGTTTAGTCTGTCGATCCATTCGCCCATGTCTCTGACCCATTGGGCTGTGTTTTCGCCTTTTATGAGGGTGAGGGTGAAGGCGATTTTTTTGAATGGGGAGTTATACCCGGCTACATCTGCGTTTAAGCGCAGATACCCTTTGACTTCTTCAATGAAGTCGTCTGCTTTGGATCTATCCCCCATGAAGACTTGTGGGAGTGCTCCCATGGTTTTAACGTCGGCGGCTGCTGCCACTGGTATTTGTGGTGCATTCGGGTCCGGTCCTGGTGGTCCTCCAGGTCCTCCAGGTCCTCCGGTCCTCCTGGTCCTCCTGGTCCTCCTGGTCCTCCGGGAGGCCCTGCCCTTTTAAGGACCTGTCTAAGGACGTTCTGGATATGTTGTGGTGCGCTTTGGGTGGTTGCGGATGGTTGGGTGGTTATGGCTGTGGCCGTAGTAGTTTGGGTGGACATAGTTTGTGAGATGCTGGGGATTCTAGCTCCTGCTGGGATGGCGTCGGTGGGTAGCCCTTGCAGTGGAGTGAGGGTTCTGATGGGAAATGCTGGTGCTTTTTCTTCTACTGGTGTGATCTTGATCTTGTTGAAGGCGTCGTCGATTTCCTTGACCGCTTCGTCTGACTCAGTATCCGAGACAACTTCCGGTTCTTCTAGCTCTTCGTCAAGGAGCTCGTCAGCTTCTGACCCTCTGTGTCGTACTCGTGTAGCTGTGGGACGGCTGCTCCTACGTGTATGTCCTTTGCTCCAGTGGACTTCCTTCCACCTATCGTGTGAATGCACACCAGCTTTGGGTTGGTTGGCGCTTTGCCCCGTGGTGTGACAATGATTTGTATATCCCGATCTGTGGGATTCGCTGGGTGTTCCTTGGAAATGTATCGAACTCTGTGGTTCCTTCTGCCTGCGACGGCGTCTACCCAATCGATGGTCGTAGTCTGCAGTGTCCCTTCTGAACTGCTAGCCGTATTGAAAAGAAGTTGAGTCTAATGTCACCGCCAAGGGTTTGACAGTAACAATAGACACACTAAGTCGACAAGCTAGGTCTCGAAGCGACCTAGAAGGCTTATAGAGATGAAGTCGACCTGCAAGTCGATGTCGATATCTGGGTTACCGCTTGCTGAGCTCTGACTCAGTAGCCACCCGTAGTGAAGTAGAACACTGCTAGTATTGAGACAGGAGACTCAACTTGCCCTACCAGGCGTAATGAGTCCCCTCTTTATAGTACGAAGTACATGAGGGCAGGCCTAAGGCCTGAGGGGGCAGTGCTACTTGTTTTACAACCGGAAACAATAGCGACCAGTGGCATAAGCCACTCAAGAAATCACGAGCTGATCGACATGAAACGGGGCACGAAACTGAAACAGGGTACGAACTCTATATTGGCCGGTTCCGCAACTTACAGGGGCGCGATGGTGTTGAACCATCACCCCAGGCCGGTTACAGGTACCCTACTTATTTGCATGCATCTCACCCCTTCCCCACCTTCTTTTAAATCTACAACATTTAGGACAGTCTGTGACACCAATTATACTCTGTTGCTTGAACAAAAAGCTTAATATTCATTTCGGGAAAGTTCAGTTCACAGTTTGAGGAGGCCTGAACTTGAACTGAACCCTCAGAGAACCAGAACTGCCGGTTTCATTCAAGGTTCAAGCACATTGCCCAAACTGAACCATTGGTCTGGTTCTGGGTTCAGCAAAAACTGTCCAAGAACTGGACTGAAGCAAACTTTCCCATCACTACTACAACCACCCCTCCAAGAACCTGACTCTCCCTGTAGCAACAGCAGCGCATGCAAGGTACATAGCACATGCAACAATCCAGTCAAGGGCTGGACAACATATGGGCGACCACATAAGGCATGCATGGTGCACATGCCAGCAATTCATTGTCACCATCACCACCACCCAGGCTACAGCACCAGCTTGTCCACACTGTCTCCTGGCATGGACACAACCCACCATGCTCGACACCACCCTTCTCTCGTACTACACAATGATGACCCTGGTCATAGGAGATTCTGTACCCCAAGGTGCACAATAATGGATTTAAAAAAAAAAAAAGAAAAGCGCCATGAGAAGTTTGCAAATTGAACCATTTTCATTGGCTGGGAAGAATGGTCCGGAGGTCCTGAACTTGTAAGTCACACCAGTGTCAGCTTGGTGGTGCAAGTTAAAACCAAGTTACCACCTTGCATTAGACTGCATTGGACTGCAGCAACACTAGTTGGACACCATCATATAATGATGATGATGATGATGATGATGATTGGGAACTATTGTACTGCCAGTGAGTCTCCATAGCTCACCACTCCTACTTAAGGTAGAGCTTTCAGCGAGCAGAGAATCCCCAGCACTTGCTCATCCTTGACTTTCTTTTTTCCTGGCACTGGTTGGTGAGTGCCCTCCTGGTACACCTTCACCAGACAATTGTGCTGACCCATGGCAGCCTGAACTCTTTTGCCCAAAGCTTCAGCTCTTTCCCTGTCTTTCACAACCACCCATTTTGATGGTGAATGGAGATACATGTCCTCCCCTCCTTGACAGAGATGTCCCGGTGCCACAGGATGAATGAGTCGAACCTGGCCTCCGGGTTCTGGATAATGGCTGTACACCTGTCTCTGAGGGGCGTCTCGTGTAAGGTCCCTTCCGGACCTAGGCTCGGAACGCAGCGGATCAGCTACGTCGAAGCGCTCGGAGCCCAGCGGATCAGTCGCATCGGAGCGCTCGGAGCTACTGTCGGATCGGTTCGGATCGGCCACATTGGAGCGCCCGTCAGCCACTTGCCATGTAGGCCATTCACCATTTCCTTCCACTCTCCTACCGCCACGACCGCCTCACGCTCACCGTCCTCACCATCTCCTCACCTTTCCCCTTCGAGACTCCGCCGTCGCAAATGTCGCCGCAACCTCAAACACTTGAGCAAGGCAACCACGAGCAAATCATCGACCGTTCCACGCCCAAGAGTCCAGTCCACCCCCTTCAAGGCTCGGCCGACCATCTCCTAGCTCGCCCCGACGCTCGGCGCAAGACGACCACCACCCAAAAGCCTCCCTCACAAACCATGCATCCCCCTCCACCTTTCCACTTTCATGCTCATTTTTCCTACTTTTAGCTACCGCAATCGACTGCCGTTGCAATACGAACGGCGACCAGTGCGCCCCCTTTTGATACCTTAGTCTTTTTACTGACGTTTTGTCCCTTACACACGATACGAACGATGACAACACGTACGCCGCCACCGGCCCCCTGGATACCATGGAGTCGTAGGGTACATGTATTTAAGCAACCTCCTCGCTCGAGGATGGCATTAGTATCGTTCAGCGGAGTCTCAGTCTGTCCTCTCTCCTTCCTCTTTTCCTCTCGTGTGCGCTCCTGTTCCGTTTCATCTCGCTCCATTCGCCTCGCTCTCCCGCGCCTCGTCTCCGCGTTCACGTACTATCTCGCTGCATATCTGTCGCGCCTGTACTCAAACCCGATCGGTCGTCACAGAAGTTCTAATCAGGTACGTCCTTATCGCTTGTCTTATCGCTAACGGATCTCTAGGTATCTCAAACCTCCCAATTCCCTTTACAATCCCGGGCACTACTACTCTCGCAGCACAAGGCCGTGCTACACTCGGCTACGTCATCCAGGTATTCCTCTTCTCCTTCGCTAGGCCTTCTAGAGGGACATTGGCAGGGTGACGATTACTATTGTTTGATGCGACTTGCCGTTGCCAGTCCTGCGGAGGATAGTGACCGCGAATCCTTTCAGTAGCATTGCGTTTGCGCCGTGCAGTGTGCAATTGCGGAAAGAGATGGATTGCTTCAGTAACTCTGAGAGACGTCCGATGGGGCCGGTCAGTAACACCTATGGGGTGGGTGTTTTCGGAACCAAAGCGGACTCAGTATTGGTGGCAGCGGTGGTGGGCCCTGTTTAACTGTCTCTTGAGGAAAAACAATTTGGGTACGGAGGATGACCATTGTAAGGTCGGATGTGAAATCTCTACAGGGGCATAACCTGTGTGTTGTACATAGAAATTTGGAGCACGCGCAAGGGAGTTCATGAAAGCAAGTATGCCAACGTCCAGGTCAGTCCGTTGCACCGTGACATGGTGTGACTGTTAAGGTCATGTGAACGTGACGCCCCGCGTGTACATTTGCTGATGTTGAAATCTCATAAGTACTGTACAACAAGTACAGTAGGTCCACGAAAGTCTAATAACGTCTAATCATTGGATGAACGTGACGCCCCTCATGCGGCAATGCACTTGAAACTTTTGACAGCTCTTTCCGCTGCGCGAGATAACTAACTCGACTTGAATCTGCTGTCTGTCTGTGGTCTCAACTGCCGTACCGTTGCCGCAGTGCCTTCATCTCCCCACTTTTATTCGTTATCCCTGTGCGCCTTGTGCGCCTATCAGTCTTATCCAGGCACGCTGTGCCATCATGCCGCCACTACCAGTAGTATATGCGCGAGGTGGTGCTTTGCGCCCAGTGACCTATTTCCCCTTCACACATGGTCATGTGAACGCGATGTATTACAAACTCCGAAGCTCCGAATGTCGACTGATTCATGATCCCTGTGGGTACAGTATCCTCACACAACCTCTGTTACACAATGGCAGGACCACCTTCACAACGCGTACTCGACAATCTCAAATCATTTGCACGAGCGGTTTGGGGTAACCCAAAATCAAAATCTATATGGAAACGTAGTAGCACCGGAGTCGATTATATTGACCTGACGGATCATGTCGCGGCCGCCCGGTTCCTCTTCGGATCGGCCGGTCGACGTGGCAAGATACTCGTGAGAGAGGAGTACCACGTCGCGCTGCGAGCATTAGAGACAGAAAAGACCTATACTGAAGGAGCTTATGTTACAGGACAACCCGGTATAGGTGAGTCCCCATTCCGGCGTACACTTGGATCTGGACATGAAATTCTTGTTCCACCTCGTCAGGAAAAACACTTTTCCTTGCCTATGTACTTGTCGTGCGTCTCGAAAAGCAACAGACTGTTGCATGGCAGCCTGTGGACGGGTCTCCATTCTACGTGCTGTTAAGGGATACAGCGACTATCCATTCCATCTCTGACACAGATCCGTTGGACGATTTTGCCCCTATATGGGGACTCTCTGACTCCAACTTTATGGTCCGAACTCCCCCTAGTATCTTTGTCGAGAACTCGCCCCTCATTCGAGCCATCCAAGCAACCTCGCCCAGACGAGACCGTTGGAAGGACTGGAGCAAGCATGCTGGTGCTGAGTGCTATGTAATGGATATCTGGTCCGAAATGGAAATCGCACACCTCGCGTGAGTGATACATTCTCTCCAAGCATGTCAGATTTGACGCCCGTGATGACCAGCGGAGTGTTGAACTTGGATGCCGGCCGCATGACCTTTCTTGCGAGGGAATGGGGTGGCGTCCCGCGGACCCTGCTGCATTTCCTTGATCAAGGTCTGTCAGATGAGCTGATCGAGGAAGATTACGAAGCACAGGCTCCAGAGGCGGTCCGGAAATGCAACGAAATGGTATCTTCAGTAGTGCAGAATGACCTCCCTGGTGAAGCTCCGTCACGCTTCTTCTTTTGTCGGCCGCACACACATCCCGAACTTGGTGTTAATCGCAGGCGTTCTCGTACCATCGTACCAACAGCAACCCTTCTCCGCATCCTGGGTGAGGCACTCCAAATGCAGGACAACAACATCAGGCTGGCCTTCTTCCCTGCTCTGAAACAGTACAAAGACACTCGTTCGGCGGCTGGCTTCATATACGAAAATTGGTTCCACAACTTCTTGATAGCAGGGCGGACCATCAACTGCGAGTGGCTACAGGGCTTTGCTGGCGTCCGCTTACTTCGAGGGGTGACTTCTCTCATTGTCACGAGCTGGGACACCATGAAGGTTGAGCAGCCGCCGTACTATTGGGTTGCGCCAGACAAATTCCCTGGCATCGACAGCGCACTCGTTCTCGAAGATGCGATTTACGCAATTCAAGTGACCATGAGCTCGAAACACGAATCACCCTCAATGGTTTGCGGAAGCTACGGCAGCACTTGCCGCATAATTTGAAGAAGCTCCCTTGGAGGGTTTTGTTTGTCGGAGATACAGCTGGGACAGCTGAAGCAGCTGCAAGCGAATGGGCCGGTAAGATATTATTTCCGACAAAGAAGATGCCCTTAGCTATCGGGTGGTCCAAAGTGGATCCCGTGGACAGCCACATCACTTACAAGGTCGGCAAGTCGTTTGATTTGCCCCAAGATCTTCTGATATTTTCATAGATACTTCGTGATGAGTCCAAGTCGAATACGGAGTCACCTGACGATGAACCTGATGAAGAGCTTGACGAGGCATCGACGGAGGTGGATGATGAATAAAGGGCAAATGTTATCCATCGATAATAATGTAAAAGCTATGGGTACGTCTCGGTCGTGGAGCCTCGACTATTGGTTGATCGCTTATCAGGTCAGAGGCATTCTGTACTTCGGAACGCCGACATTGTCAGCAGAATCCTTGCTTGGAGATTGTATGTAACATTTGTTGCACATGACAGAGCGAATCATTGGAAGTGAGTACTTGTAGAAACTATCCCTCATCAGTCTCCATCATTGATCTTGACATGAAGGGAGTGGATCGGCTTGAGCAATGGGTTACTTACACCCGTTTGAATAAATAATGGCAGTCGCGTCGCGTTGCATGCTTATGTAGATTGCTGTACATAGACACTTCTGACTTATTGTAAGGTGTCTCTTGGATCTACACTTGGATCTGAGCGGACGTGCACCGGAGCACTCACCAGCAGCATATCCTCTTATAGCCCTTAGTTTGTTGGATTGAGTCTCCATTCTTTACTGTATGGTGACCTTTGCATACCTGGATACCTCTCTTTCAAATCTATAGGCACATTTTTGTATTTAAGAACTACTTCTCCCTTAATGTTACTGGAGGGACTCAGCAGCTAAGGAATGATTCACACGGAATCCCACTGCATCTCCCCACCTTTGTCTTCTCACTTGTGTGCTCTCGTCTCATTGTCTGTATTGCCATTAGTATTGTCAGTATCATCCATATAGGCACTTGTGACCATGGACCAGCTGTCCATAGGGTGTCTTTCAGTTTCCATTCTCTGTTCATGCCCATGCTCATGCCCTCACCCACATTCTCTAACCTCCCATTTCCCATATCCATCTAGGGTGACTACTACTCTTACAGCACTAGGCTGTGCTACAACTGGTGTAAGGATCAGCCTTACCCTGCACTTGGAATGTGCTGGTCTGTGCTGTCCGAGAACATACTGACACACACACCTCAGCCTTCCCATTCTCCTTTTCTCTATCCACAAAACTCTGTGGCTACCTGTTTTCCTTTTCCTTCATCCCTAGCTCCTGCTCCTGTCCTCTTGCTATGGTCTCTGCATCCACCCCAGCCACCCTCACATTGGCTCACATGTCAAACACAAACCCTCATCTTACTCTGTCTACATTGCAGCACCCATGCAAATGAGCTTTCATTCGATTCCTTTCATGACTTGCCACCCTCTCCTTCTCTGCTCCCTCACTCACCACCTCATGTCCTTATGCTGCATCATCCAAGTCCTGTGCCACCCGCTGCTGGCACTGCACCACCTCCCTCAAGGTCACTCACCCTTTGTGCAAGTGGCCCTGCATGGTCTGCATCACCCACACTCATTGGCCTTGTGCTGTTGTGGGCCAACATGATTGGAGTAGAAGGGACATTGGTTCTTGGTTCACACAGCCCATATGCTCCCCTTTGTCCTCTTTTAGTTTACCTTTCACCTTCTATGACTCCCCTTCTGTCATGGCTAGACCCTGTAGTCATGTCACCATGACAGCATGACTCTTCCTTCTTTTCCTTTTGTACAATACAATGAGGCTCAAGGCTGTGTCACTATTGTTCACTCAGTATGATTACCCTTTTATTGTTCTCCTGATTTGGACTGTTTCATTGTTCACCCAGTATATGTCACGCTAGACTGGGTGTGTTGGGGATCTTGGGCTATTTGGGTTCTTAGTTGTTGGCACTTCTCAAAAGAAAGTGTTTGGTTGGGTTCTACTAGGTGTTCTGGTCTTTATACAATGTTTCTTAGTTGTATAGTTCAGTTTCTGTATTCAATGTCTTTATTGATAGCCACTGTTTGGCTGATATGTGAGTTTGTTCTAGAGCTGTGGTGGTGGATGCTTCATGGCACATTGTGAAGGTAATATATTAGTCCAGAGTTCTGGGTGCTTGCTCTTTGCACAGTCTGGATAGCTTCAAGGACTTTCTGAAGCTGACTTTATGTCAGGGGCATGTGGGACTTCTTTTTAAGGCTCTGCTGATCTGGTTCTATGGTATTGTCACTGATAGATCAAACTGATAGGGTTGAAGCATTGCCTGTTCTTCTAACTGTCTAAGGTCCCTTATAGACAGGTCTGGTTCTTGAGTAAATCATTACTGCTTTGGGGTAACAGGTCAGCTAACTTGTAGCATGTAGAGCAAAACTACAAGAAACAACTTAGGCATTTTGAGTAGTTCAGAGTTTCAAAAAGTTCCTAACTAGGAACTGGTCTTTCTGGATATGGCAGTGAGGAGTTGTGTCAGCTCCAAGCTGCTTTAGAAGGCTCTTCAATGGCACTTAGAAGAGTTCTAGAGGGAAGGGATGGTTCTTAAGCTTAGGTTCACTTGAGAATGAAATGAACAAGTCTTTGTATTGTACAAGAGACCAGGCTTAAGGCTTTGGTCTTGCTCAGAAGGGGTTTTTATACTACTGGGCTACTGTGGCTATACAGATGCCAGAGGCAATGTGTTCTGACAGCAGGACACATCTGTGTGGCATGATGCCATGTTGAAATGGCTGAAAGTGGATACATAGTAAGCCTCTATGAGTAAGTACCAGTAAGTATGTAATTAGTATTACTTGATCCTGAAACATGAAACATGTATTAGTCCGAATGTATGAGTAATAAGCCAAACTGACACAAAAGCAAGGGAAGGGGTCTGAAGCATAATAGAGGTATAGTAATGTAAGTAAAGGGTGGAGGAGGCTTCAGTCTGAGGCATGGGAAAGTGGTTACTATAAAAGGAGAAAAATGATATAAGCAAAGTTAGTCCAAAAATGCCAGTCCATAATAGTATATCCACTTTTCCATTGTCCCACTCCATTAGGACAGACTGCTAGCTTGTCTATAAAAACCTATGTAACTAGACTTACAAGCCTTAAGCTTGTTCTCCTGTGCAATATCAGGCATTACAAGGTCTTCAGGAAGGCTTACTGGTTTGCCTCTAAAAAACCAGTCTTTGCTCTCTTAGCACAGATCTAGCCCATATGCAAGGGCTAGCTAACTATCTTTATCCCTGAGGTGACCTCTGATCTATCTTGAACCCTTGTCAGTGTATGCACATCATGTCACATGACTTCTCAACTTAGCAGATCTCAACTTGAATATAACATGCTCACCTAAGCATGACACCTTGTTCATTATGCCTATATAGGCCTGGATCCCCACAGTGTAACCAGCCTTGGATAAGCATTCAACTGCTTGTGCCCATGTAAGTTCTTGGAACCAGCCAGGAGTCTAACATGTCTGCATGTCTATGTGGTTGTGTGTGTGCCTGAGGCACTATACTTTTATTTTTGGTACACCCCCATCCCTTGTGATTCCCTTATTGTTCCAGAAGATATTATGTGCCCTAGGATACCTATTGTTCTACTAGTCAATCCCCTTTTAGATGTACCATTGTTCCCTTCTTGGCTTCCCTGTTGTTCCCAGTCCAGTGCTATTATTCTGCATCCATAAAGAGTACTGCTTACTCCTTTAGGGCCCTAAGCCCTCATCTTCTATATGTAGGGACTTTGTAGCTGCCTTGTACTGGCAAGTCAAGTCTCTTGTCAATCAATCTAGAGCTTTACTCCTTATTCCCCCCAATTACCCTCCTTCAGGGTAATTACTTCTCATTTCCTCTTATTAGCCAAGTGGCTACTGCAACATACTGCAGCAAGCAGTAACTCAGAGGTACTCTATCAGCCTTTTAAGACACTGCTGTGTCTTAGCTATAGTCTCTTGTTACTATCAAACCCTTGGTGGTGACATTAGACTCAACTTTCTTCAAACACAGCTAGCAGTTCTTGAGTGTTGAGACCTATCATCCATTGGAGAGAAGCAACCACTGGTTGACTTAACAGCAAAATAAAGAAACTCGAAGTAGGACATGAGTACAATGACAGACACCACCTGATCTTATGGGTCACAAATTATGGCAGATTAGTGCAACAGAACTTGGCACAAGTGTGCTACTATCAAGGACAATGGAGAATAGTCCACTGGCATCCAAATCAGGAGCAATACCTCCTAGGAGACGCACTCCCTGAACTAGACCAATACAATAAAGCAAGCCCAGTAAGGCAAAACCCCTCAGTAGAAGAGGAAGAAGAAGAAGAAGAAGAAGAAGGATCGGAGGAGGACTAGTCATCAGCTGAAGAAGGACAAAAAGTCAACCAGCAGATTCAGTAAACCCCTATTGTGGAAATGCTTCAAATGACACCAGAAGCACCCACCATTCAACTACAAATGTTCCCATCAGCAGACCAAAGCCTCACCCCTATCTGCACCTTTCATCCACCACCAGAAATTCCCCTTGGACCACTACCAATGGGAAATCCATTACCCAGCATCATTTAAACAAGGGCAACTCAAACTGCCACCACTACTCAAACAGGGGCAGCAGCAGCTGCTGCCCCAGCCAAACAACTGGCCCAAGCAGCCAGAACTATGTCTGACATACTATGACAATCAATGCTTCAAGCCTTGAGAAGAGCCCATCAAGGAGGAGCAGGAGGAGGAGGAAACCCTGGTGGAGGACCAGGAGGACCAGGTGGAGGACCTGGCAGCCCAGGCAGCCCAGGAGGACCTGCACAGCTAGCTCAGCCCCAACAACCAGTCACTGTCCCAGCCAATGTCAAAGCTATGGGACAACTCCCCCAAATATTCAATGGAGACCACTCTAAGGCAGACGACTTCATTGAAGAAGTTAAAGGGTACCTGCACATCAATCATGGTATGGCAGGATATGACTCTCCCTTTACAAAGGTCACCTTCACCCTCACCCTCATCAAAGGGGAAGAACCAGCCCAGTGGGTCAGAGACATGGGCAACTGGCTAGACAGCCTTAACCTTCCCCAAGACAACATCCCAGTGCTTTGGGATCAGTTCTTGGATGAGTTCAGAGACCAGTTTCAGGACACCCAAGCCCCTCAAAGGGCTAGAAATGAGCTTAGGGATTGCAGGATGCAGGGCAACTGTTATGACAAATATGTGGCCAAATTTGAAAGCCTTGTCAGGAAGGCAGGATACATTCAAGGGAATGAAGAACTGTTCAACATGTTTCTTCAAGGACTGCCTCATGGCATCCTTGTGGATGCCCTAAAGCCCTCTATTCCTCTCACATACCAGGATCTGAAAGAATGGGTCAAGCAACTGGCCCAAAGCAAATCTGTAATTGAGGGAATCCAGAAATGACTGGCTACAGGAAATGTGTTTCAACACCTCAACCCTCCCCCATTCAGACACCCTTTCTTTACCCAAGGAGGAGGGTCAAACAATAACCAATGGAAACCTTGTCCACAGTTTAATTCATCTAATGTGCCCCCATCTATGAACAACCAACTGGTGCCAATGAACCTAAGCAGGGGCTGTGCACCAAACAATTGGAGAGGATGCAGCAGAGGAAACTGGCAGCAAGGGCATAGAAATCAAGCCAGGGGCAATGTGATGGCTCCAGGATACATGGCCAACACCTGCTTCAATTGTAGGGAAATAGGCCACTTTGCCAGAAACTGCCCAAAAAGGCATACTGGCCCTAGACCAAGCTATGGCAGGCAAGCTAACCTGATCGACTTTGATGAAGACCAGGAAATGGCAGATGTTGTAGAAGAAGACTCAGTGGCTACAGTATGTGCCCATCTGGAATGAATGTCAGTAGAGGACCAGCAGTGCCTGGCCAAAGAGATGGGACCCTCAGAGGATTTTCCCACTGCCTGATCAGGTCGGCACTGCTCAGGCGAAGCAATAGTGATGACATGTATCTATCAAATAGAAAATCAATGACAGTATGATTCTATGTGTGTTCTATTGCTAAAAGAGCCAAAGGAATAGCCCTGGTAGACTCAGGGGCTACCAAAAATTTCATAAACCTGAACTATGCCAGATGGTTCAGGTTACCAATCAAATGGCTGGCCAAACCAAGCCTGCTATATAATGTGGATGGGTCAGAAAACAAAAGTGGGATGCTTCAGTTCTACATGGACATCCAATTACAAACTGGAGGACAGAAGACCAATCATTGCTTCTTTCTATTAGACCTTAGGGAACACAAGGCAATCATTGGATACCCATGGTTTGCAGCAACATAACCAAAGATTGATTGGAAAAGGGGCTGGATTGATTTCAGTCACTTACCAATTGTCCTATCCACACCAAATGCTGCAAAAGCATGATATGTTCCCCATACCAAAAATGTTCCCTGACCTATGGCCAGGAGCCAACCACAATACTATCTAGGAAGGATTACTATAGGAGCATCCACTATGGAGCAGAAAGCTGCAGTACCACAGGAGTATCAGCGACACTCCAAAGTGTTCAGTGAGGAAGAGTCCCAGAGACTCCCCCAATATATGGTCTGGGACCATGCCATTGAACTGCTGCCTGGAGCACCAGTGTCATTACCAGGACAATTACTCCCCCTTACTTAGTTAGAAAAAGAGGAGGTCCACAAGTTTGTCAAAGACCATCTAAGTCAAGGGACAATCAGGGTCTCAATGTCCCCATATGCAGCCAACTTTGTCTTTGTAAAGAAGAAGGACAGAAAGCTTAGACCAGTTCAGGATTACTGTCCACTAAACAAGTGGATTAAGAGGAATCACAATGTCTCCCCACTCATCCCTCAAGTAGTAGACCAACTCAGTGGATGCACCCTGTTCATAAAGTTTAATGTTTGATGGGGATACAACAACATTCATATCAAAGAAGGGGATGAATGGAAAGCAGCATTCCTCACTCCAGAAGGATTATTTGAGCCCACTGTTATGTCCTTTGGCCTCACCAACTCTCCAGCCACCTTCCAAATGATGATGAACACCATCTTCAGGGATGAAGTAGGCCAGGGATGGCTATCAGTGTACATGGACAATCTAGCCATCCATATGGCCAAACACCCCCATGAAACAGAAGAACAACATAGGCAAAGACATTGACAATACATACACTACATCCTGAACAAATTAGTGGTGCATGACCTGTACCTCAAGCCAGAGAAGTGTGAATTTGAGTGAGATGAAATTGAATACCTGGGAGTTAATGTCAGGAAGGGCAGACTGCAGATGAACCAGAAAAAGTTATAAGGGATAAAAGACTGGCTGCCCCCTCAAAATCCCACTGATGTATGAAGTTTCCTGGGATTTACTGGATACTACTGATACTTTGTTCCCAATTACTCCAAAATTGCACAGCCACTCCTCGACCTTACAAAGAAAGCAACCCCCTGGCACTGGGAGCCAAAGCACCAAATTGCATTTGAAATGCTAAAGAACCTCATGTGTGGAAGCCCAGTACTGGTACAACCAAACTTTGATAGGCAATTTGTGTTGCAAGTAGATGCCTCCTCATATGGCTTGGGAGCCATACTCTCACAGGAGGGAGAACATATCACCCCTACACTTGCCAAATGACACAAACCAATCCTCCATCCCATTGCATATTACTCAGCAACCTTTACACCTACTGAGCAGAACTATGATATTTACGAATGAGAATTGCTAGCCATCATGAAGTCATTGGCCCACTGGTGGCAATACTTGGGATGGACAAAACAAATGTTCATTATGTTGAGATGGGACATCTGCAGCTAGTCCCAGACTGGACAGTCTCATGCTCAGGGGTTTGGTAGAACCAGACCAGACATTACAAGGGGCACTTGATGCTCCAGAACAATTATGGACTTAAGGACAATTAGAACCATTGCATGTTGTGTCATAGTTATGCAACCCTAGACAATGTACTTACACCCTTATGGCTGATCTAAATACTTTCTTCTATCACCTTATTTGATTATTGTATGATCGGACTGTTTCAGGGTGACACTTTACATGTACAGTCTTTATGATCATTATTCTCTTCATATATGGACCTTTTAGATGTATTCTGAGCTTATGTGTACACTTTCTAGGGTACAGGGTGTGTGTGAACTCTTCAGACAGGTTCCCAATTAGGATACAGTAATTATGTGATATTGTGGACACCTCTACTCACCCCACAAGTATCTATGTACATATGTAGACCATAGATTGTATAAATACACCCTTGGGAGTGAGCAAGACGCATCATCTCCTATAGTGTTATCTTCTCTGTGTGAACACCTCTTTCCACTGCAACTTCATCAGGTTATGGGCCCTGTGCTTTAAATATACAAACACAACAAAGTACTCATCTCTCACATTGTCTAACACAGTGAGTAAACATCTTTGTTTGCCATTTGCTCCAACTAGCAGAACTTGTTGAGCCCATGGGGGTAGATGACCTGGCTAGGTCTGTGCTGGGGTCTTAATTGACCTTGTGCAAGGTGCATGATGGACCTAGGCATAGGGGAAGTTCACTGAGCCCCCTCTGTCCCTGTGCACTATTACTATACTGTAGTATAGAGTGCCTTATGCACTTAGGCTTGTCTGGGGAAGCCTAGATTAGCTATAGGCCTGGTGAATGGTTGGCTGTCTGCCCTTCAGTGGGAGTGGCTTTGGGTCTATCACAAGGCATAGGTTAGTCACACCCATATGCACTTAGGCCTAGTTACAACTGCACCATGCTAGATAATGTAGACACATGGTAGTCTAGGCATGCAGGTCTGGCTGGCATAAGTATTTATTGCCATGTCGGGGAATATCCAATGCCCCACAGCTGGGATATCCATGCCCTAGCTATCTAGTCATGTGCCCAATTATCTAGGCATTAATCAGAGACTCCATGGACCCACTAGAGTGGCAGACTTTCATGTCTGCATCCTCTAGGGAAGTGGCTGCTGGCTCATCTATGACATGACTCCCCTGAGACTGTGGGTAACATCTCAGCAGTACTAGCTCACTTTAGAAGGATATCTACACACATACATACATAGAAGTGCATACAGAGGCAGGACACACTAGTGTTCTGGCCATACAGTATCACAGTCAGGATGCAGCATTCCCTTTATTTATGATGTACAGCAGGGACTTGTGCTGACTGCTCCTTGGCACAGTCACATCTAACATGTCCCAATCTGCAACTCCAACCACTGCTGCCCAGGGATCTACATCTGTGGCAACAAACATGTCAGCTATCACTGCATGCATATCCCAAGCATACAACACTGCCTTCAGCATTCCAGCGGGCATCAGGCTACCCCAATTCAATGGGACTGGCTATTCAGAATGGGCTGGGGTATTCAACATCAGGAAAAGTGTCAGTACTTTGTCTTTTTGAAATTGTCTTATTTGTGCCCTTTCGTACTTTGTCTTTTCAAATGTGTCTTTCTTTGTCCATTCTGTACTTTATCTTTTATAAAATTACATGTACTTTTTCTCCCAACTATTATGACTTTGTTAAAGCATAGAATGACTTATTTTGAGCATAGAATGACTTTTTTGAGCATAGAATGACTTTTTTGAGTATAGAATGACTTTCTGCAACATATAATGACTTTTTGAATGTATAGTGACTTTTTATTGACTTTTTGAAACATATCATGGCATTCTGGAACATATGATGACTTTTTTTCCCGCTTCCATTAATGTGCACCTTGGGGTACAGAACCCCATGTAGCACAGATGTGTTCTGTGGAGCTTTCAGAGGTACACAAGAAAGGTAGAGGAGAAGAGGGGTGCAGGTGTGCTCAATGGGTCTACATTTGCAGCAATCAAAAAGGGTGAGTTTATATACATCCAGACTTGTAGCTAAAGTGGCCATCTGAGATGTATTGTATGAGGTCCAACCCAGAGAACTGACAAAGGGAAATAAAGGAAAAAGACAGTGGGGTGCATGAGCTATATGGAAACCAAAACCAGGGTCCAACTCCAACTCTCCAATTGGTTTGACCAGCAATAACACAGGGCCGATGAAGTCAGGTGACATGGTCTGCACAGCTCCACTTGAACAAAGGTCAAGTGGCATCGGAGGTGGCTGGGGCAAGGCCAGCGACACAAGGAATGGCAGTTAGATGATTCTTGAATGGTGACACAAGGGGAGCAAGGCAATGAGAGGATGAAAGGGTCCACTGGGCTGAGTGCTGTGACATGAATGGAGCAAGTCACAGGGCTGTGCATCGACACATGGCTCACATGGATGGGTGTTGAGACAGCCAGAGTGGAGTCAAGGGGACAGGGTGAACCTCCAGGGTGGGGCCAGATGGAGGAGGTGGCTTTGCATCTATTGTCTGTGGGTGTTACTGTGTCAGTGAGTGATTCATGACTGGTTAGTACAGGCTCAGCTGTGAGCAGGTCAGCCTGCTCTTTGAGGTTTGCTGCATCCTGAGACTGAGAAACATGTGAGTAGATTGGCACCCACCTTCTCAGCAGCATACTGACCCACAAAAGAAAATGCCATTCATCAATGAATTTATAGGATTGGCATGCTGGCTCCTCACATGGGTGAGGGGCATGAATGGAGAAGCTGTTTTGTGGTTGGTGAGCCTTCCTCATCTTCCTCTTTGCATGTTCATTTGCTTATGTTCCTGGGGTCTGGGGCCATGGAGGCTGCCACTTTAAGAGCAGTCTTCCTGGCAAATGGTGGGGCCATTATCAAATGATGTTGGGTTGACAACAATGGCAACCCAACCTCCTTGAGGTTGACCACCTGGGTGGGTCAGCCACCTCCTGGAGTTGAAGGGCTGGTGGGAGATAGAGGAGAAAATCAAGCTTAAGGTGGTCATATAGTACTTATATTGTCTTGGTTGGAAGATTTATCAAATATGACCCACTTTTCATGGGTCACTGGTGCTTGTTTCATTCCTGTAGGGTATTGACATAGATGCTAAGACAGATGTAAGCACAGGAGGATATGGATGTGTGGGAGGTATTCTGAAGAGTTGCTTGAGGGACTCCTGCTGCACCACTGCCTGATGCATCACTATTACCACAAAATCTTGTGTGCATGGTAATCTATATACTTGTTAACATAAAAACGTTGAAACATGTCTAAAGAATGAGTGTGAGTTAATGATTTAGGAGGTAGGTGATGGCCCCCAACACCAATTAGGTGTGCCCCACACAAGATTGTGTCAATATGAACAAGAGAAGTAACATGCTGACCTTGCGCATCATGATCCGGTATCACAGACCAGAGTCTGGTGTGTTCACAGGGCGAGTCTCTGTGTGTGGAAAACCATTCGACTAGAGCACAGGGATAGTTGCCAGCAGCTTCAAGTTTGTCCTCAATAACAAAAGAAAGGAACATTTTGACACGAGTGACATACAAGCCGGCAAAACCATCCAGCTCTGGTTCACAGTCAATAAACACACAGTTATACCTGCCAGCACCATTTTGCCATGAAGGCACAGCCCTAATCCACTTGTGATGCATCCCTCCAATGCCTGAGAGGTCACTTGGAGTGTGATATGTAGCTAAAGCAGAGTGGAAGACCTTGACCTGCAGAGACAAAGACACCTCAGGGCAGCCCTCAAGGGGAGCATCCATGCTGCATAAGTAGGCATTGGGATAGAGTTGATCATAAAGGAACTGTCAAATATATTCTGGGAGTCTTGGTTCAGCAACATAGCCAGTGAGCAACCCCAAAGTTTTTGGATACAGCTTGGCTACCAGAAATCCAGTCATAAATGACATATTGCATAAGACTTGGAATCAAATGATGCTCACCTGGGTTTGCAGCCAGCTTGACATCCCCAAGTGCAGTCACCCTGGGGTGTCAACAACCTCATCATCATCCTCATTTGGGGCCAGTGGTGGGGGTGATTGGGGCAATGGAAGCGCATCTTGCAAAATAGATTGTTGGTCCAGCATTCCCCTAGATTTAAAATCCACATGTGCAGCCACTAGTTTGTCGAGATGTTGGTTGGTGAGTAAAATTTGTCCCAGTGGCTGATTGCAGTTGGAGCAGCGCCAGGGTTTCTTTATGGCTTAGATGTGCTTCAAATCAGTGATAGAGGAGCAAATCCCATTTGGCGTGCCAAACAAATGGATAAGAGAGGAATAGTGTATGAGGGAATGCTGCCATGGTAAAGAGAAGTCCTCCCAGACACCAACTTTGATGAATATCTCCCATTCCTGGTGAAAGCACTCAATCACAGCATCAATTAACTCCAGGGTCATCTCATCAATTTGAGAGTGCCTGGTGAGATAGCAAAATTCTGTGAATGAGCCCATGGCATGGATCATTTTCAGTGGCACATGGCCTGAGATGGCCAGCAAAAAAACCTGAATAATGGGTTAAAACCACCTAGAAATTGGGCCCAAAATGATACAAACCTTTATTAGCACTTTCAAGTCATCACCAGTCTACTGTTTGAACCCATAACCCTCTGGAAATCATTGCAATCCTGTAAATGAAGGAACTGCAGCAATACTGAGAAGTAATCACTCAGTTAGGAAGACTTTTGTGAAGGTGACACATCTTGGACTTACCATTGATCTATGTCATCAAGAATCTGGTTTGTGTCCTTTGTGCCATGCTCTGCAGCCACATAGTCCATGACCCAAGTGACTAAATGGTCTTTGAATGTACCTTTAATTATTTGGTGCAACAGATTGGGTGCCAACAGTTCATGGATGTCAGCCCTCAGAAAATGGGTTGTGAATGGCTGGTTGCAAATGTTTATAAGAGAATAATGTTTGATTCAAGAAAACCTCATGATAACATCACTAACTACCCCATATCCATTCCACAGGCCCCTGATGTTGTCTGAATATGCTTTCCTCAGTGCATCAGTATGAGCATGCATCCATGGTACAGATGATGGATCATTGTCCAAATTGGTGTGGTTTGATGTACATCTAGAGATGCAGAACAATCAGACAGCACAGAGAATGAACTTAAAAGACTCACTTAGGACACTGGCCCAAAACAATACAGGCAAGGAGTGCTTGTTCAGGATAGTCTACAATGTATGGACCAACTCCATATATAACATGCCTAAAATGACCATCTCTGCATCGCATCACTCGAGGTTTGGTCATGAAGGGCTTGAGGTGTAATAAAATATGGGTTAAAGATGTGTGGAACAGTTGACATTGAAACCTGCAGAACTCAGTGCTATTTTGATTCTGTTTATTGGCTGTTTTGATTTCAGTGATTCATATTTCATAGAACAGATTCAAACAGACCATACATACTTTTTGGAATGGCAAGAAACCCTACCACCACCAAGGCATTTCAGTGTGCTCACCGGACATGATTTTAGGCATTCCCAATTCCAGTGTAGAGTGGGTAGTATTCATTATGACCTGTAGCAACAGAAACAGTTGTCTTGTCACTACAAAGGATCACAGGTGCAAACATTGCACCATGAGCTTCTGAATCTTTCACAATTATATCCTATAATGCTGCCGTTAGAGTGTCCAAATGAAATCCCAAAAAAAAGTCATACCACTTGCTCCCATGCCCAATCCCCCAACATAAGATCACAGAACTGCTGCATCCATGTTTGGCTGAATACTTGCTTTGGTGCATAATCCATCTTGTTTCCAAAATCGCAATTGCCTATCTGGGATTCCTTCACTAAAAGTGGGTTGTGGTACCACACTTCATATGGTGTGGACATCCAATTTGGGGGATTATCAGGAACTTCACCATCATATGTAATAGCAAATGCCTGCCAGGGGACATCTCCGGCCTTAGTTGCATTGATGACATTGTAGAAATTCCACGCATTAGCAAATGGTGGCTGCAGGTTGTCATCATTATCATATTGAGCCCACTGGTAGGTGACACAAATTTCCATTAACTTGTCAATATGGTTACTTGACATCCATTCCTTACAATACAAGAAGTAAGCAAGTTCAAAATCAGCCTGTGAGTGATAAGGCTCATAGTCATCTTGTCAGTGCTTAGGAAATGGTGGAGGTGGTGTGCCTGGTGGTAAATCATAACCACCTTCGTCACATGGCTGACCTAGAGATGAATAAGAGTCATTTCGAAAAGATCCATAAACAGCTCACCATCAAGGTATGGGTGAATACATATATTCAGTCTCCCTTTCTGCATCCATTGGATGTGCCAGGGTGAGTCATAAGTTGGTATATTATTATGGGGTGCTGGAGTATGTGGCAGAAGGAAAACACTAGGAGTGTGTGGTGGGAGGCCGAAATCTTGGTCTTGATAGAAAGGCCTGGAAGTATGGCTTGGGCTCCAAGGGGGCAGGGTAGAAGATGGTGGGTTAAAGGTGTTTGCAGAGTTCTTCAGGCAGGTGAACTTATGTCAAGTAAGCCCTCCTGGGGTCTTACACCAAAACTGAGAACAAAAGCAGCAATGAAAGCCACGAGGATGAAAGCAGATTTGCCTTGTGTTCTTTAAGGAAATCTCCTTCATCTCATCAATCAAGACAGTTCAGACTCCAACCAATATGTGTCACCTGTTACTTTGCCCCTCGTGTCTGCACCAGCTAACTCTTCTGCCCCATCTGCCACTGACTGGTGTGATGAGCCTAGGCCCAGTGTAGGGCCTAATGACAGACCCACTGTTACATTTGGAGGTCTTCCATCAGATGAAGAAGAAGTTGGACCTCAGGATCCAAAGTTGGTCAATAAACACCAGGTGTGTTACCCATTACCATTTTAACTTCCACACAACTAATGTCTTGACCGCCCACATTCCATTACTAGGGTGCATGAAATACATGCTAGTCCTTTACGCACCAAGGCCAAGGTCAGCTTGCTCAATGTTCACGTTTGCAGAACCACTCTATGCATTGCCCTATGTCAAGCTCACTTACATTGTGTTCTCTTCCCTGTCTTTTATCTTGCCAGTTGAGCCCTGCAAGATTCTCAGACAAATAAAGAGCCAAGACTTGCAGTTGTGAGGTCGTGGAAGATTGCTTTCAGACAGAACTTCCAAAGGGTTAGTGTTGGCAGGGACCTCCTGTAAGGAATGACCTTACCCTGCATCCAGAATGTGCCCGCCCATGCTGTTCAAGAACATGCTGATGCACCCACTTTCACCTTCCCATTCGCCTTCTCTTCTCTATTGACATATCTCTGCTGGCATCTCTTTCTCTCATCTTTCATCCCTAGCTCCTGATCCTGTCTCCTTGTCTCAGCCTGTCATGCTGGACTGAGCATGGTGGTTCTGTTGATGTTTCTGTCTGGCAGCCTCCTTGGCTGCTTGTTCCCTCTGTCTGGGAGTTAGTCTTTCTGGTCTGTCTCTATCCTGCTTCTGTAAGCGTAGGATGATATCTGCATTGGTGACTGTTGTCTTGGTTATCTTCTGTGGAGTTCTAACACCTTGTTAGAACAGCTGTTGGTAGTGGTGGTGCTGGCTGCTGTTGTCCTCTATCTCCTGAAGGAGGAAGGGGATCTAGATGCAAAGGAGTCAATTTGGATACTTAAGACGCATATCCAAAGGAAGGGATGTCTGGAGTGCTGATACACCTTGTATTGCATTTAGTTCATTGATGTGCCACTAAGCTCATGAATGGAAGGAGCTGCTCCTTCCTGCTGGGTTTCTGATGCAGAGGGGGTGGTTCTATAGAGCACTGAGAGGTCCATTACTCAGTGACCTTCATCTGTCTGAAGTGAAGAAAGGCAATGCCTTTCTGAGCACTTAATGTATGTGTCAGAGTTTGAAGAGTTCCCAATTGGGACTTGCTTTACTATATATGGTAGATTAAGTGAAATGCATCACTAAGTCGCTTAGCAGACCCTAGGGTATGTTCTAGGGTGCAAGTGGAAAGGGAAAGGGGCTTTGAAGCTTTGGATCACTCAGAGGATTGCTCTGAGAATGTCTAGGATTCACAAGAGACCAAGCTTAGGGCATTGATCCCATTCTATGAGCATATTTATGTACAAGTATTTAGGCAGAGTTTCTGGCAATGATTGACATGTTTCAGTGGCAGTAAGGCCACAAAAACTGTCAGCAAATTAGTGTAAGTACTTTAGTAAGGAGCCAAGGTAACACAACAGCAGAAGGGATTGGCAGGAGTGTAATAGAGGTAGTGTAAAGTAAAGTGGGGGAAGTGGTGATGACTCCAGCTGGACTGTGGGAAATATGTACATATAAGGCAAGAAGGTTAGTAAGCATAAGTGTCCCAATAGTCCACCATGACACAGGTGCATGCAACACCCATGCAGGCACTATCTGTACAACAACTCAATCCTATTTGTTTTTTTCAGGTAACCATGCAGCCTTCTTCATGGCCTGCAATTTTTGGTGTAGAGTTGGCTCACTGCAAATGTTCATGCAGGGCAAGTGACATGTGTGAGTACCCAGGGAGACTACTGACTATTGGTTGTTGGTGAGACTGCCTCATAATTGTCACTTTGTTAAAATTGAGTATAATTGCTAAATTTCACTTTTGATTTAGGGTCTTCATCCAGTGGTGCCACCACATCCAAGGCAAGTAGATTTGATGCTACTGCTGAGTCCTGTGTGCCTCCCTCAATGCACTTGCATGATGACTGTATATATTTACCTGTAGGACAATGATGTACTACAGGGCATAAGTGTGTGTGATTATAGATAGCTAGGTAGAGTGCTCACCTTAGTACTCATGCATAGAGGATGATGACTGAGGTGATGGCTACACTACACCTACTGTATTTATCTATTTGCACTCCAAGGCTCTGATATAATCTAAACATCTCCTTTATTCTATTCACTAAGTGATTTGTATATGCATTACTGTCTGCGTGCAGTCTGTATGTTTCGTACTTAGGAAGGGTGTAATGATAATCCACCTTAATCTGTTCCAGTGCTCCGTTGCTCTGATCTGAAGCACTTATGCATGATCAGCAGTGCCAAGTGAATGTTATTTGTCTGGAGGCTGAGTGAAGATCCAAGTCAGGGGGAAAAGTTCCTATATTCGACAAGCATTTGAATAAAAAGAAAGAGATTTTATTTTGAGAAATCCTCAATCTGCACCCTGTGATATAGAGTACACCAAAAAAGTGCCAAGCACACTCTAGGAGTCCTCAAAGTTCTGTTATCCCTTCTCCATACCTATGCAGGAGCCACTCATCAAGGCAACTATTGTCACTGTTCTCTGAGAGCTGGGCCTCCCCATTTGCAAGTGAGATAAATTTTGCAGTGATTCTGCAATGATAATGAGTTATTGGTGGGGATGCCCAGGCACAATGAAACACATACCGCTGCTCTTCTTTAGAAAACTGCATATTAAGTACCAGTTTCATATCAAGGGCATTCCTATCACCTTGATCTAGAGAGCTAAGCCAATCTGGATTGTAGCAGTTTTCTGGCAATCCCATAACAGCTGTGTTACTGCTTGAACATGTTGAATGCATATGAAGATGCCTACTGTTTCCTGGTTGTGCCACATTCCTTCCAGCCCACTTCTCACCACAGGCCAGAAGATCCATCAATCTAAGCCATATGATGAGTTCATCTGAGTGCCATGCTTCCTTTACAATAGCATAATGGCTGTGTCCAAGATTAATACCATTCTCATGGTCACTCTCATCCTCACTGAGAGCTGTATGTGACATTTAGGACAGGGGTCCAATAAAACATCCAATTTGATAATAGTGCAAAGCACTTAATTGGCTTTCAAAATGCTGGTAATTGATAATCAATTGTAATGTCAGAATATGTGTATGAAAAGATTCAATCTCACCATCTGTTTGCATCTATTGATCCTGCTGCATGGTGCAGTAGCTTCATGAGCTGTTTCTCCTCCAACAGATGTGGACATTTTTTGATGCATTGTTTGTAATGAGCCCAAATAACACATGAAGTAATTGAACAGAGACTCTGGTACAACAGTGGGTAGATGTCCCTGGATGTAATCATCTGCAAAGATTTCAAATAAATACATATTCCACTGGCTTCTCTCTAAGTGTTTTGGTTGCATGAAAAAGTCAACATGGAATTGGCTCTTGAAGGGACCATCTGGCTCATTCTGAGTCCTGTTGTAGTTGAGAATAGCCTCTCAAGATGCCAACTCAGGAAGATGATCAAGGTTTGATGCTCTTCCCATCATTGTATTTATATGGTCATGAACTGCTTTCTGCAGTAGTGGCCTAAGTAAAATAGAGCCTAGCTGGTGAAATAGACTTACCTGGAGAGCAAGTTCATTGCTACTCTTCTGAGTGGTACTCTAAGCAGGTGCTCTAAACTTGGCCTGCTTTCTTCTGGGCAGAGATCTGCTAAAGTTGCATGTGCAATTCAGGCTGTTGGTCAATGACTCAAGCATTTTGGTGTTCTGCTTAATCCCTGCATATAGCGAGGACAGGTGATCCTTGCAATGCCTGCAAGTGTTGTCTATGGCACCACTACCTGGATGCTGCAGAGACTTTCTCAACTATGAGACAGGTTTTCTGAAAGGGAGAAAGGGGATATACACACTTCTGATTGACCTGATTGGTCTTTATCAGTAATCATGTCTGTCTCTTGCATAGGTCCCTGTTTCTATTGTTAAGGTGAGCATACAATGCCACCTGAATTGGCATACCTCATACACCTGGTTAGTCTCCAGCTGCTGCTACAATGAGTGTCCATTAGACAAGTGTCAGATATTGTCATTTTAATTGACATACCCCATGTTCCATGTTGGCATCCTTCTGCACTTGCTGCTACAGAGCAAGTGTCTTCAAGGCCAGTGTATATCACCAGATGGATCAATGCACCTCATGCTTCTGGGGATCCAAATCTTATGCTCACCTCAAATCATCTACAATTTTGACAGCCTCATTATCTTCAGTGTCCATTAATTTTAGAACCTCCATCACAACTCTTTTTGATACCTGAAAGAGAAACCATTCAAGCTTAACTAGTATGTCAAGCATAGGTAAGTATACACACCTTCTCCATTGCAAGTGCAACCAAATCTTTGTAAACCATTGATGTATCATCCTTCGTAAGAGAAATGACTGAATTTGTAGTGAGCAGTTCATTTCCAGCAGTGAACCTGTTACAGTTGTTGAGAAGAACAGAGCAGGCATCCTAGACTGCAGTCAATAGTGCTGCAGACAAGTCTTGTGCAAGGGTCATCTTGCCAATGTCACAGGAAGCATCAGTCTGTTGCACTGCCCATCAAAAGTGTTTGTAGCATACAAGCAAGTAACAAACCTTTGACATTAATTCAACATATTTCTCCCTACCCAACATGGTATGTTCTTCTGATATGTTGCAGAAGTAGTCACAAAAGTGGTCATGTGATCTCTTAGCAGTCTTTATTCTCCAGGAATGTATCTCTGTGAGCCACTTTATCACAGACAGAAAGTCAGCACTATCAAATGGAATTCATGTAAACAAACTTGTTCTACAATATTTGAGATGCCCTTCTCTAATTCTTCCCTCAACCCCTGCATGGCCTGGCCTATGTGCCAAGAGAACTTCTCAGTGAATGGGACATGCACCTGAGAAACAGCTCTCTCTAGACCTCATATGATAATCTAGTTGCCAACTTACATCCACATTATCAAGCACTGGAGGTTCCATAACCTCCACAAAAACACTGAGAATGTATAGGTAAAAGAGAATGCCCTTCACATACCTCTGTTTGTCATTGTGCCTCTTGATGCACCACCAGTTCTTGTTCCAGCTCCCAATGCCCCTCTGCTGGTTGCTCAATCTCCTGGTGGTCCTCTGTCAGTGGCTCAAGCACCTGGTGCTCCAACCCATAAGAGAAAACACATTGGGTTGTGTGACTATGAATGAACCTCACTTTCTCCTGTTCCTTGATCATCCAGAGCCCATTGTTCAGATTGTTGGACCTCAGGATTTGCTGGTGCCTGACCTATGTTCTCAGGCTGGTGATTTGACACCCCTATGATATGTTTGACTTCTGCCTCTTCTGCCTCTTCATCACCTTGTACCAGCGATTCACCTGAATCCAAGTCTGTGTATTCTAGACCTTATGACAACAAAGCCACCCACTTTTGCAGTGGCTCAGGGTGCTCTGCACATTCCTGGGACAGATCAAGTTTGCATTTACAAGGAACTACTAACTTCAGAAGGCTCGACATATTCAAATTACTTGTGGCAAAGAAGCACGAGAGAAGAGGATCTAGGTGCAGTGGCAAAGGAAGTTAGGCAGACACGTGCATACTGAAGTATCGAAAGGTATGCACAACCAAAAAGGCAATTGATCATTAGCGCCAATATCACATATCATGTATAGGCACATAAATGTAGATGTTGAGATCTGGACTTGTTAAGGTACATGGCAGAAATTTGTATAGTGTAGGCGAGGGAGGCCAGGTATTATTAGTGATTCTAAACATCTGGCCTCCCTCACAAACTCAATGACAGTCTGAGCGTTTAAATGTCATTTGATATATCAGTAACATGTTAAAGAAGAAAGTCATAGCAAGGCATACTGGAATTCAACCTTCAAGGTCCTGGACAACAGATGATCTGATAGGAAGGCAGCTAACAAGTGTTGGCACACACAGAAATAGTCATGACAAATGAATTATGGGGTAGCGGTGCCAAAGTAGATGTTATTCATGGAGGATGGAGAAGGGAGAGAACAAAGGAAATAGGCAGAAGGGGCGACCTGAGACTTGCAGGCATCATGCAAAAAGGCAGAGAGTACAGTGCAGAAGTCTTCAAGTCAAGGCAGAAATATAAAGCGCAATGCTACTTTGGGAAAGGACATACAGAAGGGAAAAGATGGACCTGTGGTGACACCAAAAATCACTCACATGTTGCATTCATATCACCTTTCAGAATGTTACCATTCCATCACTTTTGTCACACTAGGACATCACATGTCTTAGTGTGAGGGTTCAAGTTCAGTTTGGTTTGGTTCGGTGTTTGGACGCCTTGTCCAAGTCTGGTTTCTGATATGGTTCGAGGTTCAGAGTTCTGTCCTTAGAACTTATACAGTTGTGGGTTCTGAATGGCATGTAGTGGCACCAGCTGTTCTGTTATCACTTTGAGGAAGTGATGTCTGGAGGTGCAATGACGTCTTGTATTGCACTTAGTTCGTTGGTGTTCACGCTAAGGTCATGAATGGAAGGGGTTCTGGTGTCTTGTAGGAGCGGCTCCTGGTTGCTACTGGTGTGTTGTAGTATGCGGCACATATTACAGAGGTTGTAGTATGCGACTTGTTTATATAGAGGACTAGAATTCCTTTACTAGTGGCCTTTGTATAGATGGCTAGAGTTCCATTACTAGCAGCCTTTGGGTTTGGGTTCTGGGTGGGAAAGACAGCGTCTTTCTGTCTGAGTTGTTCAGAGTTTCAAAGTGAAGAGCAAATGCGGCTCTAAGTCGATTTAGCAGGCCTTAGGGTACATTCTAAGGTGCAAGAGGATAGTTCTGATGGTTCTTAAGCTTAAGTTCACAAGGGATGAACTTGGAAGTCCTGTATTATACAAGAGACTAAGCTTAAGGCTTGAGTCTCGCTTTGGGGGGCTTTTATAGGCCCTATGGCTACTGTACAGTAAGTACATATGACTAAGTAGAGGGATGATGCATCTCTACAGCATCGTACTAAGCATATATGACTACAAGATAGTAAGCATGTATGACTAAGTAAGTGATGACGCATTTAGCCGGCATCCTACTAAGCCTATATGACTAAGAGGCTGGATGATGCATTCAAGCGGCATCATGAGGCTGTGAGACTACGAAACATGGTGGCATATATTAGTCTGAAAGTATTAGTAATGAGCTGAGGCAACACAACATAAAGTGGAGGGCAGTGAAGCATAATAGAGGTATGGTAATGTATAGGGATGGATGTGGAAAGGGCTCCCTGCCAGTCCGTGAGAAAGCGATTACTATATATAGTGAAAAATGATGTAAGCATAAATAGTCTGGCAGTCCATAACAGCTTTCATAAAGGCTCCCAGATAGGACAAACAACTGCATGTGGGGGGTGCAATCACAAGCAGCATCCTTCTCATTACAACCAATTACAGAGGCATGCACCTCACTGGCCCACTGGATCTTTTTACAAGAACAATGGAATGATACTTGCAGATTGGCCTGCCACAGCTCTTGCCCTGACACCTCATACTGCATCATCTCCCATTGGATGGTGCAGCCAGGAAGAGACATGAGTAAAGAAGGTGGTGCAACCTAGACATCAGCACAGACCAGGGTGTCCCTCTGCTCAGGCACCAGCTACACTCTGTGTCATGCCAAGGGCTTCCAGCACAGGCTACAGCCTCAGTGCTGCACATATGTGCCTACAGAGGGCAAAGGCAGAGGGGGTGCCATGAAAGAGTAGGTTGAGAGGCCAAAAATAAGAGGTCTGCAGATGATGTATTTAAACAGGGGAAAGAGCAAAAGGGTGACATACCATACTCCTTGAATTTAAAGTTGTGTGGAATGCTGAGAATGCAACAATGGCAGAAGAGACCACTTGAGACTTGCAGTCTTCAGGCAAAAAGGTAGAGAGTGAGGTGCAACAGCTGTTCCACTTGAGGTGGCAAGACAGTTTGTCAATGCTGCTTGAAGGGAGGACGTGCCGAAGGAAAGGAGATGGGCAGAAGGCATGGCTTGAGACTTGCAGTTGTCAGGCAAAAAGGCAGAGAGTAAGGTGCAACAGTCATTCTAGTCAAGGTAGCAAGATAAAGCATTGATGCTGCTTTGAGGGAAGGACATGCCAAAGGAGAGAGACAGACATAGGGGAGAACTTGAGCATGCATGTGCATGAGGAGAGAGAAAAAGAAAAGACCAGGGACAGGCTCTATGCCATATCCAACACATGCATGGAGATTGGAGTTGGCAGTTGGAGAGTAAAAAAATCAGTTATAATTATCTAGATCTTATCTCTCCATACACATAATGATGCCCAATATATATATATGCAGCATACTCACTACTGATCTGGACACATGAAATTAAGGAAACCTTGGTGTGTGTGCACATATGTACATGTATCTAGCCTGTGTTACTGTGCATATGTACAATATATGCATTTGCATTTCAATTCATTAAATGTGAATGAAACCAGGGAGTGGTTTCAGTGCAAATGTTTGGGATTCATCAATTCAGATAATCATCTGTGGCCATGCATACATGTACATACAACACTGTCTATGAGGATCAAAATATCCCCATTCCAAACTTCTGTTTATGATTCTTGCAGGTGGGGCTGTAAAGGATAGGAGGATAGAGCATTGGTGAGGGATAATAACCCAGATGAGTGATAAAAGACTTGATGAAAAAGATAAGGAGATGCATAGAAAATCTGTAGAAGTTCTGTTGGGATAGCTTGTTGATCCCCATCTTTCTGGGGTCTGAAGTGAAGGCATCCTTCACATGCGGAGGATAATACCATAGGCAAAGGGTATGTAGGAGAGGTTGGATGGACATCAGGTCTATCCAGGACAAGGTGTGAGGAGATAGATCAACATGTCTTTTTGGGTCAAAGACATAGCAAGATTTGGGGAGGATAAGGAGACAAGGGATGGATTGTTGGGCATGGTTAGTAAATGAGTCTTCATCTTCAAAAATTGCCCCACAAGTGGGCACATGACATGGTGCTTGATACCCCTCTCCAATGCACACATCATTCCACCAGTCTGAGAAAGCAATGAGTTTGAGGAGGCAGTGCTGGAGGGCCCTGATGACCTCAATGAAGTTGTGCCATGACCCAAATTCTTTTTTGAGTTGGTCTAGGGCCTCAAAGGCCTGGGTGTATGCGATTTTTGGATATTGGATGGATGAAAAGTGAATGATGGTGCTAATCTCATGAAAGGGGTTAGACACAGCATCCTTGACAGCCTACAACTTGTCTCTGAACTCACCAAGTAGCCCTGGGTCAATAATGTGTGCATTTGTTTTCTTGGGGATAGGTTGCCACATCCTCTTCTCTATGGGGCATGTGAGGATGTCATGGACACCCTCCTGGGGAAGTCAAAGCCAAGTAAGATAAGGAGCATTGTGGCGATATGGCTGAGGGTAGAGCATCCATTTGTGCTCGCCCCACAGGCCATCCACCCTCACAATGGCTTGAGACTGAGGAGGTGGAGAGGGGATGGAGTCAACATTTGCAGCCAGAATGACATGTCCTGGATG
Source organism: Russula compacta (assembly GCA_022376555.1). Taxonomy (NCBI): domain Eukaryota; kingdom Fungi; phylum Basidiomycota; class Agaricomycetes; order Russulales; family Russulaceae; genus Russula; species Russula compacta. The sequence goes on from WTXH01000013.1 coordinate 229,004, forward strand.
CCAGCTATCGGCCTCAGCCCAGTAGGCATATTTCAGGGACACTGGTGTTTGACACAACATGATTGTACTAGGAGAACAAATTACAGTATAAAAGAATGAACATGAACATGAAATATGCTGTAGTAATTATAATGCACTGAGTGCATATGGTTCACAGTGATGTACACAGTACATGAAATGTGAAACATAAAATTTCGGCCAACTATGTATGCAATGCAACAACTCAATGGTCATGTGCTTCATTGTCCCCATAGATCCCATCCCTGGCCTTTTCTTTTTCTCTCTCCTTATCCATACTCCAGTTCTCCCCTCTGTCTATCTCTTTCCTTCAGCACATCCTCCCCTCAAAGCAGCATCAATGCTTTATCTTGCTGCCTCAACTGGAACAACTGTTGCACCTTACTCTCTGCCTTTTTGCCTGATGACCACAAGTCTCAAGCTGTGCCTTCTGCCCATCTCCTTTCCTTCAGCACATCCTCCCTTTAAGCAGCATTGACAAACTGTCTTGCTGCCTTGAGTGGAACAGCCATTGCACCTCACTCTCTACCTTTTCACCTGAAGACTGCAAGTCTCAAGTGGTCTCTTCTGCTGTTGTTGCATTCTCAACATTCCACACTACTTTAAACTTGAGGAGTACAGTATGTCACCCTTTCACTCTTTCCCCCATTTAAATACATCATCTGCAGACCTCTTATTTTCAGCCTCTCAACCTACTCTTTCATGGCACCCCCTCTGCCTTTGCCCTCTGTAGGCACATATGTGCAGCACTGAGGCTGTAGCCTGTGCCAGAAGCCCTTGGCATGATGCAGAGCATAGCTAGTGCCCAAGCAGAGGGACACCCCACCAAGCTCTAATTGCACACTAATGTGCAGCTGGTTTACGAGTGGTCTACCTTGTCTATTAATTGTAAGGTATGCCCCAGATCTACGCTCAGACCAGGGTGGATCTATCGCACCAAAGTGCTTGAACCCATGTTTGGAATGGAATGGATTGGCCAAGCAGGAGTCCCCAAAATATGTGCATATATGGACTCCATCCTTGCCATGTCTCCATTGTGCCCACTGTCCCTCATGTCTCCAACCCATCCCTCTTCAAAACATTGCTCTCTCAAATATCACCACACCCTCAAATGTGGGAGCAAGATGACCATGAGCAAATCACCATCCATTCTGCCTCCAAGACCTCATCCAAACCCCTTAAGACTTGCCACTCCCTTTTGTATTTCTCCTTTTGTCCTTTCCTTATTGAAGCTTAGGCAATGTCAATCAGCCATCGCTGCAAGAGAATGGGAACCAGAGTGCCCCTAATACCCTCTTTTAGTTTCTTTTACTGACAGTTGTGCTTACTATTTTCATTGACATTGGCAACCCACATGACCACCCAGCAGCCTCTCACTACCTAGGTGTCATAGGTGGCAGTAGGAAATATAACACTTGTGAATCTAGATGAGAGTGAACAGTGAGATGTAGGAGAGACAATCAGTGATTTATTTATGCTTTACCATAAATCCAGATACAATAAATACATGTAAAGGTTGGGTGACCCCAATTTTCCAGAGTCTCAACAACAATGCAATCAAAGTAATGTGCACTGTCTGAGAGGTCTATACTGGTAAAATTTTGATAGAGTGGACTGTGAAGGTTCATAAACACCAATGTGTCACACTAGGACATCACATGTCTTAGTGTGAGGGTTTGAGTTCAGTTCAGTTTGGTTTCAGAGTTTGGACGCCTTGTCCAAGTCTGGTTTCTGATATGGTTTGAGGTTCGGAGTTCTGTCCTTAGAACTTGTATGGTTGTGGGTTCTGAATGGTGTGTAGCGATGCCAGCTGTTCTGTTATCACTTAGAGGAAGTGATGTCTGGAGGTGCAATGATGTCTTGTATTGCACTTAGTTTGTTGGTGTTCACGCTAAGGTCATGAATGGAAGGGGTTCTGGTGTCTTGTAGGAGCAGCTCCTGGTTGCTACTGGTGTGTTGTAGTATGCGGCACGTATTACAGAGGTTGTAGTATGCGACTTGTTTGTATAGACAACTAGAGTTCCTTTACTAGTGGCCTTCATATAGATGGCTAGAGTTCCGTTACTAGCAGCCTTCGGGTTTGGGTTCTGGGTGGGAAAGATGGTGTCTTTCTGTCTGAGTTGTTCGGAGTTTCAAAGTGAAGAGCAAATGTGGCTCTAAGTCGATTTAGCAGGCCTTAGGGTACGTTCTAAGGTGCAAGAGGATAGTTCTGATGGTTCTTAAGCTTAAGTTCACAAGGGATGAACTTGGAAGTCCTGTATTATACAAGAGACTAAGCTTAAGGCTTGAGTCTCACTTTGGGGGGCTTTTATAGGCCCTATGGCTACTGTACAGTAAGTACATATGACTAAGTAGAGGGATGATGCATCTCTACGGCATTGTACTAAGCATATATGACTACAAGATAGTAAGCATGTATGACTAAGTAAGTGATGATGCGTTTAGATGGCATCCTACTAAGCCTATATGACTAAGAGGCTGGATGATGCATTCAAGCGGCATCATGAGGCTGTGAGACTACGAAACATGATGGCATATTAGTCTGAATGTATTAGTAATGAGCTGAGGTGACATGACATAAAGTGGAGGGCAGTGAAGCATAATAGAGGTATGGTAATGTATAGGGATGGATGTGGAAAGGGCTCCCTGCCAGTCCATGAGAAAGCGAATACTATATATAGTAAAAAATGATGTAAGCATCAATAGTCCGGCAGTCCATAACACCAATGAGTAGATAAATACCACAGTACACAGGTCCAAAGTTTAGTCTACATGTGCTGTAATCTCCCAAAACCAAGGTGGAGCAGAGATCACTGTCAGTGGGCTTCAAGCCCCAAATCATAACATTTTTGGGAGCAGAAATTGTGGATGATGTATTTGCATGCCACACAGTCAAAGTTAACACTTGAATGGCTTGGGTGAACCATATCCCTAGTTGCCCAGAGCTGCCATGGAAAGCCCAGCACTGTCTAGGCCCCATGCCATCCATTAGTGCAAGATCTGCTGAATGGTCCACTCTGGCACCCCAGAAAAAGATGTTCTTCCAACCTTCATGGCTTGGAGAAGAATATGTTGGAGATGTCAACGCATCAATTACTTTGCTACCCATGGATAGACTAGCATAGTCAAGGATTGGTGACTGTTGGAGGGGGAGTGGCTCGAAATGAAACCCCATGTTATTGTCACGCTGGACGGAGCGTGGCAGTTCTGTTGATGTTTCTGTCTGGCAGCCTTCTTGGCTGTTCGTTCTATTGCTAGGAGGGGTAGGGCGTCTGGCCTGTCTCTGTCTTTCTGTTGTAAGTGTAGGATGATATCTGCGTCGGTGACCGTCGTCTTGGTCATCTTCTGTGGAGTTCTAACGCCTTGTTAGAACGGCTGTGGGTAGTGGCGGTGCTGGCTGCTGTCGTTCCCTATCTCCTGAAGGAGGAAGGGGATCTAGATGCGAAGGGGTCGATTTGGATACTATATCCAAAGGAAGGGATGTCTGGAGTGCTGATACACCTTGTATTGCACTTAGTTTGGTGGTATGCCACTAAGGTCGTGAATGGAAGGAGCTGTTCCTTCCTGTGGGGTTTCTGGTGCAGATAGGGGGGGTCTATAGAGCACTGAGAAGTCCGTTACTCAGTGACCTTCGTCTGTCTGGAGCGAAGAAAGGCAACGCCTTTCTGAGCGCTTCATGTATGTGTCGGGGTTCGAAGAGTTCCCAATCGGGACTCGGTTTACTATATATGGTAGATTAAGTGAAACGCGTCACTAAGTCGCTTAGCAGACCCTAGGGTATGTTCTAGGGCGCAAGTGGGAGGGGAAAGGGGCTGTGAAGCTTCGGATCACTCGGAGGATTGCTCTGAGAATGTCTAGGATTCACAAGAGACCAAGCTTAAGGCTTTGGTCCCCTTCTATGAGCGTATTTATACACAAGTATTTAGGCGGAGTCATCGGCAGTCTATGACATGTTTCAGCGGCAGTAAGGCCACGAAACTCGTCGGCATATTAGTGTAAGTAGTCTAGTAATGAGCCGAGGCAACACAACAGCAGAAGGCATCGGCAGGAGTGTAATAGCGGTAGGGTAAGGTAAGGAGGGGGAAGTGGTGACGACTCCAGCCGAGCTGTGGGAAATATGTACATATAAGGTAAGCATATTAGTAAGCGTAAGCGTCCCAATAGTCCACCATGACAGTTATAATGCCCCCAAGTCAAAGTCATTGGGAACTGGTCACTGACAATTTCAAATTGTGTTGTGAAGACATGGAATGTGAATGGAAGAAGGTGTCTGGGTGACACCTCAAATGTGAAGTCTGCTGATCCCACACAAAGCACCAACAAGACCATGCACAATGCAAGGCCTATAACCCTGTCCCAAGATGGCAGGGCCTGACTTGCTCCGTAGTTCAACTGCCAAGTGCCACTAGCATTAATGAAGGAGCTGAAATGTGTGGGTTGTCTGAACACTGGCTAAAAAAGAGTCAGGATAGATATTATTGAACAGCAGCAGTGCAGCACAGACCATCTGATCTGATGCCCACATGCTTAGAAACCTCTGATGGCCAAACTGGGTTTTGTTGTCAGCAGGTGCAGGAGTGCTGGTCCAGATGAATGGCATAATGAATCAAAGGCAATACATGCAACAGCTAGTACATGGCAAATTTATCTGGATTGGCCAGAGGCATTTTGGGGGGCTTAGCCAGTACAGCATGCTTTATAGCATATAATCCATGGGTGGCATAGAAGGTCCAAACAACAGAGCACATCCTCCTCACATGCCCAATCCATGAGGCCACGAGACACCAAACCATCAATGCACGTGGAGATCTAGAGGTCCATATGCTCTTTACCCCATTCACCCCCATCATCACACCACACCCTCATGGGACAGCGGGATTTAACCTAGTCATCCATATTATGCCTGCAGTGTGTTCACCTCTTTGTACATGCATGTGGAATATAAATTCAGAAAAAAAAAGGTCCATATATGTTATAATTAGTCAGCTGTCTTCTTCCTCACAAGTGCTCAAATTAATTGTAACATATCATATAAGAGCGGTGGAAGGCACTAGCTATAGAGTAAAAAGACAAAGAATCAATGATACTCAGAAGAGACCAGATGCAAAAGGGGGTGGCTTGACAATGACACAGAGTTAGAGCATGTACATACATATCAACATCATGTGCCTAAGGAGTTCTCCAGCATCTGATCTGTCAGAGTGATGCAACATGTTGTATACCTGTGCCAGTGCCAGTCTACTGTAGTGCTGCTCAAAGGGAGGAGCTAGCTTGAGCACATGGCCATGGGTGCCAGTGCTAGCAGACTTAGAGTGGGGGAAGCACAAAGCATGCATGATGACAGGGCACACAGGGCACAATGACAGGATGAAAGGATGCTCCCATTTTTTTTCACTCTCCAGCTGCTGACTCCAATCCCATGGTTGGATCATAGATCCCATTCCACTGGACCTTTCTCTCTTTTCATGCTCAAGTTCTCCCCTCTGTCTATCTCTTTCCTTTGGCACGTCCTCCCCTCAAGGCAGCATCAATGCTTTATCTTGCTGCCTCAACTGGAACAACTGTTGCACCTTACTCTCTGCATTGTTGCCTGATGACTGCAAGTCTCAAGCCATGCCCTCTGCCTATCTCCTTTCCTTCTGCACATCCTCCCTTTGAGCAGCATCAACAAACTGTCTTGCCACCTCGAATGGAACAGCCATTGCACCTTGCTCTCTACCTTTACCTTTTCACCTGAAGACTGCCAGTTTCAACATTCTCAGCATTCCCCACAACTTCAAATTTGAAGAGCACAGTATGTCATCCTTTTGCTCTTTCTCCCATTCAAATACATCATCTGCAGACCTCTTATTTCTGGCCTCTCAACCTACTCTTTTGTGGTGCCCCCTCTGCCTTTGCCCTCTGTAGGCACATATCTGTAGTGTAGATGCTATAGCCTGCACTGGAAGCCCTTGGCACAATGCAGAGCATAGCTGGTGCCTGAGCAGAGGGACACCCTGGTCTGTGCTGACATCTGGTTTGCACCACCTTCTTTACTTGCATCTCTTCCTGGCCACACTGTCCAACAGGAGATGATGCAGTATGAGGTGTTAGGGCAAGAGTGGTGGCAGGCCAATCTGCAAGTATCATTCCATTGTTCTCATAAAAGACCCAGTGGGCCAGTGATGTTGTGGTGGACAGTTGGGACACTTATGCTTACTAATATTAATATTCTGTCCATATATGTATCTATTTCTCATGGTCCAGCCAGAGTCATCATCACTTCCCCCACCCTACTTTACACACCCTCTATTATGCTCTTGCCGCTCCAGACTGCTGTTGTGTTGCCTCGGCTACTTACTAAGGTACTTACACTAATCTGCTGACAGTTTTCGTGGCCTTACTGCCACTGAAACATGTCAATTGCTGCCAGAAACTCTGCTTAAATAGTCATGTATAAATATGCTCATAGAACAGGACCAAAGCCTTAAGCTTGGTCTCTTGTGAATCCTAGACATTCTCAGAGCAATCCTCCGAGTGATCCAAAGCTTCACAGCCCCTTTCCCCTCCCACTTGCACCCTAGAACGTACCCTAGGGTCTGCTAAGTGACTTAGTGATGCATTTCACTTAATCTACCATATATAGTAAACCAAGTCCCAATTGGGAACTCTTCAAACTCTGACACATACATTAAATGCTCAAGAAAGGCGTTGCCTTTCTTCGCTTCAGACAGATGAAGGTCACTGAGTAATGGACCTCTCAGTGCTCTATAGAACCACCCCCTCTGCACTAGCAACCCAGTATGAAGGAGCAGCTCCTTCCATTCATGACCTTAGTGGCATACCAATGAACTAAGTGCAATACAAGGTGTATCAGCACTCCAGACATCCCTTCCTTTTGGATATGCATCCTCAGTATCCAAATCAACTCCTTCACATCTAGATCCCCTTCCTCCTTCAGGAGATAGAGGACAACAGTAGCCAGCACCACCACTACCAACAGCCATTCTAACAAGGTGTTAGAACTCCACAGAAGACAACCAAGACAACGGTCACTGACGCAGATATCATCCTACACATACAGCAGAGGAACAGAGATAGGCCAGACGACCTAACCCCCAGACAAAGAGAATGAGCAGCCAAGGGAGCTGCCAGACAGAAACATCGACAGAACTGCCACACTCAGTCCAGCATGACAAGTGAGGTGCATGCCTCTGTAATTGGTCATAATGAGAAGGATGCTGCTTGTGATTGCACCCCCCACATGCAGTTGTTTGTCCTATCTGGAAGCCTTTATGAAAGCAATGGAATGGCAATATTCTGAATGGGCGATATGAATACAACATGCAAGACATTCATCTTTATCTTTCCATACGTCCTCGTGCTTCCCCCACTCTGCTAATGCCAGCACCCATCTCCTTCTGCACCTTGAGCACCTCCTTTTGAGCAGCACTAGTGTCACCGGCGAGAGCAGTGACACTTAGACGTCATCAGTATCCCTTGTTTCAGTTGAAACCTCAGATAACTCAGCAGATGCCCCCACTACTGCTGGTGGGAAATAACTGTTGTCACTTCCTAGTGACTTGTTGATAGTGCTGGAACTAGAGTTGATGTTCGGAGTACCAGCAATGTGTGGTACACAGAGGATAAGACACAGCAAGCTCAGGAAGGCGAAACAAGCCACGGCTTTCCTAGAGGCAATAGCACAAAAGTCACTACTCATTGTTGAGACAAGGAGACTCAACTTAGAGTCTCGTCTCTGCACGCACACGCGTACAAGTACTACTGGTACATGCTGACTACTACTGCTTACTCGACCGTGTTCCGGTCATCTGGCTAACTAAGATGCTGACTGAGGGGTGACAAAGCCCACTGACATATGCTGACTACAAGTCCGACCTGTATTACCAACCCCAGGCCCAGACAGGCCTACCACACCTGGGGGTCAAACACAACTCTCACATGCCATCAGTGGTTCTCTTGCCCTTGTGCAAGCCACTCTGTGACATTACCCTTGGTTTAGAAACGAGCCGCACCGTGGCGTGAGCTGTGCGGGATGGAGGAGAACTTACGATTTTTGTCCCCCCTGAGTAAGGGTTCGTTGTGAAGCTTGCGGAAGAGAGCATAGCTCTCGTATTTGTGTGAGGTGAGGAGGCAGCGATGGCATTGTTCCTCCTGATAGTGGAGGGAGTCGATGTGGGTCTGAAGTTCTCGGGCTTTGATGTGAAGCCCGGTGAGGTCAGTGACGGTCTCGTGGTAATGCTGGAACTCAGCTGCAGTCCCCCAGTCTCCTCCTGGCTCGACGGCTTGACGCAGCATAGCATCGTAGGTGTTGGGGTCAGTGAGAGCATCGAAGAACCACTGGGGGTATTCCCCTTCTTCAATGATAGTGGCATGGTTGGGGGCAAAGAGCTCGTGATGATAGATGGCTTCCCCTTTTCCAGAGGTGCCAAGACAGTACTGCCCCTCGTGTTTGACATACGCCGTGAGGGTGTGCATGGTGTAAGCTCCATCAGTGATTAGAATGAAGAAATCGGGCACTCGCCCTTCGTTCTCCTCATACCCTTCGGGTACCCCCAAATCTTCTTCATCGGCTGCAAGTTGGTTGTCCCTCCAATGCTTGTAAGTGGCTTCCAAACGAGCCGCATTCGCCTCACGCTCTGCCAGAGCGTCGGATCATCCTTTGAGTATTGCGAGCTGGTCTTTGTTGTGCCTTGATACTTCTTCATTCTTTCGCACAACGCTTGCCAGGCCTTGTGCGATGAGGACGAGTTGTTCCTTGGTGGGGCTGTTCCCTTCGAGAGCAGCATGGACAGTCCGTGGAGAGAGCTGGAACTCACTGAATTTGGCGGACGAGGCCACCACTTCCATGGGGATGACGAGGGGCTCTGGCTGCTTACCAGCAGCGGACTGTGTGTGTGGTGGGATCAGTAGGGGCTCTTCACATCCGCTGGGACTGGCCGTGATGTAAGATGGGATGGAGAGGGGCGAAGACATGCTGTTCTTGGTTGCGAATGGGCGAAAGAGTGAGAGGCGGTTGATCTGACCCATGTTGCACATTTGGGCCCTTTGTACTCGGTCCCTTCATTTGTTGGGTGTCGTCGATGGTACTGCCTTACCAATGCCGGGGCATGCACTTGGTCAGCAGGTTCCCAGGTGTCGTCAGAAGCTGAGTAACCCTTCCACTGGATGAGATATTGAAGCTGACGTCGCTTCCCATGGTGTCTGTGATTGATAATTTGATCCACTTCGTATTCCTCAGCATTATCAATCATTTCTGGTGGTGGTCATTGGTAATTGATCCTGTGCTCTTCAGTTTCTTTGTAATGGGTGAGTAAGGAGCTGTGGAACACGTCATGTATGGTCCAGGCTGCCGGCAGTTGTAGTTTGTAAGCCACTGGTGAAATTTCTTTCAACACTTTGAAGGGTCCATGGCGTTTGTGCGCGAGTTTGACAGACACGTAGGGGAGCGACAGGTGTTTTGCTTCAAGCCAAACTTGCTCCCCTTCTTGATATTGTGTAGGGGGAGTTGTTTTAGCGACTTCATTGAGGGCTTGAACTGCTGCTTCTCGGTCTGCTTTTGCGCACTCATGTCTGTTTTCCATCGCTTCATTACTAGTGATGGGTATAGGTTCTTCAGCGGCACTGGGGTGATATCCGAGGATGACTTCATGAGGACTCAGCTTGGTTGTGGCATTGGGCCATCGATTGTGCACAAATGTTGCGATCAGTGAGAGTTCTTCCCAGTCATCTTGCCTGGCCAAGGTATAGAGTCGAAGGTATTGTTCCACCCATTGGTTCTTTTGTTCGGTGAGTCCATCGGTTTGTGGGTGGAAGGCTGTACTGATGTTTCGTTCTATCTTCAGCTTAGTGGTGAGAGCCTTGGAAAAATTGGATGTAAAGCGGGGATCGCGGTCGGAGATCACTTTTGACGGCACTCCGAACCATGGGAATACATGCTGGAGGTATAGCTGGGCTATTCCTTCACCGGTGATGGTCGTTTTGCATGGGATAAACACGGCAGCTCTGGAGCAACCTTGATCGACAATGGTGAGGATGGCGTCCATTCCATTGGCTTTCGGCAGTTGAGTGATGAGGTCTAGGGCAATGCTGTTAAGAGGACGCATCTGTGGATCCCCTGGTATGCGATACAGCGGTACTCTTTTCTTTGTTGTCCAAATTTTGTTTTGTTGGCATTGTGCACATCCCGTGACGTATCTTTCCACCCATGTGTTTAGTCCCGGCCACCAATAACGTTGCTTGACGAGAGTGATGGTGTTGTCTCGGCCCGGGTGTCCTGCTGTGGGTAAGTCGTGGAAATGAGATAATATGTCGCGTCTTAGCTGTAATCCTGCTGGTACTGCCAGGCTCCAATTACGTACATAGCCTTCAGGGATTTTCCATACATCTTGTGAGTCGCACCATAGTTCCATTTCTGCTTGTTGCTTTCATTGAGCTTCCTTTACTCGTTGCTCAAGAGGGTCCATTTGTATTGACGTGGTGGCAATGAACATGGGTGGAGGAAGGAGGGTTAGATTTGTATTGTCTTCGGTGCCGTGATCAGCTCCTGGTGGTCTAGACAGCATGTCAGGAGCGGTATGGATTTTTCCTGGCACGTGCTTGATGACTAGGTTGTAGTCCTGAAGCTCGGCGAACCATCTGGCCACGCATCGATTGACCTTTTGAGGGGCTTTCCAGTATGTCAGGTTAGCATGATCAGTAAGGACGGTGACTGGTATTTCTGTGGCTGCTACATGAGGGCGGAAGCGCTTGAGGGCTTTCAGGACCCCAAGAATTCTCTTTCATAGATGTCATAGTTGCATTCTGTTAGGGTGAAGGTGTTAGAGTAGTATGCAATCAGACATAGCATAGGTTTGTTGGTGCGTGGGTTAATTTCTCCCTCCTGTGAGAGTATGGCGCCCACACCATAAGCTGAGGCATCTGTGGCGAGAAAGAATGCTTTAGAGTAATCAGGTTGACGGAGGATGGGCTTGCTACACATCAGTGTCTTTAGGCGTTCGAGGGCTTCCTTGCAGTCATGATCCCATCTGAACGGGGTGTCTTTTCGTGTCAGTTGGATAAGAGGGCGTGCTATAAGGGAGTAATTGGGTATGAAGTATCGGTAAAACCCTGTGAACCCTAGGAATGCGCGGACGTCTTTGACTGTTTGTGGTTGAGGCCAATCCGCAACACCTCATACTTTCGCAGGGTCCATCTGGACCGTGCTGTCTTCTAGGATGACTCCTAAGAACTCTACCTTTCGCTGTTTGAAGATGCATTTCTCTGGTTTGAGGTATAGGTTGTATTGTCTTAATTTGTCTAGAACCTTGTGGGTGCATTCTTCGTGGAATTTAGGGTCGTCTTTTGTGGCAATAAGGAGATCATCCATGTATATAATGAGCCATCCTTGTGCCATTTCTTCAGCAAAGATCGCGTTCATCATGGTTTGGAAGGTCGCTGGGGAGTTTGTCAGTCCAAAAAACATCACGGTTGGTTCAAATAATCCTTGATTGGTGATGAACGTGGCCTTCCACTCATCCCCCTTTTTGATGTGGACATTGTTATACCCCCATCGGATGTCGAACTTTGTGAAGAGTTTTGCTCCTTGAACCTTCGCTATCAGTTCAGGAATTAGTGGAAGGGGGTAGCGGTTGCAAATAGTCCACTCATTTAGGCGACGATAGTCTTGTACTGGGCACAGTTTCCTGTCCTTTTTCTTGATGAAGAAGAAGGGTGCCACATAAGGGCTCTTTGAGGGGCGTATGTACCCTTTCTTTTGCTGCTCTCTGATGAATTCTAACAGCGCTTTCTGTTCTTCTTGCGTAAGTTGGTACACCTTGCCTGGTATCGACGATGGCGCTTCTGGTTTTAATTCGATTGCATGGTCCCAGATGCATGGTTCTGGGAATCGCTGGGTGGCTTCTTCACTAAAAACGTGAGCATGTTTCCGATATTTGGTTGGGATCTCACCACTCCCTTTGTGTGACCCTGCCTCCTCAGCTAGTTTCGATGCTAATGTTTGTCCTTTCCCTTTTGTTGCAGGGATGATGAGCTTGGCCATGTGAATGGATCCTTGTATGTGTCTGGCTCGTCTCAAGGGTGCTTCGTGACCTCATGGGGTAGTTCTGCATTTTCCGATTCGCACTTGGGTTGCTAGCTTGGTCCAGAGGATGAGGGGTAATTGGCTACTTTCAAGCCACCCTCTCGCCCAGTCAATCTTTGGTTGCGTTGCTGCGAACCATGGGTATCCAAGGATAATTTTCTGCTCCCCCAGATCAGTGAGAAAGAATCACAGCCAGGTTCGCTGACTCCCCGTCTGCATTTCCAAGTCCGTATAATTCTCTATGTCTCCGTTCTTGTTTCTCGTTCCATCTACATTGTAGACTGGTCTTGGTCTTTCCAGTCGTTTAATGGGGAATCGCATTTCTTTTGCATAATGCATATTGATAAAATTTTCGGTCGCTCCTGAGTCTAGGAGTGCAATCGTTTTGGCCCTCTTTTTGGATAGATGGATGAATAAACGTAACTGCATGGATTTTCATATGGAAAGGTACATCCTATCTGATCCAGTTCTCCTAATCCAGGCCGCACAGATTAGGCTTCCGAAAAATTTCCTTCCTTTGCTCCGAGACAATTCATCAACTCCTCCTGATCATCTGGCGAGAGTGTTTCAAGTTGTTGGTGGAGGTGATCCACTTTCGAAGTGTTGGATTCAATTTCGTTGTCCTTGGGGGTCCAGTCGATAAGCTGGGCGGTACGTGTGTTTGCATGGTGCTGTTTGGTGGGACAGGTGCGAGCGAAGTGTCCTTGTTGTCCACAGGTGAAGCACGCACCTTGAGCTCCTCTTTGGGCTCTGTGATCATCTGTCCTTACAACACTTCCCCTTGTTTGTCCTCCACCTCATCCTCGCCAATTTCCTCAAGGTGCTCTTGTTCGATCTACATCCATGGGCACTGGTTGGTTATTCCATGCTCTGGGCGCTGTGGTAGAGTTGTAGGGAGTTTGTCTGAACCCTTGCCGAGGCGGTTGGGGATTCTGCAGCCGTTGAGTGTGATATTGCCAGTTGTTTTGGAACGGGGTACATCTGTTGTTGTTGTTATTGTTGGGGCGCGTGTACAGGGCATCGATTATTTGTTGCGATGCGGTTACATTGATGGCTTTGGCTTTCATCTGATCATAGGTATTGACAGTTGTATCTTCTAATACCTTTTGTCCAACACTACATGGTAATCCTTGCAGGAATAGCTGCATAGTGTTCTGATCCATCGGATTGTAGCCAGCTTCATGCGCTATGCTTTTGAATGTAGAGATGTACTCATCTATTTCTGGCCATCTCATTTTCAATTCTTGCAGCCTGATGCGTGCCTTCTGTGCCTTTTGTGAGTTGAGAAAACGATTCTCGAAGTTCTGTACGAATGTTGTCCACACCGCACGTGCGTCATCTGCTGGTTGTAGCGTCCCCAGCCAATCCAACTGCTGTTCCGTCCACCGATTGACTTCCGTTCCTTTGATGCAGGTGAGGGCTATGGCCACTCGTTTGATGAAAGAGGCTAGCGATGGGACATTGTGGTTAACGAGGAAGTATGCTCGGAGTTCTCGGAGGAAACTCTCAGCTTTGGCTCAATCTCCTTCGAAGATTGTTGGTAGGGCTCCCATTGGTTTGTCATCTGCTTGAATCGGTTGTTGCAGTTGTCCACCTCCTGGCGCGCCTCCGCCTCCTCCTGGTGGACCTCCTCCTGGAGGGCCTCCTCCTCCACTTGGTGGGCAACCTCCTCCTCCAGTTGGTGGTCCGGTTCTTCCTCCCGCTTGGGTCGTTGTTACCGCGGTTGCTGCAGTTGACATGGTGGCGGCGACTGTGACTGGTTCGGTTGTTAGTGACAGATCTGCAAGAGCAGTGATGGCTGCCAATAGGTCAACAGGTGAATTTCGAATCTGTTGGTCAAGGAGGTCCTCTTCTTCTTCGCTTTCAGAGCCTTCGTCCCACTTTGTGATGGTGGGAGCTTCCTTGTACGTGTTTGTTGATGCTCCTTTGTGTCGTCCGTTGTATTGATCAATACGTTGCGCTCTTTGGTCAAGGAATGGAGACTCTCCTTCGTTCCCCCAATTGAGGGTGTACCAATGTCTGTTTTTCAGATGAACTGCTCTGATCTGCGTTCCTCCTACTCGGATCGCATATGCATGAAAAGGGAAGGTTTGGTCTTCCCAGTAGACAGCAGTGTTTTGTAATGCTCATTCCCTGTCAATGGGAAGTTGGACATATTGCCTCTCTTCAGGGGCCGTGGTGATAGAAAAGAAGTCGAGTCTAATGTCACCGGCGAGAGCAGTGACACTTAGACGTCATCAGTATCCCTTGTTTCAGTTGAAACCTCGGATAACTCAGCGGATGCCCCCACTACTGCTGGTGGGAAATAACTGTTGTCACTTCCTAGCGACTTGTTGATAGTGCTGGAACTAGAGTTGACATTCGGAGTACCAGCAACGCGTGGTACACAGAGGATAAGACACAGCAAGCTCAGGAAGGTGAAACAAGCCACGGCTTTCCTAGAGGCAATAGCATGAAAGTCACTACTCGTTGTTGAGACAAGGAGACTCGACTTAGAGTCTCGTCTCTGCATGCGCACGCATACAAGTACTACTGGTACATGCTGACTACTACTGCTTACTCGACCGTGTTCCGGTCATCTGGCTAACTAAGATGCTGACTGAGGGGTGACAAAGCCCACTGACATACGCTAACTACAAGTCTGACCTGTATTACCAACCCCAGGCCCAGACAGGCCTACCACACCTGGGGGTCAAACACAACTCTCACATGCCATCAGTGGTTCTCTTGCCCTTGTGCAAGCCACTCTGTGACAACTAGACCAGCGCTAGTGCAAGGTACATGCTCTCACTCTGTGTCATCATCAAGCTGCACCATTTACCTCCCACTGCACACAAGACTGATCATGAATAGCTTTGACACATAGTCTGGCTATTTTGTTGGATACTTTGTTGCACCCAATTTCTTGCTCTTTTGCCTGGGGGTCACAGGATTGGGCAACTGGTACCGACAAGTGATACCTAGCCAGTGAATTAGTACACCTTCATGACCTTGTTTGCAGTGTATGCTACCAAGTTCCCATGAACATAATCTAAGTACTATTTTCATGGCTTGTGTTGCATCATGATCATTTATGGACCCACAACCAGTACTGGCCCACCCCAAAAAGCCTGCCTGATTTTGTGATATGATTTAGATCAATGGTCAACTGGTTAACACTTATTGTTGATCATGCCCACATTGCGGTTGCAACTGGTCTGTACATGCACTGGTCATGGATGCACAGAGTGTCAAACAACTGATAAGAGGGGCAACCCTCTTCAAGGCAAAAGACTGCCTTTACAAGATTTCATGGAGCATCAAAGGGAGGGCAAGCATCTGAGGTATCAAGATCACACATCCCAGATGGCACCTTACTTTGACCCAGACTCAATGAACATTGACTCAACAGGCATAGACACATGTAAGTGTCTTGGCTCATTGGGATGATACATCCATTACTAATTTTCATTGAATCTCTAGCCCCCCATTTTAAAATGCCACTCTTGTCTTTGGGCACTAAACCTGTTATCATCATCATATATATCCTCATTGCCATGATGCACACAATATCTGGTCTATCCCTAAGAGACTGTGGCCTACTCCACATCTCACTGCGCTTTATCATGAAAACAATGGTGGTGGACTTTCATGGCACTGAGAGTCAGGGCAAATACTTGGCAGACTCTATTCCACTGGATGCCCACACTGTCATCAGCCAGCTTGTCTTGAAAGCCTTCTTACAAAACTTTCATCAGCTGTCCCAAATGCTCTGCTTGTTACCTAGATAATGGGCTAGATTCATATCCTGAATTATGTACATCAACAAACTCACTAACTCAAAGGATTTGCAGTTGACACCTGAAAAAAGCTCGCACTATTTGTGGTCATCAATATTTGAACCCAATCCATCACTTCTTGTATCATAATTTCAATGAGTGGCTTGGGGAGATGTTATGCCATCCTGGCATGGAAGAGATGATGGACCATAGCTATTCTCCATCACCTAGTGGCATCATGGAGGATATCTGGGATGTGCCTGGATTGTACAACACTCCTGGTCCTAATGGCCAACCTTTCATCTGCTAATGTGCTAAGGATGCAGGGTGCTACCTTTTCAGTTTTAATATGGATGGTTTCAACCCTTTTCAGCTCAAGCATGCAGGCTGATCTGCCATGGTGATGGCAATGTACATGATCTGCCTGAACCTTCCACATGAGGAGCACTTCAAGCCCGAGAACATGATCTTGGCAGGGATAATCCCTGGGCCTAATGAACCTTCAAAGGAAGAGATAAATCATTTTATAGCCCCTCTTGTCAATGATCTTTTGGAATCCTATAGTAACGGCATGCATTATACTCAAACATGGAAGTATCCCAAAGGGAGAAAGATGAGGAGTGCACTCACACTGATCATCTGTGACCTTCCAGCAGCTCATCAGGCCCTGGGCTTCACTGGGCCACAATCAGCCAATTTCTGTTCATACTGCAAGGTACAGCTGAAAGATATCAATGATCTTAATGTTGGAGGCTAGGAGTCCTGCTCTTGCAAGGAGCACCAAAGACTTGCATTCGAATGGTGAGGTGCTCCATTGGAGGCACATCATGCTAAAATCATCAGCAAACATGGCATATGCTATTCCAAGTTCCTCCAGCTCCCATGTCTTGATCCAATATGAAATCTCTGTGTTAACCCCATGGATGCATTTTTCCTGAGAATCTTGTCACATCATTGTCAAGACATTTGGTGAATGGATATCAATTTTTAAGATGGCAATGGCCTGTCATCTGATCCCATATGCTCAGAGATATAATTGTCACCTGCATTCCAAAGTGCATTTCTCACCCTATGTACAAAGCCTTTGGAAATTTTATGACATTTTAAGGCTGGAATCCTTCACCATCTGGCTGTGGACCAAGGCATTCCTGTGAAGGGTAAGAAGCATGGCCACCTAATCACTATATTAACTAAATATATAATGCTTGTATTTTGCATTCGCTCACACAGTATACTGACTTTTGTGACATACAGTGCTATGATAAAGGGTGGTTTGACAAGAATGACAATCTAGTTGCTCCACTGACAACTCAGGAGCAGAACATAGATGTCTCTGTTACCAATATGGGTCCCAACAATCCCTTGATATCTGTCTCGCAAGCTCACACTGCCATGGAATACTATTGTTTGGCACACTCCAACAATGACTTCAATGAGCTGTCAACTACAATGCTTGCTTACCTATATCTAATCAAAGTCCAGAACAAACCCACTGGATATGAGAGTATGGATACAGATGAGAAGAAGAAATGGAATCAGTCTAGGATGAAGATGCTTCAAAGATACAGAAAGAAGAAGCTGATAGAAGCTTTGATGAATGTTATGCATATATGGCCATCAAGATATGAGCATATCAACTAACATAACACAATAGAGATGCAATGAAGGAATCACACCAAAGATGACCCACTTTCCTCATGCAAGGTGCACAAACCCCAACCAGTGCAAGACTCATGTGCTGGGTCATTCAAAGCTCCAAGAAATCTGGAATGATATAGAGAAGACTACACTGCCTTCTTGGTGCTCCCCAGCACCACCCCAGATTGGTGAAAAAGGACAGGGAAAAATATCTGCTGATCAATGGCATGTATTCTGCACTATGCATCTCATTGTGACTTTGGCCAACTATGGGGTTCTTTGCCCTCTGAGAGCCAAGAGAACAAATTATTTGCACACTTCTGTGACCTTGTTGCAGCAATTAAGATTGCCAGTGGAAGGTCTATCACCACCATCTAGGCTAAAGAGTTTTGTAATCTGATGTTGAAATATCTGGGCAGATTATATGAGCTCTTCCCTATGTATCAGCTCATCCCATATCACCACATCTCACTCCATCTAGTGGAACTCTTGTCTCGCTTTGGGCCAACTACAGCATGGCACTGCTGGGTCTTTGAGCAGTATAATCATATGCTTCAAAATATAGAGACTAATGGAAGATTTGGTTAGTCATACAGTATATAGATATGCCTTTCATGATTACTCACAATCTCTGGATAGGTGAGCTAGAAAAATGTTATTTGAGCAAATGTGCACAATTCAAAAGCTATGAGGTCTCATAGCATCATGCAAGTACATGGGACACCAGCTTCAGCCCTTTGTTGATCATCTCAGAACATACCTTAACCCACAAGTCAAGGGAACTGTCTTTAAAGACCTAATGCCAATGACTACACAGCAGACCTTTGACAGAAATGAATGCCAGCTCAAGAAAGTTGTCCTCAAGCACCTCCAGAAGCTCTTTGTCCATATGGGGAAGATATCCCAGACAACAGATGCTAGAATGCCTGTGAAAGCAAGGCAATATAACACATTTTGCCACCAGGGAGCAATCTTCAGTCCATTGTCTTCCTCTGTCTAGGATAGTCATGCAGTTATCAGGAAAGGGATTCCAGGCGATTGGTGTGCAGGACAAATCAAACAGATCTTCATATATTCCTTTGAACTGCTGGCACCACAAGAGGCTTACCTCGTTGTGCAGAAGTTCTGAGAGCTCTCAGCACAAGAAGCCACACAAGATGCATATTGCTGATACCCTATAGTTGGTGGCCACCTCTACCACCCTGAACTTAACAAAGAAATTAAGGTGATGACACTGCAAGATATAATTGCACATTTTGCCTATACCCCACATGATAGAACAACATTTGGCTTTCCTTGCTTCCATGTACTTCCTTTGTTGTGGTGGACAGTGGGCATGCTTCTGCTTACTAATGTTTTGTCCATATGCATACATATTTCTCAGTCTGGCTGGAGTCGTCATCGTTTCCCCCACCTTACTTTACACACCCTCTATTACACTCCTGCCACCTCATTCCACTGTTGTGTTGTCTCAGCTCCTTACTAAAACACTTACACTAATATGCCAATGGTTTTCATGGCCTTACTGTCACCACCAAGGGATTGACAGCAACAATAGACACACTGAGTCGACAAGCTAGGACTCGAAGTGTCCTAGAAGACTTATAGAATGGAAGTCGACCTGCAAGTCGATGTCGATGCCGGGTTCCCGGTTGCTGAGCTGCAACTCAGTAGCCACCCACAAGGAAGTAGAACACTGCTAAGATTGAGACAAGAGACTCAACTTGCCTCTACCAGGCGTAATGGGTCCCCTATTTATAGTACATGGTACTTGAGGGCAGGCCTAGGGCCTGAAGGGGGCAGTGCTACCTATTTTAAAGCCAGAACAATAATAACCAATGGCGCAAGCCACTCAAGAAAATCACAAGCTGATACGCATGAAACAGGGCACGAACATGAAACAGGGTACGAATCCTCTAGTTGGCCAGTTCCGCAACTTACAGGGGCACGATGGTGTTGAACCATCACCCCAGGCCGGTTACACCACTCCCTCGTTAGACAGGATGCCCTCATCCTGTTTTCCTCCATCCTGAATGTCTCGCGATCTGCGGTCAATACCGCTCGACTCCCACTGTTGGGATTTTCTTGGCTGCTTTTGCCGCGATGAGCCGGTCCTCGCACGCTTGCTTCACGATTTCAGACGCCGCCAAATTCGCCTGAGCCAAGCGCAGCTCAGCGCGCAGCGTGTCACATTCGTGGTCCAGGACTCGGTACCGCGTGACTTCGGTGAGGAGGGGCCAGTCATCCAGGTCGATGACGGCCTCGCGCAAGGGGTGGTAGTCGACTTCCATCCCCCACAAGCGGGCACGGAACCAAGGCGGAAGCGGGGAGAGGGGGTATTCGTCGAATTTGGGGCGAGCATATAGCTCGATGATTTGGGCGTCATGGTCACCCGTCGCATTGGCCGCCAGGCCAGCCACTCATCCGTCGTCCAATTGTTTGATGAAAACGGCAGGCTTCTCACCGTCGGGGGTGGTGATGGTGAATTCGGGGAGTCTCCCCTCATTCTCGACGTATCCGTCGGGGCATAGAAGGGGCTCCCCATCGATCTGCTGGATCCGGGCCTTGAGTTCCCGGTTGTCGCGGTTGACTTCTTTGAACTGCCGCTTGAGGCACCTTGCCTCGTCCTGGAACAGCGTTTCACGCTGCTGAAGGGTGGCGGCCAGACCCGAGGCCAGCTGACGAAGCTGGACCGGCCCCAGGTTCTCATATCCATCGAGGACGGATCGGACGGTGCTGGGAGAGAGAGGGCCTTCCCAGAAGGCGTTGGTTTCCTGGTCAGGGAACGCGCCTGGGAGGCGGATAGATCGGGAGGCGGGTGTGGTAGAGGGCTGTTCGGGATTCATCGCTGCGGAGGGAGGTCTGCCAATTGCCTCTGCCTCGATGTGAGCGGAGGGGGGCGGAACTGGGACTGGGGCAGGGGAGGACATGTTGTGGCAATGATGTTATGGGTAGAGGAGGAGTGGATTGATGCTTTTGCCAGGGGCTTCTGCTTCCCTTTTATGCTGTTCAAGGGCCGGCGTTTATGATACTCCCGAAGGAGATCCGGGGTGTATACCTGGTCAGCTGGTTCCCAGGTGTTGTTGCTTTCGGGGTAGCCCCGCCACTTTATGAGGTGATGAAGCTTCTTCAATCACCCTTGATGGCGATGGCTTCTGATCTGTTCTACCTCATATTGTTCTTCGCCATCAATCAGGTCAGGGGGTGGCCTCGTGTAGTTGGGCCCGTGAGTGTCCGTCTCTCTATACGGGGTAAGAAGGGGGGCGTGAAACACAGGATGGATCATCCATGAGGCAGGGAGCTGTAGTAAGAATGCGACTGGGGACACTTCTTTGAGGACTTTGAACGGGCTGTATCGTTTCGGGTTTAATTTGGACCCTTGATGTCGGAGCATCAGGTGGGTCCCTTCTAGCCATACGTGGTCCCCGGCTTTGTATTGGCCCGGTGGAGTCTCAGCCGCTTTCTTATTGATAGCCTCGATGGCGTGCTCTCGTGCTTCTTCCATTCTTCTTGTCCGCTGTTCTGCCGCCTCATTGTTGGTCCGGATCCCCAAATCTCCGGGCCCCAACGTTGGTTCATAGCCGATAAGGATTTGATTGGGTGATAACCCAGTGGTGCTATTCCTTTGGTTATTGTGTACTGCCGTTGCGATGGCCACCCATTCCGTCCAGTCGTCCGGTTGCCCACCCGTCACCAGTCGCAGATATTGTTCTATCCATTGGTTCTTTCGCTCGGATAGTCCATCGGTTTGAGGATGGGCTGCGGTGGATAGATTTTGTTGTATCCCGAGTCTTTTTGTAAGTGCCTTTCCAAAGCTTGACATGAATCATGGGTCCCTATCACTGATAATTTTCTTTGGTAGCCCGTACCATGGGTAGAGATGGTCTAGGTAGAGTTGGGCGATTCCTGGTCCTGTGATGCTCGTAGAGCAGGGAAGAAACAGGGCGGCGCGAGAGCATCTATGATCTACGATGGTGAGGATTGCGTCCAGCCCTCGCTTTGGTGGTAGTCCCGTGATTAGGTCCATGGCTATAGTTTCAAAGGGCAATGTGCCTGGTGTGGAGGGGATTCGATAGAGGGGAACGCGAGGCCGATGCGTTAGTATTTTTGCTTGCTGGCATGTTGCGCATCCTCTGACGTAGTCTGGGATCCATTCTTTCATTCTTGGCCACCAGTACCGTGCTTGCACTTTTCGTAAGGTTTCGTCTCTTCCTGGGTGGCCAGATGTGGGTGTGTCGTGGGCGTTTTTGACGATGGCCCATCTGAGTTCTCTGAGGTTTGGCACGATGGTTTTTCCTTGGATCGTCTGTGCTGCTCGGATTCGATGAGGTGGGATGATCGTGATGTCCTTGTTGTCATCTTCGCCATGATCCACATTTGATGGTCTGGACAGTGCGTCTGCTGCGGTGTTTGTCTTGCCTGGGATGTACTCCAGTACGTAGTCGTATTCTTGGAGGTCGGCATGCCACCGTGTGGTTCGTCGGTTCAAGTTTCTTGGTGACTTCCAATACTGGAGGTTGGCGTGATTGGTTCGGATTATGAATGGTACTTTTGTCCATCCCAGGTAGTGCCTCCAGTGGGCAAGGGCCTTCATGATGGCTAACAGTTCTCGTTCATAGATGTCGTAATTTCGTTCTGTGGGTGTGAATGTGGCTGAATAATATGCTACTGGGTGCAGAATTGGTTTGTGTCGTCGGGCCAGGGTTGGAGTGAGGTTGTGCTCTCCCTCCTGCGAGAGTACGGCGCCTACACCGTATGCTGACGCGTCGACGTGGAGCGTGAACTGTTTTTCGACGTTTGGTTGGACTAGCACCGGGCTGTTACACATTCTTGTTTTTAGCTCTTTGAATGCCCTCATCTGTGCCTCTCCCCAGTGCCAGGGGGTGGTCTTCTTTGTTAGTTCTAGTAGAGGTCGTGCGATTTTTGAGTAGTTTGGTACGAAGTAGCGATAGTAGCCTGTGAAGCCCAGGAAGCTTCTGACGTCGGTTGGGTTCTTGGGTGGTGACCAGTCCGCGATTCCCTGCAGCTTCTTGGGGCTCATTCTGAGGTGTCCTTTTCCCACAATGACCCCCAGGTACTCGATTTCCTCTTTCTCGAATTGGCATTTTTCCGGTTTGAGGTAGAGGTTGTTTTCTTCCAGTTTGTCCAGCATGCGATGGACATATTCTCGATGCCGGGCTGTATGTTGTTCCTCTGTTTCATGTGGTCGTTTAGCCGTGTGAATAGCAATGTCGTCCATGTATACGGAGAGCCATCCTTCTCCCACTTCCTGCCAGAAGATGGTGTTCATCATCATTTGGAAGGTTGCTGGGGAGTTAGTGAGGCCAAAGAACATGACGGTTGGTTCGAATAGTCCTTCGTGGGTGAGGAAGGCAGCCTTCCATTCGTCTCCTTCTTTTATTTGGATGTTGTTGTATCCCCATCGCACGTCCACTACTGTGAACTTGGTGCATCCGCTGAGTCGGTCCACGACTTGTGGGATGAGGGGGGAGACGTTCCTGTTCCTCTTTGTCCATTTGTTGATAGGTCGGTAATCCTGTACTGGCCTTAGTTTTCCGTCTTTCTTCTTCACGAAGAAGAAATTGGCTGCGTATGGTGACTTTGAGATGTGGATGGTTCCCCTCTTGAGATGCTCCTGCACAAACTTGTGCATCTCCCCTTTTCTTCTTGTGTGAGTGGGAGTAGTCGTCCAGGCATCGTGTTTGGTGCTCCTGGTAGTAATTCGATCGCGTGATCCCATATGGTGGAATGGGGCATCCGCTGTGAACTTTCTTCGCTGAAGACTTTCTTATGCCGTTTGTATTCGGCTGGTATGGTATCATTTTGCTCTGAGTTGTCTGAGGTGCCTCCTATCGTCACTCTTCCCAGGAGGTATGTGTCAGTTTGTTTTCTAAGTGGTTGTGGTACGTTTTTGGTCCGGGGTACGTATACTGCTTTTGCAGCATTAGGGGCCGAAAGGACAATGGGTAGGTGGGTGAAATCGATCCACCCCTTTTTCCAATCGATCTTTGGTTGGACGGAAGCGAACCATGGGTATCCGAAGATGGCCTTATGGTCTCCTAGGTCTGAGAGGAAGAACCTTTGGTTTGTGGTTTGCGTCCCGGTTCTGAATTGTAAGTTGGTGTAATATTTGAGGGCCCCACTTTTATTCTCTGTTCCGTTGACATTGAACAATGGCCTTGGGTTTGCTAACTGTTTGATGGGGAGTCGCAGCCATTTGGCGTAATTGAGGCTCATGAAATTTTCTGTGGCCCCGAGTCTACTAGGGCCACTCCTTCGGCTCTTTTTGCAATGGAACGTGCATAGAAACGAACTGTCATTGATTTTCTTGCCGATATGTACACGTTCTCGCTATGAATCCGCCTAAGCAGGGCCGATCTGATTAGGCAGAGGGAAAATCCTGCGCAACTCCCATCTCTTTTGCCAGTTTGATCTGGTCATCGAGGGACATTCCCTCGAGCTGCGCTCGCATGGTGGCCACGGAGGTTCCTTCCGATGGCTCTGCCATCTGATAGTCCTGGTCTTCTTCCTCTTGGAAATCGATGAGGTTAGCTTGCCTAGGGCTCTGTCTATAGGGGTTCCTGGGCGGCTGCCGTCTTTCGGGACATGCACGGGCGAAGTGCCCTTCTTTGCCACAGTTGAAGCATCGCATTGCTTCGTACCCAGGTGCTGATACGTTTCCCCTCGCGGGTGGTCCCGTTCTTTGTCTCCAGTTTCCTCGTCCTTGCCAGTTATTGGGGGTGCGGCCCCTTGATAGGTCCATCGGGACTGGGGTGTTGTTCATGGATGGCGGTGCATTTGTGGAGTTATATTGGGGACAATTCCCCTGGTTATATCTGGGTTGCCAGTTCCTTTGCTGGAACGGCGGTGGTCTGGGTGGGTTATTGAACCTTTGGAATGGTGACTGCGCTCCCAAGGTTTTCTTCAGGATACCATCTATGATGGTCTTTCCTTGCGCGATGGTCTTGACCTTTTCTTTGAGGTCATGGTAGTTGAGTGGGATCGGCGGTTTCAAGGTATCATGTAGGAGTGACGCGGGAATTCCTTGGAGGAAGATGTTGTATGTTTCTTTGTTCCCTAGTGTGTACCCAGCCTTTCTTGCCAGGCTTTCAAACCTAGTAATGTACTCATCGTAGTCGGATCCCTTCATCCGACAATCCCTGATTTCATTTCGGGCTCGTTGAGCCGCTTGGGTATCCTGAAACTGTTGGCTAAATTCCAGGAGGAACTGATCCCATAATGCTGGGATATTGTCCTGGGGCATGTGCAGCCTATCGATCCATTCGCCCATGTCTCTGACCCATTGGGCCGTATTTTCCCCTTTGATGAGGGTAAGGGTGAAGGCGATCTTTTTAAACAGGGAGTTGTATCCTGCTACGTCTGCATTTAGATGTAGGTACCCTTTTACTTCTTCGATAAAGTCGTCTGCCTTTGATCTGTCTCCTGTGAAGACTTGTGGAAGTGCCCCCATGGTTTTTACATCGGCAGCTGCTGCTACCGGTACTTGTGGGGCATTTGGGTCTGGTCCTGGTGGCCCTCCGGGTCCCCCAGGTCCTCCTGGTCCTCCGCCGGATCCTCCTGGTGGTCCTGCTCTTCTGAGGACCTGTCTGAGGACGTTCTGGATGTGTTGTGGTGCGCTTTGGGTGGTCGTGGATGGTTGTGCGGCAACAGCCGTGGCTGTGGTAGTCTGGGTGGACATGGCTTGTGCGAGGCTAGGGATTCTGGCTCCTGATGGTAAGGCGTCGGTGGGCAGTCCTTGGAGTGGAGTGAGAGTTCTGATAGGAAATACTGGCGCTTTTTCTTCTACTGGGGTGATCTTGATTTTGTTGAAGGCATCGTCGATTTCTTTGACTGCCTCGTCTGATTCTGTGTCTGAGACGACTTTGGGTTCTTCCAATTCTTCGTCAAGGAGCTCGTCAGCCTCTGATCCTTCAGTGTCGTACTCATGTAGTTGCGGGACTGTTCCTCCTAGAGTATACTGTCCTCTATCCCAGTGGACTTCCTTCCACTTGTCGTTGTGAATGCACACCAGCTTTGGGTTGGTTGGTGCTTTGCCTCTTGCTGTGACGATAATCTGTATATCCCGGTCTGTGGGATTGGCTGGGTGTTCTTTGGAGATGTACCGAACTCGGTGGTTCCTTTTGCCGTTAATGGTGTCTACCCAATCGAGGGTCGTAGTCTGCAGTGTCCCTTCTGAACTGCTAGCCGTATTGAAAGAAAGTTGAGTCTAATGTCACCGCCAAGGGATTGACAGCAACAATAGACACACTGAGTCGACAAGCTAGGACTCGAAGTGTCCTAGAAGACTTATAGAATGGAAGTCGACCTGCAAGTCGATGTCGATGCTGGGTTCCCGCTTGCTGAGCTGCAACTCAGTAGCCACCCACAAGGAAGTAGAACACTGCTAAGATTGAGACAAGAGACTCAACTTGCCTCTACCAGGTGTAATGAGTCCCCTATTTATAGTACATGGTACTTGAGGGCAGGCCTAGGGCCTGAAGGGGGCAGTGCTACCTATTTTAAAGCCAGAACAATAACAACCAATGGCGCAAGCCACTCAAGAAAATCACAAGCTGATACGCATGAAACAGGGCATGAACATGAAACAGGGTACGAATCCTCTAGTTGGCTGGTTCCGCAACTTACAGGGGCACGATGGTGTTGAACCATCACCCCAGGCCGGTTACACTTACTGCCATTGAAACATGTCAATCATTGCTGGAAACTCTGCTTAAAGACTTGTACATAAATACACTCATAGAATGGGACCAAAGCCCTAAGCTTGGTCTCTTGTGAATCCTAGACATTCTCAGAGCAATCCTCTGAGTGATCTGAAGCTTCAAGGCCCATTTCCCCTTTCCACTTGTGCCCTAGAATGTACCCTAGGGTCTGCTAAGCAACTTAGTGACATGTTTCACTTAATCTACCATATATAGTAAACCAAGTCCTGATTGGGAACTCTTCAAACTCTGACACATATGTTAAGCACTCAGAAAGGCATTGCCTTTCTTCACTTCAGACAGATGAAGGTCACTGAGTAACAGACCTCTCAGTGCTCTATAGAACCGCCCCTCTGCACTAGCAACCCAGAACCAAGGAGCAGCTCCTTCCATTCATGACCTTAGTGGCATACCAATGAACTAAGTGCAATACAAGGCATATTAGCACTCCAGACATCCCTTCCTTTGAATATGAGTCTTAAGTATCCAAATCAACTCCTTCACATCTAGATCCCCTTCCTCCTTCAGAAGCCAGAGGACAAATACAACCAGCACCACCACTACCAACAGCCATTCTAACAAGGCATTAGAACTCCACAGAAGACAACCAAGACAATGGTCACCAATGCAGATATCATCCTACACTTACAGCAGAGGGATAGGGATAGACCAGACAAACTAACCACTGGACAGAGAGAACGAGCAGCCAAGAGAGCTGCCAGACAGAAATATCAACAGAACCACCACACTCAGTCCAGCATGACAACCTTTGAACAAGGTATCATTTTCATCACACCAGTTGAGCAATACTGACTTGATTAGTAAATGTGTGTGGTACAGTGATGTCTATAAGGACCAAGAAGAATGCAGGTGTGAGGTCAGGACTAGGGATGGATACAGTGGCCATGCAAATGATGCAAGAGGCATAATGAAGATGAAAGGCATGGTGCATAGTCATGAATGTGGTGCCCAGATGTGTGTCAGATGTCCCAGAATGTAAGATAGAAGAACTTATACTCACCTTGATGGAAGTGAGAACAGCAAGGAACAAGTGCCTTGGAGGTCATGGATGCAAGGACAAATTCTGGAATTATTTAGGGGTGTTCCAAACAAGCTAGACAAGGAAACAAGACAATGCATTGATGCTGCCTATGGGATGGTGTAGGGAAAACAGGATGGCATGAGGGAATTGTGCAACAGATGTTCCAGTCAAAGCACCAAGACAAAGAGCTGATGCTGCTCAGGGGGGAGGCATGTGGAAGGAGACAGGAAAAGGAAGGGCTTGAGACTTGAGACTTGCAGTCTTCAGGCAAAGGTAAGAGGAGTCCAACAGTCACTCTAGTCAAGGCAGCAAGACACTTTGTCAATGCTACTCAAGAGGAGGGCGTGTGGAAGGTAGGATGCAGGGACAACAGAACTTGATTGAGTTGTGTTGTATACCAGTGCTGACGCTGGTCTGGTGCTGCTCAAAGGGAGGTGCTCAAGGTGCAGAAGACAGGTGCCAGCACTAGCAGAGCAGAGGAAGCACAAGGGTGTACGGAAAGATAAAGATGAACATCTCACATGTTGAATTCATATTGCCCATTCAGAACATTGCCATTCCATCACTTTCATAAAGGCTCCCAGATAGGACTAACAACTGCATGTGGAGGGTGCAATCACAAGCAGCATCCTTCTCATTATGACCAATTACAGAGGCATACACCTCACTGGCCCACTGGGTCTTTTTACAAGAACAATGAAACAATACTTGCAGATTGGCCTACCACTGCTCTTGCCCTGACACCTCATACTGCATCATCTCCTGTTGGATGGTGCAGCCAGGAAGAGATGCAAGTAAAGAAGGTGGTGCAACCCAGATGTCAGCACAGACCAGGGTGTCCCTCTGCTCAGGCACCAGCTACACTCTGTGTCATGCCAAGGGCTTCTGGTGCAGGCTACAGTCTCAGTCCTGCACATATGTGCCTACAGAGGGCAAAGGCAGAGGGGGCACCATGAAGGAGTAGGTTGAGAGGCCAAAAATAAGAGGTCTGCAGATGATGTATTTAAATGGGGGAAAGAATGAAAGGGTGACATACTGTACTCCTTGAATTTAAAGTTGTGTGGAATGCTGAGAATGCAACAATGGCAGAAGAGACCACTTGGGACTTGCAGTCTTCAGGCAAAAAGGTAGGGAGCAAGGTGCAACAGCTGTTCCACTTGAGGTGGCAAGACAGTTTGTCAATGCTGCTTGAAGGGAGGATGTGCTGAAGGAAAGGAGATGGGCAGAAGGCATGGCTTGAGACTTGTGGTCGTCAGGCAAAAAGGCAGAGAGTAAGGTGCAACAGTCATTCCAGTTGAGGCAGCAAGATAAAGCATTGATGCTGCTTTAAGGGGAGGATATGCCGAAGGAAAGAGACAGACAGAGGGGAGAACTTGAGCATGTATAAGGAGAAAGAAAAAGAAATGGCCAGGGACAGGCTCTATGCCATATCCAACATGTGCATGGAGATTGGAGTTGGCAGTCAAAGAGTACATGTAAAAAAGAAATGGGGACATTCATCAATATCCTGCATATCATAGTGCATTCATTGATGGCTTAAGCGCTTAGTCTTTCCATCGCCTTCCTCCCTCAGGTTAAAAATTTACATCCTTGCAGCTGCCATCTTATTGCTGTTATCAAAAGAGTTAGCAATTCATAATTTTGAAAAAAAAAATTGTGTCAAAATGTAGCACAGAAGTTTTTATTTATATCTCATGAAATACTCATTGTATCCTTGCAAGTTGTATATGAAAGTTGTAGTAGTTGTTGAGCCTGAGGTGCCCATGGCAAAAATAGTGTGGTTTGACCACAAATTGTTAATCTGGTTTTGAAGCTGCTCACAAATGATGTTTTCATTTATACTTCAATTTCTATGCTACAGGGCACTGAGAGCTATGCATCCCCAGCCTATGGGCTATAATACTAAGGTGCTACAACAAGAATAATAATATTTGAGTGCACTGTTAGTGATTTGGAGCAGATTTTTGTGCTCAGCCCACCCATGACAAATACATAAATCTTGGCTCGTACTCCTTACTCCTTACCCCTCATTCTTATTAATAATCTATGAACCCTAGACTCGTCTTATTTTCTCGGCTTCTGTGTCTGCCCCAGGCTTCACACCTCATCTCTGGTCTCTTGCCCAGTGCCTCCCTCTCCTGTCCCAGATTAAAAAGAGTGTGGCCTTTTCCAAACTTTTTTTTTCTTTGTGCTTACATTTATTCCTTTGTTGTTCACATTCATGTCCTTACTTGCCTGCCCACATCTGCTCGCCATCACCCACATGCACCAGCCTACCCCTGCTTTGCCCATGCCTACTCGCCTCCACCTGCCACCTGCCTGCACCTGCCCATGTGCATCCACCTCCACCTCACCTGTCCCACCTGTCCAGGATTGAAAAGGGTGCAGGGTTTTCCATCCAATGACCCAAGAACAAACTTGGAGGTGGGAATATAATTCAGTGCATGAGCTTGGACCTCTATGTTTTTCCTTTGTGCTTACATATGTTTCTCTGTTGTTCATATTTATGTTTGCATTCACCCACTCACACCTCTGCCCACCATCACCCACATCCACCTACCTACCCCTGCTTTCTTGCCTATGCCCACTTGCCTCCACCTGCCTACACATGCCTGTTTCTGCCCATGCACATCCGCCTCCACCTCACCCACCTCACCTCTGACCCCTTGCCTGGTGCCTCTCTCACCTTCAGAATTGAAAAGTGTGCGTCCAAACTACCCAAGAACAAGCTCGGCAGCAGGAATATAGTTTGGTGCGTGATCTTTGACCTCTTTTCTTTTCTTTGTGCTCACATTTGTTTCTCTGTTGTTCACATTCACATTCCCACTCACCCACCCATGTCTCTGCCTGCCGTCACCCACATGCACCTGCCTACCCCTACTTTCCAGCTATGCCCATTCACCTCCACCTGCTTGTATGCACCCACCTCCACTTGCCTACACCCGCCTCTGCCTGCCCATGCGCATCCACCTCCACCTAGCCCACCTTGCCTCTGACCTCTCGCCCAGTGCCTCCCTCGCCTTCAGGATTGAAAAGTGTGCATCCAAATGATCCAAGAATGAACTCAACAGCAGGAATATAGTTTGGTGCATGAGTTCAACCTTTTTTGTTTTTTTGTGCTCACACTTATTCTCTGTTGTTCACATTCACACCACTCACCCACCCATGCCTCTGCCTGCTGTTGCCTGCATGCACTTGCCTACCCCTGCTTTCCCACCATGCCCACTCCCCTCCACCTGTCCATGGCACCCGCCTCCACCTGCCCATGTGGATCTGCCTTCACCTGCACATGTTCACCCCCATACACCTGCCCCCATGCTTTCTCGCCCATGCCTGGCTGCATGCACCTGCTGTGCCTGCACCTGCCTGGGCATGCCCATGCCCACCTCACCCTTGTGCTTGTGTCAGTGAAACTCCCAGTTGCCATGCACCTCACCAGCTCCTGTATTCAGAGGAGTCCACAATTGTGGGTCTTCTCAGATGCAGGAGCTGTGAACAGCACAAAGGGAGACAGTGGGAGACAGTGGGTCTACCTCCACCCATCTACTGTGGGTACGCTAGTATGGGTATGTGACCCACATGGGTCTAGCTGACCCATGCCATGATGAAGTGCAGCTGAAGAGAGGTGTTCACACAGAGAAAGAACTCTGTAGGAGATGAGACATTTTGCTCACTCCCAAGGGTGTATTTATAGTCCCTATGGTCTACATATGTCCATAAGCCCTTAGGTGGTGAGTACAGGTGTCCACTATATCACATAATTACAATATTCTACATATGGATGAGTCCAATGAGTCTGCACATACCCTGAGCCCTCAGAAGGGGTACACATAAGTGTAGAACCATACTAAAAGGTCTATATGTGACTGTAACTACATGATCGTAAAGACAGTAGGTAAAGTGTCAATCTGAAACAGTTCAATCATACAATAATTGGGTCAGATAACAAAAGAGAGTTCTTAGATTGGCCATAAGGGCATAATCACATTGTTCTAGGGTATCATACATACATAGGTGTCCATGCAGTCTATGTGCCGACATGTGCTCACTAAGTCCGTAATTGTCCTGGAGCATTTAAGTGCCCCTTGTAATGTCCAGGCTGGTTCTACCAAACCCTTGAGTGTGAGACTGTCCAGTCCAGGCATAGCTGCACAGATGTTCTGTCTCAACATGCCAATCCCTAAGTTCCAAGCCACTTGTTGCTGGCCATTGCCCTAGCTCTCTTAAGGCCACTTGCACAAGGGCAGGTGGCTCTGCTCAGTCCGCATCACCCACATTTGTTGGCCTTGTGCCATTGCAGGACAATGTGATTGGAGTAGAAGGGCCTTTTTCTTCTCCCTCTCTCTGTTATTCTATCCTCTCAGGACAACACAACAATACTTGTGTGCCATTTAGCAGTCTAGTGTAATCTAAGTACAAGGTAGTAATAGTATTCAAATATAGTTACAATGATGAAACTACTCTTCTGCATCATCTAGTGTGACAGAGTAGCAGCTTCATGAAGTTCAACATGTAGGGTTAGGTTTGTTACATCTCATTGTGATCAAATGCATTGTCACGCTAGGACATCACGTGTCTTAGTGTGAGGGTTCGAGTTCAGTTCAGTTCAGTTCAGTTCAGTGTTTGGACGCCTTGTCCAAGTCTGGTTTCTGATATGGTTCGAGGTTTGGAGTTCTGTCCTTAGAACTTGTACGGTTGTAGGTTCTGAATGGTGTGTAGCAACGCCGGCTGTTCTGTTTGCACTTCAAGGAAGTGATGTCTGGAGGTGCAATGACATCTTGTATTGCACTTAGTTCATTGGTGTTCACACTAAGGTCGTGAATGGAAGGGGTTCTGGTGTCTTGTAGGAGCAGCTCCTGGTTGCTACTGGTGTGTCATAGTATGTGGCATGTATTACAGAGGTCATAGTATGCGACTTGTTTATATAGACAGCTAGAGTTCCTTTACTAGTGGCCTTCGTATAGACAGCTAGAGTTCCATTACTAGCAGCCTTCGGGTTCGGGTTCTGGGTGGGAAAGATGGCGTCTTTCTGTCGGAGTTGTTCAGAGTTTCAAGTGAAGAGCAAATGTGGCTCTAAGTCGATTTAGCAGGCCTTAGGGTACGTTCTAAGGTGCAAGGGGATGGTTCTGATGGTTCTTAAGCTTAAGTTCACAAGGGATGAACTTGGAAGTCCTGTATTATACAAGAGACTAAGCTTAAGGCTTGAGTCTCACTTTGGGGGGCTTTTATAGGCCCTGTGGCTACTGTACAGTAAGTACATATGACTAAGTAGAGGGATGATGCATCTCTACGGCATCGTACTAAGCATATATGACTACAAGATAGTAAGCATGTATGACTAAGTAAGTGATGATGCATTTAGATGGCATCCTACTAAGCCTATATGACTAAGAGGCTGGATGACGCGTTCAAGCAGCATCATGAGGCTGTGAGACTACAAAACACGACAGCATATTAGTCTGAACATATTAGTAATGAGCCGAGGCAACACAACATAAAGTGGAGGGCAGTGAAGTGTAATAGAGGTGTGGTAATGTATAGGGATGGATGTGGAAAGGGCTCCCTGCCAGTCCGTGAGAAAGCGAATACTATATATAGTAAAAAATGATGTAAGCATCAATAGTCCAGCAGTCCATAACATCACCCCCTGTTTAGAGTCTTTGGGAGCATCCTTGGCGAGACTCCCTGTAGGGGCAGTTGCGACGGATGTGGCCGTGCGGCAGCACTTGTGGCACTTCTTGTGGTTCTTGACAGCCCCCCAGGACCATATGTACTCGTCGTCGTTGTCAGTGTCAAGGGGGGCAATATGTTTGAGATACTCAGGGACTTTGAAATCTTTGAGCATCTTGTTGCAAGCAACCTTTTCAAGGTTGCTCCAGGGGACTGGCTGCACTTTGAGGCCAGTCACGATGTGGTTGAAGGTGTTGGCATCCTGCAATCCTCCCAACCACTCCATCTTCTTCATACACATGAATGCTGCCTTGATTTTGAGCTTGAGCATTTCTTGCTCAAGATAGTGGTCGTCTTCTTCCCACTTGTGGTAGGCGATGACGGCTGCTGTTAGTGACTTGTCTCCCTCATCCTGCATGGTGTTATTGATGCTCTCAGCAAACAGTTCCCTGCCAGAGAACAGTCTGCTGTGA
Organism: Russula compacta; assembly: GCA_022376555.1. NCBI lineage: Eukaryota > Fungi > Basidiomycota > Agaricomycetes > Russulales > Russulaceae > Russula > Russula compacta. The sequence continues at coordinate 262,405 of WTXH01000013.1, forward strand.
TGTTTGGTGTATCCAGCAGCAGGATGTGTGGAGGGGATGGGATGGAGTAGGTCTGTATAAATTGGGTGTCCCTTACCCATGGTGGTGCTGATGAGGGGGTAGCAGTCGTTGTCGAAGTGGTACTTGAAGTACTTGGCATGCTTGGCTCCTCCCTTTTCATTGGGGAAAATGAATGGCTCGAAGGTGCGGGTGCGGTAACCAGGGCCTGGGTGTTTGTCGCTCACCTCACCCTTTGTCTGATCCTCCTCCTCCTTGTGGACTCATCATTTGCATATTTCTTCGTCTTCTTCTTTTTCTTGCTGGGAGCAAGCTGGCTTGGCTCCTAGTGCATGAAGGGCGTCGCAGACATCACCTGCTGGAATGTGCTGAGTGTATATGGTGGTGGTGCTGGCCTGCTTGCAAGCATTTGTGAGGGCATCGATCCTAAGGTTAGTGGAGGTAGAAAGTGGGGAAGCTGGGGCACTGTCGATTGAATACCCCATAGGGGTAAGTGGTGGTGGGGAAACGGATCCCCAGGAGCTGTTGTTGGTGGAGGAGGTATCCTCAAGAAAAGTAAGGGGGTAAAAGTGGTTGGTGGGTAGACTGGTTGTGGATGCCATAGGGGTGGTGCTGACGATGGCAGCCATTGGTACTGTGGTTGGGGCTGAATGTTTCAAAAGTGGGGAATGGTGGAAGTGGGTGTAGAGAGATGAGAAGTGTGGTAGTGGTAGTGGAGTTGGTTTGGTAGTAAGTGGCTGAAGAGGCAGTTGCTTGCTGAGGTCTTTTGTCTTATTCATGGGTCCTTATATGTTTTGACCCCCTGTTTAGGTTTCTTTGGTCCTGTGAAATTCTTCGAGGAGTTCTGGAGCATGTAGGTCATCACTGCTGACCCATGAGTTGTCTGATGTGGGGTATCCTTTCCATCTGACCAGGTATTGTGTCACGCTGGACTGAGCGTGGTGGTTCTGTCGATGTTTCTGTCTGGCAGCCTCCTTGGCTGTTCGTTCTATTGCTATGAGGGGTAGGGCATCTGGCCTGTCTCTGTCTTTCTGTTGTAAGTGTAGGATGATATCTGCATCGGTGACCGTCGTCTTGGTCGTCTTCTGTGGAGTTCTAACACCTTGTTAGAACGGCTGTGGGTAGTGGCGGTGCTGGCTGCTGTCGTTCCCTATCTCCTAAAGTAGGAAGGGGATCTAGATGTGAAGGAGTCGATTTGGATACTCAAGACGAGTGTCCAAAGGAAGGGATGTCTGGAGTGCTGATACGCCTTGTATTGCACTTAGTTCGTTGGTATGCCACTAAGGTCGTGAATGGAAGGAGCTGCTCCTTCCTGCTGGGGGTTCTGGTGCAGATAGGGTGATTCTATAGAGCACTGAGAGGTCCGTTACTCAGTGACCTTCGTCTGTCTGAAGCGAAGAAAGGCAACGCCTTTCTGAGCGCTTAACGTATGTGTCGGAGTTCGAAGAGTTCCTAATTGGGACTCGGTTTACTATATATGGTAGATTAAGTGAAACGCGTCACTAAGTCGCTTAGCAGACCCTAGGGTACATTCTAGGGCGCAAGTGGGAGGGAAAAGGGGCTGGGAAGCTTCAAATCACTCAGAGGATTGCTCTGAGAATGTCTAGGATTCACAAGAGACCAAGCTTAAGGCTTTGGTCCCCTTCTATGAGCGTATTTATACACAAGTATTTAGGTGGAGTCATCAGCAGTCTATGATGCGTTTCAGCGGCAGTAAGGCCACGAAACTCGTCGGCATATTAGTGTAAGTAATCTAGTAATGAGCCGAGGCAACACAACAGCAGAAGGGATCGGCAGGAGTGTAATAGCGGTAGGGTAAGGTAAGGAGGGGGAAGTGGTGACGACTCCAGCCGAGCTGTGGGAAATATGTACATATAAGGCAAGTATATTAGTAAGCGTAAGTGTTCCAATAGTCCACCATGACATATTGGCGCTGACCCTTGTGCCCATGTTTCCTTTCTGCGATAATTTCATCAACTTCATATTCTTCTTTGCCTTCTATTGTGTCAGGTGGTGGTCATTTGTAAGGCTTGCTGTACTCCTTGGTTTCTGTATAAGGTGTTATTAGATCCACATGAAACACATCGTGTATGTTCATGTTCGGAGGTAGGTTGAGCTGGTATGCCACTGCTGATATTTGCCGACTGATGGTGAAGGGTCCTATGCGCTTTGGTGCCATTTTCTTTGATGGTGCCTTTGTTTTGATGTTGTGCGCATCAAGCCATACTTCTTGTCCTTCCTTGTATGTCTTGATTGGTTTCTTTATTTGGGTCTTCCTTTGCAGCAATTGGTGGGCTATTGTTCTTGCCTTGGTAAGTTCTTCTATTCAGGTGGCAGTGGCAGGTACTGTTTCATCGCCATCTTTCCAATTTGCTTGTGGGTTAGTCCCCATGATTAGTTGATGTGGCATCAAGCCCGTTGTTTCATGTTTCCACGTGTTGTGAGCGAATTCTGCTACTGGGAGGTACTGGGCCCAATTGTTTTGAACTCCATTGGCAAATTGTCTTAAGTAGCCTTCGATCCATTGGTTCATGCGTTCGCTTTGTCCATCTGTTCTTGGGTGGAAGGCGGTACTCAAGTTTTGTCTTGTCCCAATTGCTTTACACATGGTACATGCAAAGTTGCCTGTAAATCTTGGGTCTCTGTCTGATATGATTCGTTTTGGTGTTCCAAACCAGGGGAATAAATGGCGGAGGTATAGTCCAGCTACTCCTTCTCCATCGATAGTTTTCTTGCAGGGTAAGAATATGGCAGCTTTGGAACATCCTTGGTCAACAATTGTAAGGATTGAGTCATATCCTTTTGACTTTGGTAGGTCAGTTATGAAGTCCATGGATATATATTGGAATGGTCCTTCTTCGACCAGAGTGTCAAAGTGGTGTAGAGGTGTGTGGGCAACTCAGATTGTCTTGCTTTCTTGACACTTAGCACATCCTTTGACATAGTTTTTGACAAATTGTCTGAGTCTTGGGCCATGGAAGCATCCTTTGACAAGGTCCCAAGTGTTCTTGATGCCTGGATATCCTCCAATAGGCAAGTTATGTAGTTCTTGGAGGGTTTCTTGTCACTGATTGGTGTCATCTGGCATGTATATTGTTCGAGAAAAAAGAGGATCGGGTAAAATTGTCACGTGTTCGTTGACTTCTACCCCCCTTTTAAGGTCTTCTCTTTGAGATAGGAGGTCAGCAATTGTGTTTTGCTTTCCTGGGATGTGGTGGAGTAGGAAGTTGAAGTCAGCAAGGTGGGCCATCCATCTTGCTTGTCTAGGCATGATTTTATGTGCTGATCTGAAATATTTCAGATTATTGTGGTTGGAGCATATCTGGATTTGTTGGGTAGCTCCTAAGAGGTAGTGACGGAAGGCTTTGGTGGCAGCTACTATTGCTAGCAGCTCTCTGTCGAAGATATCGTAGTTTTGTTCTGCTGGCGATAGTGACTTTGAAAAATAGGCCACTGGGTGTCTCCCATCTTCAAAATCTTGGGATAGGGTGGCTCCTATTGCGAAGGTGGATGCATCAGTGTCCAATATAAAGGTTTTGGTTTGGTCCGCTGTTCATAGGATGGGGTAACAGATAAATTCTGTTTTGAGGGTTTGGAATGCTTCTTCTTCCTTTGGTCCCCATTGCCATTGTTTGTTCTTCTTCATTAGGTTGTGTAGGGGTCATGCAATTTCGGAGTAGTGTGCAATAAAGTCTTTATAAAAGTTTCCAAATCCTAGAAATGCATGAACTTGTTTGACAGTTTTAGGAGTTGGCCAGTCAGTGATTGCTTTGACTTTGACTGGGTCCATTTTGATGAGGCCGCCTCCTACTATCATTCCTAGGTATTCCACTTCTTCTTTGTGGAATTCGCACTTTTCTGGCTTTAGGTAGAGGTCGTTGTTAGTGAGGATTTGTAGGACTTCATCTACTTGTTGTTGATGTTCTTTCTAAGTTCTGTCGGTTGCAATGAGGATGTCATCCATGTATATGAAGACATTTCCCTTTGCTAATTGTTCCCTGAAGATGATGTCCATCATGCTTTGGAAGGTAGCTGGGGCATTTTGCATTCCAAAGTACATGACTTTTGATTGAAAGAATCCTCGGTTTGTTTTGAAGGCAGTTTTGTGTTGGTCTTCTGGTCTAATAAGGATATTGTTATACCCCCATCGTACATCGAACTTTGTGAAGTGCCTCTTGTGTGCCAGTTGTGGGATGAGATCTTGAATGAGGGGGAGAGGGTAATTGTTAGGGACCGTCCATTTGTTTAGTTGTCTGTAGTCTTGTACAGGTCGGAGTTTTCCATCTTTCTTTTTGACAAAAAAGAATGGTGAAGCATATGGTGATTTGGACAGTTCAATATATCCCTTGTCTTGATGTTCTTTGAGGAACTCTTCTAATGCATCTTGTTCCTTGGGAGACAGAGGGTATATTTTGCAGTCAAATGATGTGGGTGTGTCGGGTTTAAGGTCGATGGTATGGTCCCAGGGTTTTGATTCAGGGATTCACTTTGAAGCTTCTTCACTGAAGACCCTTTTGAAGTGTTGGTATTCCCTAGGTACCAGTTGGTGCCATTCCTTTTTCTCCTTCTTGCTGGCTTCATCTATTGCCAGCTGGGTGGACGTCGTAGTTTTCCATACTTGGAATATGGGTGGTCTTTTGTTGACATCTTGGGTGGATGCTATAACATGTCCTCATATCTTTCCTTCTTTCCAGCTAATATCCGGATCAGTGGTTCGTAGGAATGGGTATCCTAGGATGATGTTGTCTTTTCCTAGATTGGTGACAAAGAAGGGTAGTTCCCTTCGTATGCCTCTATGTTGAATAGTGAGGTGTATTGTCTCTGTGATTTGTCCTGCTGCATTAATAGTCCCATCAACATTTCTGGCAGTCCGGGGTTTGTCTAACTTCTGTCTAAGAAGTTTGAAACGTTTGACAATTTGAGGGGAGATGAAGTTTTCTGTCGCTCCACTGTCGATTAATGTTTGAATCTCAGCCTGTTGGTCCTTGTGATGCAATATTAATTGAGTTTGTACTGATCGTATCTTTGGTATGAAGGCATCATTTTGGAATAAAGTCCGAATGATGGCCATGTCATTCAGACTTGTCGGAAATCCACTCCTCTTTCTCTCATGGCATTCATCCATTCGAGCTTTTTGTTGTCAGAGAATTGGATCATTCTGTTGGCTAGTTCAACCATTTCGTCCTGTTCTTGAGGCTCTTCTTCTTCTTCTTCTTCTTCTTCTTCTTCTTCTTCTTCTTCTTCTTCTTCTTCTTCTTCATCATAATACTCCTGGTCTTCTTCTTCTTCTTCTTCTACTTCTTCTTCTTCTTCTTCTTCTTCTTCTTCGACTACCTTAATGTAGGAAGGTTTAGGCAATGGTCTGGGATTGAACTTCTTCTTTGGACAATCCTTCGCCATGTGTCCTTGTTGACTGCATTCAAAGCACCGTCCTTCAACTCTATGCTTCTGTCTTTCTTCATTGGTGTTTGCTTTTCAGATGGCATCAACCTGCATAGGTGTGCCATTGGTGTATGGTCATCTTAGAGGTTTCTGAGAGGGTGGTGGTTTGGTAGGGAGGAAGCTAGCTCGCTTGGGTCCCCAGTTAGGCATAGGCCACTTCCCTTCTCTGAAGATTAGGTTCTCTTTCTCCTGTGTCTTTGCTTCTGTCTGGACAGTGGCCACATAGTCTACAAAAGTGGTTAGTCCAGGGTGCATCCTTAGAGTCCTTTATCCTAATCCAGGTGGTAATCCTTGGAGGAACATTTGGAGGGTTGCTAGTGCGTTGGGGTGGTATCCTGCCTTTATGGACAGGGTCCTGAACTGTGCTATATAGCTGTCTAGGTCACCTTGCTTCATCTTTAATTGTTGGAGCACAGTGGTGGCTTTGGTGACTTTATGGATGTCTGTAAATGCGGCTGTAAAGGCAGATTCAAATGTAGCCCAGTGTATTTTGTCTTGAAAGGGTACATTATGGTTGTAGTGTTGATCTTGGAGGTGATCAACTCTATCATAGACCCAGTCGTCGACTAGGGGTCCTTTGATATAGGATAATGCAAGGGTGGCCCTCTTGTAGGGAATTTGCATTGTTTTATTGTCTTCATTGAGTACTCTGTATAGTTTGAATTCCCTTAGCAATTTGTCGCTTTTGCTACGGTCTCCCATGAATGCTTCTGGGGGAGTACCGTTCCATTTGCCATTTCCTTGGCCTGGAGGCAGAGCTACTTGTGCTCCTGCTTGTTGTGGACCTGGTGGAGGTCCTCCTGCAGGTGGTTGAGGCTGCTGGGGTTGTTGTGGTGGCGGTACGTTTGCCATAAAGATTTGTATTTGTTGAGGTGGTAACAAGTGTTCTTGTTGGTTGGGGGCTATTACTTGGATTGGTGGTCCGGTGTGAAGGGCTAGGAGGTTTATTTGTTTGCCTAGTTGTTCTACGTCTGCTGGTAGAGGTGGTTCTTGTGCTGGTGGTTGTGGGGCTTCAAGTTGCACATGGTGCTGGGGTGTTTCTTCATGGTACATTGGTGGATCGGCTTCTTCTGGTGTGTGAGGTCGATGATCAGAGTAATGGTCTGATCCTTGTTCTTCTTCGTCGTCTGAGTTGTCTTCTGTGTGTTGCAAAACCCTTGGTGAGTGTAGATCAGTGGCTCTGGGGGTTTGTGTTCTTTCAACTTGTGGTTCTGCAAGTTCTTCTCTTGCAGTAGTTGCTGGGGTTAATGTGATGCGAAAGGGGCAGTAGTCTGGGTGGTAAGGATCGTCTATTAATGGGTAGCCTGTTCCTGCTGCTCTGTAGTCGATTCTGTCTTGGTCGTAGGCCCAATAAAGGTTGTCAACGTCTCTGGTGAGGGTGTACCAATGTCCTTGAATAAATTTGACTGGTACTCTTTGGATTGCACTGGTGTGTTCACTTAGTACGTCGAGGTTGTATCCTCTGTTTGGTCCTTGGACAATCCAATGGATGTTTTGTCTGGTGATATGGGTGGGAGATTTGGTTCTGATCTTCGGTCGATGCAGACCCTTGTACTTCCTGGGAAGGCTCTAGGATGGACGTAAGGTTCTCTTCTGAATTCGTCTGTGGTGGCAGATATTGTGGGTAGTAATAGGTGTTGGTTCTACTGTCGTATACTCTTGACAGTATTACATGTGTATTGTGCACAGGGATCGGGTTGTTCGAGTGGATAGCCATCTTGGCTTTTCTGGTAAGCTTAGTCTGATATCACACTAGGACGTCACATGTCTTAGTGTGAGGGTTCGAGTTCGGTTCAGTTCGGTTTGGAGTTTGGATGCCTTGTCCAAGTCTGGTTTCTGATATGGTTTGAGGTTCGGAGTTCTGTCCTTAGAACTTGTACAGTTGTGGGTTCTGAATGGCATGTAGTGACACCGGCTGTTCTGTTCGCACTTCGAGGAAGTGATGTCTGGAGGTGCAATGACATCTTGTATTGCACTTAGTTCATTGGTGTTCACACTAAGGTCGTGAATGGAAGGGGTTCTGGTGTCTTGTAGGAGCAGCTCCTGGTTGCTACTGGTGTGTTGTAGTATGCAGCACGTATTACAGAGGTCATAGTATGCGACTTGTTTATATAGATGACTAGAGTTCCTTTACTAGTGGCTTTCGTATAGACGGCTAGAGTTCCATTACTAGCAGCCTTTGGGTTCGGGTTCTGGGTGGGAAAGACAGCATCTTTCTGTCAGAGTTGTTCAGAGTTTCAAGTGAAGAGCAAATGCGGCTCTAAGTCGATTTAGCAGGCCTTAGGGTACATTCTAAGGTGCAAGGGATGGTTCTGATGGTTCTTAAGCTTAAGTTCACAAGGGATGAACTTAGAAGTCCTGTATTATACAAGAGACTAAGCTTAAGGCTTGAGTCTCGCTTTGGGGGGCTTTTATAGGCCCTGTGGCTAATGTACAGTAAGTACATATGACTAAGTAAAAGGATGATGCATCTCTATGGTATCGTACTAAGCATATATGACTACAAGATAGTAAGCATGTATGACTAAGTAAGTGATGACGCATCTAGATGGCATCCTACTAAGCCTATATGACTAAGAGGCTGGATGATGCGTTCAAGCGGCATCATAAGGCTGTGAGACTACGAAACATGATGGCATATTAGTCTGAACATATTAGTAATGAGCCAAGGTGACACAACATAAAGTGGAGGGCAGTGAAGCGTAATAGAGGTGTGGTAATGTATAGGGATGGATGTGGAAAGGGCTCCCTGCCAGTCCGTGAGAAAGCAAATACTATATATGGTAAAAAATGATATAAGCATAAATAGTCCGGCAGTCCATAACATGCATTCAGCACATCAACAACATGCTCAAACATCATTATTCTTGTTGTAGCACCTCAGTATTATAGCCCATAGGCTGGGGATGCATAGCTCTCAGTGCCCTGTAGCATAGAAATTGAAGTATAAATGAAAACATCATTTGTGAGCAGCTTCAAAACCAGATCAACAATTTGTGGTCAAACCACACTATTTTTGCCATGGGCACCTCAGGCTCAACAACTACTACAACTTTGATATACAACTTATAAGGATACAATGAGTATTTCATGAGATATAAATAAAAACTTCTGTGCTACATTTTGACACAATTTTTTTTTTCAAAATTATGAATCACTAACTCTTTTGATAACAGCAATAATCATAAAGACACTTTAACTTTTTTTTCAAAGTATTTTGGATGGATAACTTCCAAATAACTCTTTAACTTTTTATAGAGTATTTCATGGGTATTTTCAGTCACAATACCCTGGTTTGCATGCAGTGTAAATAAAAGCTCTGCTACTATGTTATGGTGATGATGTTCAGAGTAATTTGCCCTTGGTACCGTGATGTTCTGACAACAATTTCGTAATCTCACCACGTCCTCTCTCCGAAGCAACTTGGAAAGCAGTCCTGCCTTTTCCATTCTCCGCATGTACACTCGCACCATGCCCAAGCAGCAGGTTTACCAGCCTGTGGTCCCCGTACTCCGATGCACGATGTAAAGGAGTTTCACCATTCGTCATCCGTGCATTTGGGTCTGCTCCTTTCTCGAGCAGCATCTGTGCTACCACTGTGGCACAGCCCTTCGATGCACGATGTAAAGGAGTTTCGCCATCCGTCGTCCGTACGTTCGGATCTGCGCCAAGCTCCAGCAGCACGTGTGCGATCGCGGATTTTCCCCGGTCCGATGCTAAATGTAACGGCGTTTCGCCGTCCGTCATCGGTGCGTTTGGTTTTGCACCATGCCTGAGCAGCATGCGCGCCATCTCGGGATCCCCATACCGCGATGCACGGTGTAGTGGGGTTTCGCCATCCGTCCTGGGCGCGTTTGGACTGGCATCATGCTCCAGCAGCAGCTCTGCTACATCACATTTCCCATACCGCGATGCACGATGTAGCGGGGTTTCGCCATCCGCCATCCGTGCATTTGCATCTGCCCCGTGCTCCAGTAGCATGTGTACTATCTCGCGCTTCCCGCCGGAACTCGATGAAAGATGTAAGGGGGTTTCGCCGTTCGCCCTTGGTGCATTGGGATTTACACCACGCTCCAGTAGCATGCGTGCCATCGCGGTCCTCCCGTACTGCGATGCAAGATGTAAGGGGGTTACGCCATCTGTCTTTCGTGCATTTGAGTCCGCACTATGCTCCAGCAGCAGCTGCGCTGCTTCTGTGCTCCCATCGCACGATATAGGATGTAACGGGGTTTCGCCGTCCGTCTTCTGTGCGTTCGGATCCGCTTTATGCTCCAGCAGCATGCGTACTAGCTTCATGTTCTTGTACAACAATGCGCGACGTAATGGGGTTTCGCCGTCCGTCGTGCGTGCGTTTGGATTTGCACCATGCTCCAGCAGTAGACGAGCGGCCTCTATGTTTGTACGCCCCGATGTATAATATAATGGTGTTTGGCTGTCCTTCGTCTGTGCGTTCGGATCTGCACCATAACTGAGCAGCAGGCCCACTGCCTCGGGCACATTGTAGTCTGCTGCAAAATGTAATGGGGTCTTGCCTTCCATCTCACTTGCATTTGATTCTGCCCCGTGCTCGAGCAGTGATCGAACGACCTTGGGGTCATAGTTATCGCCTGCTAGGATTGCGGCGTGTAATGGAGTCTTGCCGTTGTCTTCCTGTACGTTGATCTCTGCTTTGCACTCGAGTAATACCTCAACAAGCTCCAGATCTCCACCGTAAACTGCGGAGTGCAACGGAGACCGCCCGTTGAAGCCCCGGAGATTCACGGATGAACCCTTGCGATGGAGTAGTTTCGCAACTTGGAAATGTCTCCACGCCAATGCCGCCACAACTGGAGTCACATAGAAGCCGCCCTGGGCGTTCACATGCTCCGGATATTCGGCCATCAGGTGTTCTGCGAGATCGTGAAATCCGCAATACGCGGCATAATATAAGGGGGTTGCGTCGACCTTTGAAGGGTGTGGGAAACCGGGAAGGGCTGAGGTAAAGGGTAAGTGGGCTTCTATGTCGTACGACCTGCGCCAAGTCACAAAGTGTGGCTTATTCGGATCAAAGAGAGATTCTATCGGCTTTCGTAGGCGCGACGACACACCCCCGAACCTGGCATGGTCGACCCAGCATCCAGCAGCATAAATAGCCAAAGGAGAGCTGCTCCCGATGCTGTTACTTTCAGTGCGATCATCAGCACGGAGAAAAATGCTCAAGCATGCCTGAGCTAGGATCGTGTGCGCAGGCTCAAGAGTGATAAAATAGCGCGAGACATCTTCGCTTGAAGTGGCGAGGCGAGGCGAGACCAGGAATTCCTTGACTGAGAAATGCGAGAACTGCACAACTCGTGAATCATCGTTGTAGACGATGGTGATTAAACTGGAGCATGATGATAGAATTGCTTGTTCTTGATCTTCCCAACGCCAACTTGGGTTCAACTTTGGAATTCCTTCAGCATCGTCAAAGTCAACCGCAAGCACCTCTGCAAGTTCTTCCACGCGAAGTGGCATAAAAGCCACAACGAGACACTGTAACAGACGTAAAGCGTGGTCTCTGTTTGGCTTCTTGATTTCCTTCAATATACGCTCGTACGTCTCGTCCAAGGATTCTGGTAATTCCGAGAGGGTGCGTCGGACACTCGGTGGAAAACATTGCCGAAGGGTTTCCAATTGACAGAATACCCACCGAAACCTGCTCGACGATTTGAAAATGACTACAACCATAAAGCGATTCGCTTACATTCCATCGGCTCTCTCACAGAGCGTCTCAATCACGAGTTCCTTGTCCTCCGTCCTCCATCTCCTCATAATGGGTTCCGAATCCGAGCAGACCACAGACCTAACGTAGTCTAGAATATCTTTCTTCTGTCCACTTTGATCGTGAAGAGATACTCGGAGAGTGGTCAGTGGCTCGAGGGCTTCTCGTATGTCGATTTCCGGTCGGCTTGTGATACATATATGGAGATTTGGAAGGTGAAGGTTGATCAGGTCCTTCATTCGCCGAAGAACCCGTTCGCGAGGAGATGGAAACCCAGATGTGTCGGGGCATTCGTCGAGAGCATCAATGATAAGGTAGACTGGGCGTTGACTTGGGAGTGTGAGCATTTCTTTCAGGCATTGCATCAAGGCGTCATCACTGGGCTGTCGCGTGCCGTTGCCTTGCCTCGAATAAAAACTTGATAGAATGTCGCAACAAGGACCCGAGCTCTCAGAGAATTGGGTAAGGATGGATGTGACTAGGTCGTGAAAATGTTGTTTGGTTTTGTCCCGGAAATCAAAATAAAAATAGCCCATCAGGGCTTGTCCGGTCGCACACATCGTTTCGATATCTTGGATGATTGTTGAGCTGAAAGACGACTATCAGTAACTCCTGAAAGAGATAGTCAAGAATTCACAAACCACAGAACAGTCTTGCCAGAGCCAGCTGTAAATAAGAGATACCATCAGGTGATGTCTGGAATGGGGTGAGACCAGTGCGCACGTTTCCCATGGATCCAAAGAAGTGAACCAGTTGACTTCCATTCGTTGAACATGCTACCTTGGAAAAACCAGGATACTGTTCCCTCGTGATGAGCACCACGAGCTATGTAATGATTCGTGGATGGGTCCGGTGGAGAGAGCCATTTGAGATGGCTTTCGCGCAACTGGTTCTCTAGAAGGATTGGAAGAAGTTCCACATTGATCACTGACGAGATTTTGAGATGACTCACGTTTCATTTGATCCACGTCATTGGCTGTCTGTTGGATGACACCCTTTGTTTCCTTTCCATCTGGGAGGATTAGGGTTAAAAACTCATTTTGTGACTGAATGAGGATCAACTGCGTACCATGAATGACTACGGCGATATTGTCATTTACCGTCTTCACCCTAACATCAACACTGGCCACTTTATCGTTGACCGCGGCCACTCTATCATTAACGACGGCCACCCTGTCGCCGACGCCAGCCAATTTATCGTCCATCCCGGCTACCCTATCATCCATTCCAGCCACCCTGTCGTCGACGTCGGCCAGCTTATCATCCATGCTGGCCACTCTATGGTCGACCCCGACTATTTTTTCGTCGACGCCGGCCACCCTGCCATCAACAACTCCGACCCTGTCGTTGATAGCATGCGTGGACTTCAGTACTTCTGCAATGGCCATCCGTGCTTCCTCATTTGTCAGCGTGTCTAGCCTCTTCAGCGCATCCTCGAGATCAGTCCTCCCGGTCAGTCTCTTCAAAAACTTTTCTGAATATTCCTCAACATACCGTCACAAATTTGTACAGGAATTACTCACTCATTTGGCTTCGCTTAATCTCTTTCGTTGCAATCCCAAGTATAGAGAGCACCTCAGCCATTATTTTTACGCTCATATCCGTCATTTCCGGAGTTGGTGGCACCTCGGTATACATTGACAGACGTCGGAAAAAATTTTCGATGCGCTCGAAAATATCGACCAGAGTCTCTTGGCTTGCATGAACGTCCCTAGCTGTCTGGAAAATGTACGCGTTAATATATGCCTACGCGAAGGTATTAAAGGACGTACTGAAAGAAGGACGCCAACTCCAGCAAAGATGACTTGCGCGGGTGAGAATGCCTATCAAATAAAGATAAGAATCCAGATCTACGACGAGTCCGTGTCTTCATACCAGGCCAACACCTGCTCCAAGGGCCTCAGAGAAGGCATTAAGGACATTTATTGTTGGGTCGAGCCAACGTGTCAACCGGTCGTCGGTGCTTCGAGACTGGTTGAAGTCTTGGACTTGCTGTTGAAGTACAGCAAGAATGGCAGTAGGAGAATTGCAGGCCTGGAGCTGCGCTGCGAGAGGATGCGCGAGAAGGTTCTTCTTCGTCTGCTTTTCGTACACTTTTAAAGCGTTATCAAGAATCAGTTGAAAGTTGGAAGACGAAGAGGGCGAAGGGTGGGTATTCGACATAAGGGTAGGGGGCCAAAAGTTTCTCGTGTTGAGTGAGAGGACAACAGTAGTGCTTCGAATGGACAACGATGGGAAAGGCGAAATAGTTCACTGGGGGCAAACGGAAGGCCCCGCGAACGTACCGAAAGGCACAGCATGAATAATGGTCTCATGACATATCAGGTAAATCAGCAAGGCACACGATAACGTATACTGTAGCACCGAAACAGAAGAAGCCAGAGTCGGAGTGCAGGTGGGTAGCAGCGAAAAACGCAGTGTTCATGCCAATGAATACACCGCGATGGGACGGGGCCACGGTTCACTGCGTGCAAATCAAAGTATTTCTCAAAGTATTTCTCTGGTAAGTGATGTTTTTTTCCAATCACGTGACCTGTGACAACCAATCATATCTTTCATTGGTCACGTGCCCAAGAAAAACTTTAACATTTCCCCAACAAAAATACTTTGATTTGCATGCGGTGGTTGTAGCAGAGCTGTAAAGTATTACAGCTACAGTAGCAATTGCTATAGCCAGCAGAAGCTTGAAGATATTTAATTTATTTACGCCTGATAAGGGTTTTTGTATCAATTTACTCACGGCTGCCCAGCGCCATGCCAACGATATCAAATGTAGCGTTGCCGTTAGTTGGCGTAATTCCGCATCCCATCACGTGATAAACACGTGGTAACTTGAGCTCCGCGTCTCGGTTGCGACCGAGACCTGTTCCTAGAAGGCGGCCAAGTCACGCGCTCACACATGGCACGATAAAAATCAATTTGATAAGTCGTTTATTGGTATAAGATACAATAATATAATTTTCATTTTCACACTCAGCCATTTTATATTTTTTCACCAAGTTGATTATTCAGTGTATGTCGCACACACATGTGAGGTGGGTGAATGGGTGCATGCTAAGTTGTTTCTTTACCATATACATAATAAAGTACAACAATGAGTTCTATGACTAGGACAGCAGTGATGCCCACACACACATGGGGCAGGCCTGCAGGGGTGTGCCAAGAGGCTGACCCATGAGAGTGTCATGCAATGTTGTGCATGTGGGCATAATAGGGGCAGGCCAGGCTGTGTTGTGCAACATCACATGCCCACACTGTGAGCCAGAACAACTGGGGTGCCATGTGATGTTGTGTATGTGGGGGGGGCAGGCCATTGGGGGCAGTCTGGGCAGTGTTGTGCACCCCAGCATGCCCTAGTTTCGTCTTCACCTCCAGTCTCACTTTGCTCACTTTGCCCTCGCCCTCTTCCTCTCTCCTCAGTCTATGACTTCTCCTTGAGGCTGGACAATGGGGGTGGGTTGGGAATGTAGTGCACCCTTGTGTATGCATGCTGGTTGGTGTCACATATGCCACAGGCTAGACTCACAAGGGCACCATGTCTGTCAGATGTGCACAGGTGAGGTGGGGGAATGAGGGTGCATCAGGTGGTGTCATGCACACTAGGAGGGAGACCCACAAGGGTGTGGGTGCCATGTGCACTTGTAAGGTAGGCTGATGAGGGCACATCGGGTGATGTTGTGGGCTATGAGTGAGGCCCACAAAGGTGCTGTGCACATGCGACATTGCATGGCACCCTCATGTCCACCTAGCAGCATGTGCAGCACCACCTCTGCCATCCAATTCTTCACATGCAGTCTTCTGCTGTCCACATGGCAGGTGCTTGGTCCGGTTGTCATGCTAGGACATCATGTGTCTTAGTGTGAGGGTTTGAGGTCGGTTCAGTTTAGGTCAGAGTTTGGATGCCTTGTCCAAGTCTGGTTTCTGGTATGGTTCAGTGTTCGGAGTTCTGTCCTTAGAACTTGTACAGTTGTGGGTTCTGAATGGCATGTAGCAGCGCTGGCTGTTCTGTTATCACTCTAAGAAGTGATGTCTGGAGGTGCAATGACATCTTGTATTGCACTTAGTTCGTTGGTGTTCACACTAAGGTCATGAATGGAAGGGGTTTCTGGTGTCTTGTAGGAGCAGCTCCTTGTTGCTACTGGTGTGTTATAGTATGTGGCACATATTACAGAGGTCATAGTATGCGACTTGTTCATATAGACAACTAGAGTTCCTTTACTAGTGGCCTTCATATAGACGGCTAGAGTTCCGTTACTAGCAGCCTTCGGGTTCGGGTTCTGGGTGGGAAAGATGGCGTCTTTCTGTCTAAGTTGTTCGGAGTTTCAAGTGAAGAGCAAATGTGGCTCTAAGTCGATTTAGCAGGCCTTAGGATACATTCTAAGGTGCAAGAGGATGGTTCTGATGGTTCTTTAAGCTTTAAGTTCACAAGGGATGAACTAGAAGTCCTGTATTATACAGGAGACTAAGCTTAAGGCTTGAGTCTTGCTTTGGGGGGCTCTTATAGGCCCTGTGGCTACTGTACAGTAAGTACATATGACTAAGTAAAGGGATGATGCATCTCTAAGGCATCATACTAAGCATATATGACTACAAGATAGTAAGCATGTATGACTAAGTAAGTGATGACGTGTTCAGATGGCATCCTACTAAGCCTATATGACTAAGAGGCTGGATGATGCATTTAAGTGGCATCATAAGGCTGTGAGACTATGAAACATGGCAGCATATTAGCCTGAAAGTATCAGTAATGAGCTGAGGCAACACAACATAAAGTGGAGGGCAGTGAAGTATAATAGAGGTGTGGTAATGTATAGGGATGGATGTGGAAGAGGCTCCCTGCCAGTCCATGAGAAAGCAATTACTATATATAGTTAAAAATGGTGTAAGTAGAAATAGTCTGGCAGTCCATAACAAATGTTGTTCACAGGATACAGTGGTGGACAAAAGTATCGCACATGACCTTGACCACTCAATGCTCACTCATGTTCTCCAGTTTCCACAAATCAATCCATAGTAAAATTGTGTATCTAGGTGAACATATGTCTTAATATATGAAATAAGTAGTTGTAGAATGAAGGAAAGTGAAGTTCAGAGTGTGAGAGTAGCTATGATGTAAAAGGTGCCATGCATTACTTTTGTCACCAAGTATTACATGAGGCAAACACATTTTTGACCACAAATGTGTTTGCACCACCCATTGCCATTTGAACTAGACATTCTTCCCACTATGGTCTACACCACTCCATCTAAAGTATCCCGCATTGTTGATTGTCAAAGGCAGGGACAAACTCACCAAGAAATTGCCAAATCTATAGGCATTCACTGCACTACCATCTCCCACATACTTAAACAGTTCAACCACTCTGGTGACATCTATCACATAAACCCAAAGACAGGTTGCCTATACAAGATGGAGGTATGAGAGTGCCAGATTGCCACCCAGATGCTGTCATGAGTAGAAGCTGCCAATGCCACAGAAGTCCAAAAGAAGGCATTTTCTGATGTGTCCACATGCATAATTTGCAGGTGTCTTAAGGAACAAGGACTATTGTATTGCATTTGGAGGTCAAAGCCCTATATTTCTCCAGCCAATAAGGAGAAGAGGAGGTTGTGGGAAATGCAGCATGCAAGATGGACAGTTAAGGACTGGAAGAGGGTCATATTTTTGGATTCGTCCAAATTTATGCTCTTCAAGTCTGATGGCCACCAATACTACTGGATCAAGCCTGGACAGGCTCTAGATGCTCACTTCACCAAGAAAAATATCAAACATGGTGCCAGAAACTTAATGGTATGGGGATGTATTACTGGACAAGGGATTGGAAGGATCCACCAGATCAACAGAATCATGTGTAGGCCAGATTATGTCCAAATCCTTAGTACCCACTATCTTGGGACTTTAAAGGATCTCAAATTGAGATAAACCAGGAAATCAGGCATTATTTTCCAGCAGGACAACAATCCAAAGTAGCAGTGCAAGGTTGCCAAGGAGTGGTTTCAGGTGAAACACATCATGCATTTGCCATGGCCACTATCAAGCCCAGATATGAATATTATAGAGCATGTCTGAGACCAATTGGATGCCCTTATATAGGCTCGGAACCCATTGCCATGCAATAAGGAGGAGCTATGGGTCACTCTTCAAGAGGAATGGGCCAACTTTCCATAGGCAGCATTAGACATACTTTTTGAAAGCATGCCCTATTGTGTAGCTGTCCTACCAAAGGCCTGAGGTGGCCATACCAAGTACTGACTTAGTTTCATTGATACTCTTCTTCCTTATCTCACACAAGTCTCATGTTTCCACCACTTAGATGAGGACAAAAGAACTGCACAGTACTTCTTTTACTCTTTCACTTCCCTGACCAGCAGTTGCCTTGTCACGCGGGACGGAGCGTGGCGGTTCTGTCGATGTTTCTGTCTGGCAGCCTCCTTGGCTGTTCGTTCTATTGCTATGAGGGGTAGGGTGTCTGGCCTGTCTCTGTCCTTCTGTTGTAAGCGTAGGATGATATCTGCGTCGGTGACCGTCGTCTTGGTCGTCTTCTGTGGAGTTCTAACGCCTTGTTAGAACGGCTGTGGGTAGTGGCGGTGCTTGCTGCTGTCGTTCCCTATCTCCTGAAGGAGGAAGGGGATCTAGATGTGAAGGAGTCGATTTGGATACTCAAGATGAGTTGTCCAAAGGAAGGGATGTCTGGAGTGCTGATACGCCTTGTATTGCACTTAGTTCGTTGGTATGCCACTAAGGTCGTGAATGGAAGGAGCTGCTCCTTCCTGCTGGGGATTCTGGTGCAGATAGGGTAATTCTATAGAGCACTGAGAGGTCCGTTACTCAGTGACCTTCGTCTGTCTGAAGCGAAGAAAGGCAACGCCTTTCTGAGCGCTTAACGTATGTGTCGGAGTTCGAAGAAGTCCCAATCGGGACTCGGTTTACTATATATGGTAGATTAAGTGAAACGCGTCACTAAGTCGCTTAGCAGACCCTAGGGTACGTTCTAGGGCGCAAGTGGGAGGGAAAAGGGGCTGGGAAGCTTCGAATCACTCGGAGGATTGCTCTGAGAATGTCTAGGATTCACAAGAGACCAAGCTTAAGGCTTTGGTCCCCTTCTATGAGCGTATTTATATACAAGTATTTAGGCGGAGTCATCGGCAGTCTATGACGCGTTTCAACGGCAGTAAGGCCACAAAACTCGTCGGCATATTAGTGTAAGTAATCTAGTAATGAGCCGAGGCAACACAACAGCAGAAGGGATCGGCAGGAGTGTAATAGCGGTAGGGTAAGGTAAGGAGGGGGAAGTGGTGACGACTCCAGCCGAGCTGTGGGAAATATGTACATATAAGGTAAGTATATTAGTAATCGTAAGCGTCCTAATAGTCCACCATGACATGCCTACATTCTATCTGATTTCATCTAGAACTTGATTAAGGACATTCTTTGCTACAATTTGAGTACTACAAAATGTTTTGAGCCTCAGTATTGCATGCATGCCACAGAAATTGATTGATGACTAATGTCATATGCAGTACTTTTGTCTGCCACTGTAGCTCAGGTGTCACCGCCAAGGGTTTGACAGCAACAATAGACACACTAAGTCGATGAGCTAGGTCTCAAAGTGACCTAGAAGACTTATAGAGGTAGAGTCATCGACTCTATCGATATCGACGTTTGGGTTACCGCTTGCTAAGCTCCAACTCAGTAGCCACCCACAAGGAAGTAGAACACTGCTAGTATTGAGACAAGAGACTCAACTTGCCTCTACCAGGCATAATGAGTCCCCTAGATATAGTACATAGTACTTGAGGGCAGGCCTAGGGCCTGAGGGGCAGTGCTACTACCTATTTATATCTGGAACAGGGGAAAGACAATAATGACCAGTAGCAAAGGTTGCTCAAGAAATCACAAGCTGATGTACATGAAATGGGGCGCAAACATGAAACAGGGCAGAAACACTCTATGTGGCCAGTTCCGCAACTTACAGGGGCGCGATGGTGTTGAACCATCACCCCAGGCCAGTTACATCAGGACAGTGGAGCATGAATACAGGTATGTATACATCTTTATGATTTTTGTCAACCTTGAGGGCCCAAGCAGCTGCACCTGCTCAACCCCTCCATGTTTCTCAGCAGTGTACATACTTGTTCTTTGCTTGCTCACTGTGCCTGTTGCCACACCTATACCTAGGCAAGCTTAACATGCAGGGTGCCATAGATGCACCTGCATCCATGTCCATAGTGTTGCACAATATGGGCAAGTGGCACAAGCATCAGGTGCTCAATCTCACAAACAGTGTAGAAGTGCAATACTGCACCCTTGTGCACTCCCAACCTGCCAACACCAATGCCACCACCTGTCCCCACCAGCCCCTCCATCCTACACACACAGCCTATCCCTCAAGAAGTAGAGCCCACACCATCTTAAACACCCCAGTGCTAGGCTATACAGGTTTACCTCAGCTTGGTCACTGTTTCTTGTGGGGGCCAGTTGGCCCTGTGCTTAGTCTTGACTGTGTGTGGTTCCTGTGCCCCAACATCAGCCATCTCAACCACAAATCACAGCAATATATTCAGATATTCATATAGTTATGTATGCTGCACATGGCACCTCAGTCTTGCGTCATGGGGATTGCAGGTGGCAGCTCACACACGGCACCTCAGTTTCATCCATGTCTCCTCCATTCCACATTGCAAACATTGTGCATGTCATCTTGGTCTCACATACATCAATACCACTCTTATAGCTGTTTCCCCTGCCATACCATATACCATCTTGCACCCATCAACTTATGGCCATATACTGTATACCCTCACTTGCTTCCAGCATTAGCACCACAAAACACAAGTGGATATTCAAGGGTGTGTGCACCTGTGGAATCTCACTTGATACTAGCAGTTGCAGCAGCACAGGCACCAGCACTGCCACTGATGTCAATGCCCTCACACCCACCCCCATGCATGTGCTGCAAGCACTTGAGCAAGGTGTGCTGATGCTCACCTTGGCCCAGAACTTGAGCACATAGATGAGGGTGCATGTGTGCATGTCCCCACTCACTCACTGCCACCAGCAGCAGCACCACCAGCTACACACCCTGTGCCAGGGATGAGGATGGAAATTATGTGTAGGACATCCTCATAAAGTATATACATCATAATATTTGTTGCATAAAATGACACCTATGGCAGGCAGCAGCACTACTTGGTGCCATTAGCTCATACTTTCCTTATTAGTATATAGGTTCACACAGTTGGGGGGGGGGGGGGGGTTGGGCAGGCCTTAAGTTGAAAATATGAGTCTGTGTTTAGGATTTCAGTTGCCCCTACCTCTTGACTTGGGAGACAACAACCAAAAACCAGCACAGGCTGCTTCTGAAGCAGCTCCAGCAAGAACAGCAATGCTCAAGGCAGCAGCAGTGACCACGACCCGAAGCGAGTGTTGTTTGTCTGGAGGCATCAAGCAAAGGACCTCCCTCAATCCCAGGTCAGGAGAAAAAATATAAATATATTCGACTGAGCGTTCGGTTACAAAAAAGAGATTTCATTTCGAGAGATCCTATCTCAATCTGCACCCCTCTGCAATATGAATTTTCAACCCGGAAAAAACTGCCGAACGCACTCTTAGTTGAAAATTGCCGCGTCTGCTCTGAGCCCTCGCGCAAGCGACGAGGGCGGGTATTGAAGCAAGAGAGGGAGCTGAGATGACAAGAGGGGTCCAGAGGATAAGTGGGATGGAGAGATTGAGGGACGGGACAGATGATTTTACGGTACCCCATAGCAAACAGGACCAGCCAATTCTAAGCGCTCATAGCAGACACACTGACACAGCAATTTTTCACTAATTATTATAAGTGCCCTCCAGGGCCCGCGTCATGTTTACATCCAATGCTCTCTGTATTGCACGTTAAAGGCAATACACTATCATGCCTTACGCGCCTCTATAAGCACGAACCCTCACAATCACTCACGTAGTATTTCCCATCATGCTTCACCACCATCACGACAGTACCGCGGTTATCCAGTAGCACGCTATCCACGGGGAAAGCAGCCAACGCCATCTCTACCCCTCGATTTTAACGGTGAATGATGCCGAAGTTGTCCACGGCTCGCGCCCGGTGTTCTCGTGGAACGCACGTAGTGAGTTTCCCTCCGCACGCCTCAGTTCATCCATGAAAGGGTGCTGTAATGCGGCGCGAGGAACAGCCGAACGCCGGTTCCGTTTCAGTATTGTTCGAACCGTGTGCTGGAAGGCATGGACGTCCTGGGCATACGGTCCGGCAGGGTGTTATCCGAGGTGCGTTTCACTGCTCGATTCCAGTAATGACCCGCACTGAGTCTCGCGACGTCTCGATACAAACTCGCTCGCTATCGACGCGTCTTTGAAGTACATCGGCATTGTGACGCACCACCCCGTGCGAGAGCTCCTCGCTCACGTTTGGTGCGGCTTTTTTACCTCCCTGTTCGTTCAACCTGACAACCCTTCCAGCGGCCTGCCGCTACCGTGTGCGCCCACACCTTGCATCAGATATTTATAAGAGTTTTCCGGTTTACTCGAGACCATTTCCCGTATCTGGTGGTTTATCGAGCTCGCACTCTGATGGTCCCAACCAAGACCCATGATAAAAATGTGCGCCCACTCGGATGGACCTAGCCCATTGTTTGATCTATTTTACCAAACATACGTGCTACTATTCTCGCTTAGGTATCAAGTCACTCGGAGCTTTTGAATTCATACGCCCCCTCAATCGAGCAACGCCCCTACTATCTGGACAACTGGAGCAAGGCATCCTAACCACTTAATGTCTCGGAAAACAAATACTCTGAGAACAAGATGCCCTCCGAGGCCCGCGCCAGGTTTCAATTACCCTGCGCTCTGTGCATCGCACGCTCAAGGCAAACTATCACTGTACCTCACGCGCCTCTAAGCACAAACCATCGTGGTCGCTCACGTAATACTTTCCGTTGTATTTCACTGCTATTACGACAGCATCATGATTATGACCCAACGGCAGCGCCCATCCACGAACCCCAGCTGCCGTCATCAGAGTCTTGGCACCCGATTTCGACCGTCTGTGATGCTGAGTTTTCCACTTCTCGCACCTGTCGGCGCCATAGTGGGATGAACTTGGTGATGTACCCTCCATAATAACCTGGTCGCCAACTCCGTCGCAAGAACTGAAGGAATTCCAGGTGCGGGGGCGAGGAATTGAGCAGTCTGAACATCTCTGAATGAGGTGCCCGAGGTTTCGGAGTAACATACATGACATGACACAACGAGATTCGCCGCTCACGTGACCCGTAGTATGCCGTATGCCGTATGCGCCGCGCCTATGGAGGCCTGATCGTGCTGGAGCCAACAGAGATTCACTCCCATGGAGTAAGCTAGAGTAAGGCCTCGGGACTAGATGTTGAAATGTAAAATTCACAGTGACGGTGAAATGCGCGGAACGGACTCGGGAGCCCCGGGTCGACCAAGCAGGGATCCGATCGCACAGCGACAGGACAGCAGACTCTCCGCAACTGTACGTACTTGTAGCACACTGGCGCACAGACTCTTAGTACCACCAGCATATCCTGGTCATTCCTTCTAGCACTTCGTAGACAGTTGTTTATTTCCCTTGGTTCCCGTGTAGTGACCCGCGCGTGCGCATCTTACTGCGCCCGGCTCGGACTCTTCGTTACGTTACCCCCATTTAGTATCTGTACTTACATACTACGTAGGAGGTAGGACACTGTACTGTAACTGAATTGTCGTCTTCATCGTCCAAGAGAATCCAAGATCCAGCATGCGCCCTCGAACACCATTCCTTAGCTTATTTTTACTCTCACTCTTCCCCTGACATATATTTCTTTTGTTGTTGTGCCTTGCTTACTACAGCCCATACCGCGCGCATCCGGAGTGAACCCCAGCCGGTCCGAATCGGATAGGGTTGGAGATCTGCACTCAGTCGTGGAATGGTGTCGAGCAAGTTGAACAACTAACCCCCAGGCTAAGAAATCCAGGATATTGATATTTATGCCCAATACTCAACGGATGGCCTTACCAGTGGCAAAACGAAAAATAAGTTCCGTGAGACGAAGAATGCAGAATACGGCTTTCTATAAACTTGATCGCAGAGGAGTAGATATAAATATCAAGGACACGCTGGAGAGGTTTCCATGGGGCAAAACCATCGGACCCAGCCCATTTGAGCGACGAAGAGGGCGTAGTACAGTAGGTAGTACTGTAGACAGAGGCGAACTGGGAGGCACAATTTAAAACATGGACCTGACCGTGACGAGATCACAGCATGAAACTCTGAAGAAGCACCACTCCGTCACATATCACATGCAATGGTAATCTCGTTCATCCCAACTGTACACACTTGTCTGATGAGGAATAAGTTAGAATACGACGAAAAATAAAGTATCTATTCTATGATGATGATGATGATGATGATGATGATGATGATGATGATGATGATGATGATGATGATGATGATGATGATGATGATGATGATGATGATGATGATGATGATGACGATGGTGGTGGTGGTGATGATGACGAAGCGATTAGCTCTCTACGGCGTGTTCTGCCAACATTTTAGGGACATCATAATACCCATGTCCGCTCTTCAAAGTAAGCGGGAAGGCCGTCCCGCCTTTACTATCCAGCACCTCGACGCTCGCGCCATGCTCGAGCAGCAGCTGTACCACCTCCAATCTCCCGTGATGCGATGCACAGTGTAATGGGGTTTCACCGCCTTTCGTCCGTGCGTTTAGATCGGCACCATGCTCGAGTAGCACGTGCGCCATCTTCGTGCTCCCGTGCTGCGACGCACGATGTAATGGGGTTTCACCCTCCGTCGTGCGCACATTTGGATCTGCATCATGCTCGAGCAGCACTTGCGCTACCTCGCGCCCTCCGAACATCCATGCGTGATGTAAAGGGACTTCGCCGTCGGACGTGCGCGCGTTCGGATCTGCACCATGCTCGAGCAGCAGGAGTACTATCTCGTGACTCGCATAGCGCGATGCACAGTGTAACGGCGTTGAACCGTCCGTCGTCCGTACGTTTGGATCTGCACCATGCTCGAGCAGCAGCTCTGCCACTCCGCGCTGCCTGTACAGCGACGCATGATGTAATGGGGTTGAGCCATCTCTCGTCCGTGCGTTGAGATCTGCACCATATTCGAGCAGCAAGCGCGCTACCTCGCACCTCCCATGATACGATGCATGATGTAGAGGGGTTTCTCCGTCCGACGTCCGTGCGTTCGGATCTGCATCGTGTTCTAGCAATAATCGAACAACTTTGGGGCCATTGCCATGTCCTCCTTGTGATGCGGTGTGTAATGGAGTCCGGTCCCTGCGATCGTGAGCTTTGATATCTGCTTTGGAATCGAGTAATGCCCCAACAAGCTCGAGATCTCCATAGTAAGCCACAGAATACAGCGGAGACTGCCCGCCCGAGCCTCGGGGATCCACAGATGAACCGTTGCGATGGAGTAGCTTTGCAAGTTGGAAGTGTCTCCCCCCCAGTGCTGCTACCATTGGTGTCATATAGAAGCCGCCAGTAGCGTTCACTTGCTGTGGATACTTGACGATCAGGTGTTCTACGAGATCTTGGAATCCGCACAGCGCGGCATAGTACAGGGGAGCTGCGTCAGATTTTGAATAGGGCGCGAAATTGTGAAATGCTGAAATGTAGGGGGGCTTGGTATCTATGTCGTGCAACCGTATCCAAGTCATAAAGTGAGGCTTGTCTGAGTCAAAGAGAGATTGCATCGCTTTTCGTACGCGCAACGAGACAGTCTCGAATTGGGCATGAGTGACCCAGTGTGTAGCAGCATATCCAGCTAAAGGAGACCCGATCTCAACACCAGTCTTCGCAATGCGATCGTCAACACGCAGCAAAACGCTGAGGCAAGCTTGCGCCAGGATCGTATGGGCCGGCTCGAGGGCGATATAATACTGCGAGACATCTGCGCTTGAAGTAGCGAGGCGAGGCGAGATCAGGAATTCCTTGACAGAGAAGTGCGAGAATTGCACAACTCGTGAATCACGAGCGTCGACAATGGTGATTAGACTGGAACATGATGATAGAATTGCTTGTTCTTGATCCTCCCAGCGCCAGCTGGGCTTCAATTTCGGAATTCCCCCGGCATCATCAAAGTCAACTGCGAGAACTTCTGCAAGTTCCTCAACGCGAAGTGGTCGAATAGCCACGACTAGACATTGCAGGAGGCGTCGAGCATGGTCCCTGTTTAGCTTCCTGATTTCCTTCAGGATACGCTCGTATGTCTCATCCAAAGATTCCGGTAATTCCGAGAGGATGCGCCGAACACTAGGCGGAAGAGAGTGGCGTAGGATTTCTAACTGACAATATACCCACCGAAACCTGTTTGAAAAAGTTGAACAAGTATTACGAACGTTGAGTGATAAGCTTACATTCCACCAGCTCTTTCAGAGAGTGTCTCAATCACGAGTTCCTTGTCCTCCGTCCTCCATCTCCTCATGAATGGTTCTGAATCCGAGTAAACCACAGACCTGACGTAGTCCACAATATCGTTCTTTTGTCCACTCTGATCATGAAGGGACACTCGGAGAGAGGTCAACGGCTCAATCATATGTCGTATGTCGATTTCCGGTCGGCTTGTGACACATATATAAAGATTTGGAAGTTGAAGGTCAACGAGATCCTTTACGAGCTGAAGAACCCGTTCTCGAGGAGACGGGATTCCAGATGTATTAGGACACTCGTCGAGAGCATCCATGATAAGGTAGATTGGAGGTTGATCTGGAAGTGTAAGCATCTCCTTCAAGCACCGTGTTAAGGCGTCGTCAGTAGGCTGTCGTGCGCCGCTGTCGTGATCGGAATAAAGACGCGAAAGAATATTGCAACGAGGGCCAGAGCTCGCAGAAAGTTGGGTGAGGATGGAAGGGACGAGGTCATACCAGTGTTGTTTGTTGGTGTCCCGAAAATCGAAATAAAAATAACTCATTGAGGCTTCTCCGGCTTCGCACATGACCTCAATGTCTTGGATGATTGTGGAACTAAAAGACAACATCAGTAATGGTTTGATAGAAATAGTTAAGGATCCACAAACCATAGAATGCTCTTTCCAGAGCCGGCTATATATATATAATGACGTCAGAGGGTGTCGGACGGGTAGCGGGACAGGTGCGCACGCTTTCCGTGGATCCAAAGAAGTGAACCAGTTGACTTCCATTCGGTGAAGAGACTGCCTTGAAAGAACCAAGCCGCTGTTCTCTTGTGATGGGCACCACACGCGATGTTATGATTCGTAGATGGGTCCGGTGGAGAGAGCCATTTGCGGAGGTTCTCACGCAATTGGTTCCCTAGAAGGATGAGTGACAGTCCACATCGACCACAGACGAGGTTATGAAAGAACTCACGTTTCACTTGGTCTACATCATTAGCTGCTTGTTGGATGGCTATCTTTGCTTCCTTCCCATCTAGATGTACGAGGGTTACACATTTGTCTCTAACTGAAGACGGATTGCGCACCCTGAATGACCACCGCCACCTTGTTGTCGACCGCCTTCACTCTGTCGTCGACAGTATGCGTGGCCTGTAGCACTTGCGCAGTGGCCATCCGTGCCTCCTCATTTGTCAACTTGTCTAGCCTCTTTAGCGCATCCTCGAGATCGGTCCTTCCTATCAGCCTCTTCAAGAATTTTTCTGAAAATCCTCCAGTCTACCGTCGCAAATTTGTACAGGGACTACTCACTCATACGGCTTTGCTTAATTTCTTTCGTCGCAATCCCGAGAATAGACAGCACTTCAATCATTATCTTTACGCTTATATCCGTCATTTCGGCAGTTGGTGGCACCTCGGTATAGACTATCAGTCGTCGGAAAAAGTTTTCGATACGCCCAAAAATATCGATGAGAGTATCTTGGCTTGCACGAACATCCCTTGCTGTCTAGGAGATCTAGGCATTAATATGAACCTGCGCAAAGGCATTAAAAGGATACACACTGAAAGGAGGACGCCAACTCCGACAAAGATGACTTGTGCAGGTGAGAATACCTGCCAAATAAATATGAGAATGCATGTCTCGGACGAATCCACGTCTTGACTCATACCAGGCTAACACTGGCTCCAATAGTCTCAGAAAAGGCGTAGAGGACATTGATTGTTGGGTCCAGCCACCGTGTCAACCGGTCATTAGCGGTTTGAGACTGATTGAGGTCGTGGACTTGCTGTTGAAGTACAGCGAGAATGGCGGTAGGAGAATTGCAGGCCTGGAGCTGAGCTGCGAGAGGATGCGCGAGAAGGTTCTTCTTTGTTTGCTTTTTGTACGCTTTCAAGGCATTGTTGAAAATTAGTTGAAAGTTGGAGGACGAGGAGGCCATAGGGTGGGAACAAGGGGTTTGCTCGTGGTAAGAGAACGACTGTGGGCTCTTGAGAGTGGTGGGAAAGGGGGAACTCATTTAGTAGGCGCAAGGGGACTTCCTCGTGTACATCCAGGTACCCACACGAAGATGTTCATAACCCAGCGAGATATAGGTGATAAGCGCACGAGGCACAAAATGACGGCCAAAAATGGGAGGCGTGGAGAGATAACGACAGGCGCAGGCCAGTACAGAGGGAGATAGCAGACTCAGAGTGGTAGTAGCGAGCGAAGTGTCGTTTCGACATCTAATATATCAGGACCGGGTGCTCTGTAGAATCTGCATTTGTCACGCGCCGTGTACACGTACAAAGACACGCGTGAGTTTTGGGTACAAGGCATTGGTTGGGGATAGGAAAGCTGTCTGCATATGATGAGGTGTAGTGGTATAGCAAGTCCCCACGCCTCTGTCTCTACTCATGATCCTAGGTGGTGGTTCTTGGAGTCCAGGTCTCATGTATGGCTGGGCAACGGCAGGAAAGCTCTGGCGCCCCGTCGCCTTCTTTGGTGTGAAACACGTTGGGAGTTTGAAATACTGTCTTATGGCAATGTGAAGGTAACACGATGTGATGACGTAGCCCCTCATCACGATTTGGAGGGATCCCGGATAGGTACTGGCGGGATTGGGGCTGGAAGCGAGCTGAGTATTTACCTATAAACATGTGTCGTATACCTGTTCTGAGAATCGAATCAGACGAGGGTGGGGTAGGCCTTGGACGGAGCCCTGGACGGAGAAAGGCAGCTTGTCGTCTCGTGGTCGTGGGGGCCAGGTGATGTGGGGGCTGGGTGCAGACACCCTCCAGCCAGGTACGGCTCGTGCCACGTGTCATAAGCTTTGTTGCCTGCATCTGGATATGGAGATCTGATACCGGAGAGTCCCAAATAGACACAAATATAGCAAAGGTTCTGAATCCTTGCCTCCTCGAGGTATGCGGAATGTTTCGTTCAATTACAATTAACGATATTCTCCGTATTGCACCCTCAAGGCAGTCCACCGGTTTTGCTTTGCGCGTAAAAAAAACCCCAAATCATCCTCGTCATGCATATAATACTTTCTACCATACTTCACCGCCACCAGGTCAGCACCACGATTATCCATCAGTAGACACACCACGGCGAGACCAGCCGCCGTCCCCGATTTCAACTATCAACGATGCCGAGATTTCCCATTTCTCGCGCCTATCAACGCAGTGGTGGGACGAACGTGGCGAATTTGCCCTCCTTCACAAGATGAACCCGCACCGGATGCGCTTCATCCGCGAAAAGGTGCTCGAGGTGCGGCGCGAGGAACAGCCCGACGCTGCTGCCGCTGCGCCATTGTTCAAGCCAAGCCGCGTGCTGGAGGGTATGGACGTCCTGGACGTCGGGTGCGGCGGCGGGATATTATCCGAGGTGCCTTTCATTGCCTTTGCTCCTCTCACGATGCGCGTTTCGGAGCTCATTGATGGCCTGCACAGAGCCTCGCTCGTCTTGGCGCAAACACGCTCGCCATCGACGCATCTGCGGAGAACATCGGCGTCGCGACGCGCCACGCTGCGGTGGACCCCGGCCTCGCAGCGCTGTCATTCCGGCATGCGTCGGCTGAGGCGCTCGTGCAGGAGCTGAAGCGATTCGATATTGTCTGCTCGATGGAGGTTGTGGAACATGTGGACCACCCAGCTGCGTTTTTGAGGTCGTGTGCGGAGCTGGTCAAGGTACGTTAGGTGCCGTCGCTGAGCACCATCGTCATCATCGGTATACCCAATGACTTTATCTCTCTTTTTCTTATTATTTCTAGCCTGGTGGGCATCTGTTCCTCTCGACGATTGCACGAACACCGCTCTCCTACCTCCTTGCCATTATGGCCGCCGAGAAGGTGTTCCGTCTTGTAGAGCCCGGCACACACACCTTTTCCAAATTCATCAATCCCGAGGAGCTCATCAGTTTCTTCTCAAAACCCCTCACGCAGGGTTTCATCCCTGGATCTCCCGGACATACGCGCATGGTCTGCCCACGCGCGTGGAGGCGGAGTTGCGCGGGATTGTCTATGTTCCATGGCGCGGTGATTGGGTCTTGGCGCCGCGGGCAATGACGCCTTGGTCGACCCAGGCAAATTATTTGTTTTGGGTACGCAAACCTAGGGATAATCCATAGAGTGCTTTCCTTTGTTACCATAGCCGCATGCCAGCAGAGGAAGGGCCGACCGACACTTCATAAATGACAAGTACAGCGCACAGCGTCCAATGCATGGGTACGGTTCGTGCAAGACGAGGAAGGAAATGCGATATATATGAATATATGCGGCCCGGGGAAGATATCCGCAGCCTTTCGTCCACCGCAAACGAGCCATTAAGCCATTGGTGGTGTGTGAGAGCCACCCCATCAGAGGGACTGGGATCATCTATACGATAGCCATAAACGCGAGTGTGACAAGCGGGAACAAGGTGGCACACGATCGCCAAGAGACGAATCGCCCGGACGAGAGACGATTTCTGACTCGCACTCAGCGCTCATAACCACCAAGGGAATGAATACGAACTAGTCAGCCAATAAGACTTTGAAAGCGCATCTGCAAGGTGTCGCATACCTTCCCACGACCCAAATCGTACCACGAGCTGAACCGAAATCTGGCTGAGTGGCCGCCTATACAGGCAATTGAAGCCGGCAGACGTGGACTCGTTGGGCCCCAAGTTGACTTCGTACCAACGCTCGCTCGTACCAACCACTCATCAGCCATCAAAGATCCAGGGCGAGCAGTTCTGCCTAGTGAATCTGAACTGGTCCGCAAAAGAAGGTGAAAGGGGAGCGCCTTCGCAAGCCACTAGAGTACACCTTTTAATGTCCGAGTCTGTCATACCTTTATACTTTACTGTACTCTGGTACGGAATGAATTAACCCCTGTTGTGCGAATTTGCGGGCAAGCGCTGGGGTGGAGGGCCTCTTCGCGAGCACGCACAGCGATTTCTGCGAGCCCACGATGCTGCTCATCGTCGATATGTGGGAAGCCCGTACGCGGCGTGTCTCTTCCCGCCGTGCTGTACTTCCGCTGAAAATTTCTAACGTGGTCGGTCACTAAGATCTTCGAGGAACCTTTCCTGACGCGTCCGATAATCATGAGGATACACTTGAAGATCTTTGACTCGGAGTTCGTACTTCAGATCATATCACGAGGCTCATGATACCGTCGGACTACAGCTACTGTCATAACGTATACCAATACCAAGGGAATGTCGATCTCATCCACGACCCCTTGATGTGTGCATAGAATTAGCGGTCCTTGACTAGCGGCGAATAAAAACCACAAATACAAAAAAAGGCTGTACTATGATGAAGGGAGCGATTTACCGTCAGCACCGTGTTCTGACAACAACTTCATGATATCACGATGTCCTTGCTCTAAAGCAACCTGGAATGCCGTCCTGCCTTGTCTATCCTCCGCCTCAACACTCGCCCCATGCTCGAGCAGCAAGCGTACCACATCCGTGCTCCCGTTTTCCGATGCCCTGTGTAACGGGGTCGAACCGTCCGTCGTCCGTGTGTTCAGGTTTGCACCGTGCGTGAGCAGTAGGCGTGCTGTTTCCGTGCTCCCATGCTCCGATGCATAGTGTAACGGGGTTTCGTCATGCGTCGTCTCTGCGTTTAGATCTACATCCAGCTCCAGCAACAAGCGTGCTACCTCCGGCCTCTCATTCACCGATGCAAGGTGCAAAGGGGTTTCGCGTTCCGTCGTCCGTGCATTCGGATCTGCACCGTGTTCGAGTAATAATCGAACAATTTTGGAGTCATTGCGATGTCCATCTCGCGATGCACAGTGCAACGGTGTTTGCTCCCTGCCAGTCCGGGCTTTGATATCTGCCTTGTACCCGAGTAATATCTCTACCATCTTCAGATCTCCATAATAAGCTGCGGAGTGCAGCGGAGACCACCCAGCAGAGCCTCGAAGATCCACGGATGAACCATGGCGATGGAGAAGCTGTGCAAGTTGGAAGTGTCTCCCTGCCAGGGCCGCCACAACCGGCGTCAGATAATATCCCCCCCTAGCATTCACATGGTGGGGATACTCGTCAATCAGGCGTTCTGCGAGATCTTGGAATCCACAAAGCGCGGCGTAGTATAGCGGAACTGCG
The DNA here is from genome assembly GCA_022376555.1 of Russula compacta. Lineage (NCBI taxonomy): Eukaryota > Fungi > Basidiomycota > Agaricomycetes > Russulales > Russulaceae > Russula > Russula compacta. Next base: position 294,076 of record WTXH01000013.1, read on the forward strand.
CCAGATTTCCATCCTTGTGTGAAGCCGTAAAACGGTGAGGGGTTGTGGTCAATATCCATGTCGTGGGACCAGAGCCAAGCCGCAAAATGTGGCTTATCGGGGTCAAAGAGAGATTCCATCGCCTTTCGTACGTGCGACGAAACATTGTCGAACTGGGTATGGGTGACCCAGTGTGCGGCGGCATATCCAGCTAAAGGAGAGCCGACCTCGATGCCGTACCTCTCAATGCGATCGTCCCACCGCAACAAAACGCTCAAGCTAGCATGAGCCAAAATCGTATGCGCAGGTTCAAGAACGATATGGTAACGTGAGATATCTCCACTTGATGCAGCGAGGCGACGCGAGGTCAGAAATTCCTTGACCGAGAAGTGCGAGAACTGCACGATTCGTGCTTCGTCGACAATGGAGATTAAGCTGGAGCATGATGATAAAAGTGCTTGTTCTTCATCCTGCCAACGCCAACTTGGGTTCAATTTCGGAATCCCTTCAACATCAAAGTCAACTGCAAGAACTTCCGCAAGTTCTTCTACGCGAAGTGGTCGAATAGCTACAACGAGGCATTGCAACAGACGTAGAGCGTGGTCTTTGTTTGGCTTCTTGATTTCCTTTAGTATACGCTCATAGGTCTCGTCCAAGGATTTTGGTAACTCTGAAAGTGTACGCCGGACACTTGGTGGAAGACAGTGACGTAGACCTTCCAGCTGGCAATACACCCATCGAAACCTATTTGACAATTTGATCATCTAAAGTGACCGAAAAGCGATCTGCTTACATTCCATCAGCTCTTTCAGAGAGCGTCTCAATCACAAGTTCCTTATCCTCCGCCCTCCATCTCCCCATAATCCGTTCCGAGTCCGAATAAACGATAGACCTGACATAGTTCGCAATATCTTCCTTTTGTCCGCTTTGGTCATGAAGGGACACTTGGAGAGAGGTCAGAGGCTCAAGCACGTGTCGTATATCAATTTCCGGGCGGCTTGTGACGCAAATATGGAGATTTGGAAGGTGAAGGTCGACCAGGTCCTTGACAAGCTGAAGAACAAGTTCACGAGGAGATGGAATCCCAGATGTGTCGGGGCACTCGTCGAGGGCATCCATGATAAGGTAGACTGGGCATTGTTCTGGGAGAGCGAGCATCTCTTTCAGGGATCGTGTCAAGACATCATCACTAGGTTGTCGTGCGCCACTGTCGTGTGTTGAAAAAAGACGCGACAAGATGTCGCTACGAGGAAGTGAGCTGGCAGAAAGTTGGGTTAGAAGAGAAGTGACTAGGTCGTGTAAATGTTGTTTGTTGGTGTCCCGAAAATCGAAATAAAAATAACTCAGCGAGGCTTCTCCAGCCTCGCATAGGACCTCAATGTCTTGGATGATTGTGGAACTGAAGGACAACATCAATAATTGATAGAAATAGTTAAGGAACCACAAACCATAGAATGCTCTTTCCAGAGCCGGCTACATATATAAGATGACGTCAGAAGGTGTCGGGCGGGTAGTGGGACAGGTGCGCACGCTTTCCGTGGATCCAAAGAAGTGAACCAGTTGACTTCCACTCCTCGAAGATACCGCCTTGAAGGAACCATGTTGCTGCTCTCTTAAGATGAGCACCACACGCGATATTATGATTTGTAGATGGGTCTGGTGGGGAGAGCCATTTGCGAACGTTCTCCCGTAATTGGTTCCCTGGAAGGATGGGAGAGGATCGCCAGTGAGTACTACTGAGGTTATGAGATAACTCACGTTTCACTTGGTCTACATCATTAGCTGCTTGTTGAATGACCTCCTTTGCTTCCTTTCCGTCTAGGGATTCGGGGTTAAACATTTCTTGTGACTAACCGAAGATCGATTGCGAACCATCAATAACCACTGCGACCTTGTTGTCAACAGCATGCGTGGCTTTTAATAACTGGGCAGTAACCATCCGGGCTTCCTCAAGTGTCAACTTGTCCAGCCTCTTCAAAGCATCTTCGATGTCAGTCCTTCCGATCAGTCTCTTGATATATTTTTCTGAAAGTGTTCCAGTCTATGATGAGTGACATTTCTACGGGAACTACCCACTTATTCTTCCTTGTTTAATATCCTTCGTCGCAATCGCAAGAATGGAAAGGACCTCAGCCATTATCTTCACGCTCATATCTGTCATCTCTGCAGTCGGTTGCACCTCCGTGTAGATTGAGAGACGTCTCAAGAAATTTTCGATGTGCTCGAAGATGTCGACGAGAGTGTCTCGGCCTGCACGAACATCCCTCGCTGTCTGAGAGGTCTAGGCGTTACATTGGCTTGCGCGAAGCTATTTGGAGGTGTACACACCAAAAGGAGTATGCCAACTCCGACGAAGATCACTTTAGCTGGTGAGAATACCTACCAAATAAATATCAGAATACAGAGATGGGACGAGTTCATGTCCTGAGTCATACCAGGCTAACACCCTCGCCAAGAGACTCAGAGAGAGCATAGAGGACGCTGATGGTTGGGTCGAGCCATCGTGTCAACCAGTCATCCGTTGTTCGAGGTTGATCAAGCTGCTGGACCTGCTGTTGAAGCACAGTGAGAATGGCTGCAGGAGAGGTACAGGCCTGGAGCTGGACAGCGAGTGGATGCGCCCGAGGGTCCTTTTTTGTCTGCTTTTCGTACTCTTTCAAGGCATTATTGAAGATTAGTTGGAAGTTGGAGGACGGAGTAGCCATATGAATAGGGGTACGTGTTCAACGAGGAGGGTGGGATAGAGAAGACTAAAAAGACGATATCAGTAGTAGTTTGTGAGTGATGAGTACAAGGGACAGCAGCACCGCCTCGCGTAGGTACAGGTTCTCATGCATGTCATGCCTATTTTATTATTACGAACCTGAATTATGACTGATAAGCGATAAGCGCTCATGCTCAGGCCCATGAGGGTAGTAGACAGGGATGGCTTACTCGGAGTAGAGTAATAAGTAACTTGAACGTAGAGCTGATAACACTGCATGCAAAGTAGGGTTTTTAGATTGCGGGAGCGTTAAAGAATTATTTGGAGTTTATTTACAGTATCTGGAAAACATAGAGATTGACTTTAAATGTTTTTACAAAAAAGAACTCTAAAAAAGTCCAAGTTTTCTATCTTCAGTGTATCAAAGCTGCAGCTTGAGGCAGAGCCAATCTTAGAGCCTTTTTTCATCATGAAAATACTTTGCAGTACTGTAAGTCTTTTTTTTAGAGTTTTTCAGATAGATAACTAACACTCTACTAGAGTTAAATTGTGCTTTATACTGATTTGATTCCAGTACATTACCTCCGCACGCGTCAGTGGTGCACTAGCTTATCGGCTCTGCGTTCAAGTTATTCTACTCCGAGTAAGCCATCCCTGTCTACTGCTGCCCTTGCATTGCAGCCATGCATTCATATCACACACTGGCACCCTCATGTGACATTGACCATCCATGCCTTTTTTCTCAACCAGAGCCTTGCTTAATTTCCTTTTGCGAACTCCCAGCGTCCCAGGCCTAATGACCGCACTGGCAATGGCCGCCCACTCAGATGAGTCCAACCAGTTGTTTGATAGGACATACACCATATCACCTTGCTTGGCCTTATGATACTTCGAGCTTCTGTCTAAGCCCTACGAGTCAGGAAAGTTCTGATCCTCCTCGCCCTTTTGCGGGGTGTCATTCTGTGTGTTGTCCAATTACATCGATTGTTACGAGTCTCCCTTGCCACTCGCATGTGCCGGTGCAAACCGCCTGATGTAATGTCGTCCACCAAACCTCCATGCCACTGGCACCACTGGCCCCGACTTTGGCCATCAACATACCGAGATTGCCCACATCTCGTGCCTTTTCGACTCTACTGGTGAGACGAACGTGGTAAGTCTGCCTTCCTCCGCAAGGCGAATGAGCTTCCTTTGCGAAAAAGTGCTGCTGCGGCGCGAGGAACTGTCCGACGGTGCGGCCGTTACTCCCTCGCCTCGTGCCACGTCTCTCGCCCTCCGCCTCCCTCGCTCCCTTCCTTCCCCCTCAACCACCGGCGCAAGAAGACAGCGAACGAATCACAGCACCTTCCATCTCCAAAACGTCCTTTTCCTCTTCAAGCCCTCGCCGCCTCCCTCTCCTTTCGACTCCCTCCCGACCCTCGACCAGCGGAGCAAGACACGTGCGAGCTAATCGCAGCGTCTCCCGTCTTCATGGCCACGATGTCTCTTCTTCTCCTTCCTCTTTTACTCCTCTTCCTTCTTACTTAGGCAACGACTGACACGGTTGCAACAGCTCGGCGTCAGTATGCCCGCATTATACCATTCTCAGCCTTCTCTTGACACTTTGCTAACAATCTTCTTACCATTCCTTACCATCCCTCCTGTACGACGACAGCGCGTACATCGATACCACTGTTTTGAATCTATAGGAACATTCTTGTATTTAAGAGCCCCCTCCCTTGAGGATGGCATAGTAACTCTGTAGGATCAGCCGTTGCAAATCCCAGTTGCGTTCCCCCTTCTTCTCCTTCGCGCGCTCTCATTTTCCCTTCCGTCTCGGCACTTACGACCGTGGAACCGCTGTCCACGGGGTGTCCCTCTTCTCTCTCGTTTTCTCGCTCACGCTTTCCAGTGTTTTCCTCCCCTCATTTCCCCTGTTATCTAGACACGATCCCACCCTCGCAGCCGCCATCTACACTACATTAGTCGTCATCGAGGTACGGAGCGGTGTTCATACATAGCGTGTCTGAGCCCACTCTGTGGCATATCGCTGAGAATTCATAAATGGATGGTAATGTTCCTCAGCTGGGGTTTATTCATGCGGGGGGAAGGAGTCGTCGGCAGTTGTGCACCTTGATGAAGTTGAACGAATGACATGTGATACCCTCAGCTTCCCGGCAGTTCCTGAGATCTTGATATAATGAAGGTGCGCTTGGAGATCATAAAGCTAGAGTATGTGCCAGTGCTCCGAATTATGAGCCCGAGGCTCATGATACCACGGTCAGACTACATTAATCCATTTGGACGAGGTCCACACCAAACCAAGGCAATGGCAGTCTTATTAAGGAATAAGATTTAGGGAATAAAATTACAAAAAAATTATCAGGGCCTTATAAACGACGATAATAGTGATAGGGTGATAACGGTACCATGTTATGTCCTCCAACTAAAGCAACCTCAAATGCGGTCCTGCGTTGGATTTTCTGTCCTCCGCTTCAATCAAAACCCGCCCATACTTGAGTCCGTCACACTCGTCCTCCTATCTCCCATACTCCGATGCTTGATATAATAGTGTCTCGTTGTCCGTCATCTATGTATCCTGATCCGCACCATGTTGAAGCAGCAATTGTACCACTTGATGCCTCCCATACCGCGATGCACGATGTAACGGACTTTCACCATCCGCCATTCGTGAATTTGGATTTGCGCCATGCTCAAGTAGCAGGTGCGCCACCTGGCGCCTCCCGTGGCGTGATGCACGGTGTAATGGAGTTTCGCCGTCCGTCTTCCGTGAGTTTGGATCTGCGCCACGCTCCAGGAGCAGGTGCGCCACCTCGGGACTCGCATGCTGCGATGCACGATGCAAGGGTGTTTCGCCGTCCATCCTCTGCATGCTTGGATCTGCACCATGCTCGAGTAGCAGGTGCGCCGCGTCGTGCCTTCCATACTGCGAGGCCTGGTGTAGTGGAGTTTCGCCGTCCGTCGTCTGTGCATTGGGATCTGCACCACGCTCGAATAGTAAGTCCGCTATCTCGAGCTTCCTATATCGTGATGCAAGATGCAATGGGGTTTCGCCATCCGCCATCCGTACGTTTGGATCTACACCATGCTCCAGTAGCAGGTGCGCTACATCGCGCTTTCCAAAACGTGACGCACGATGTAATGGAGTTTCGCCATTTGTCGCCCGAGCGTTTGCTTCTGTACCGTGTTCAAATAGCAGGCGCGCCACCTCCAGCTGCCCATATTGTGATGCACGATGTAATGGAGTTTCGCCGTCAGTCGCCCGTGAGTTTGAGTCTGCACCATGCTCAAATAGCAGGCGTGCTACCTTGAGCTTCCCATACTGTGATGCACGATGTAATGGGGTTTCGCCGTCCGTCGCCCGTACGTTCGGATCTACACCACGCTCAATTAGCAGCTGGGCTATCCTAAGCCTCCCATACTGAGATGCACGATGCAATGGGGTTTCGCCGTCTTCCATCTGTGCATTTGGATTTGCACCATTCCCAAGTAGCAGGTGTACCACCTCGAGCTTCCCATATTGCGATGCACGATGTAATGCAGTTTCGCCGTCCGTCGTACACACGTTTGGACTTACACTGTGCTCGAGTAGCACACGGGCTACCTCTGCGCTTCCGTACTGCGCTACACAGTGTAACGGGGTTTCTCCATCCGTCATCCGAGGGATTGGGTCTGCACCATGGTCAAGTAGCACCTGTGCCACCTCTGCACTCCCGTGCTGCGATGCTTGATGTAATGGGGCCTCGCCGTCCGCCACCCGAGCATTCGGATCTGCACCATGCTCGAGCAATAATCGAATAACTTTGGGGTTAATGCGATGGTCGGTTTGCAATGCAGCGTGTAATGGAGTCTTGTCGCTGTCTTCTTGTGCGTTTACGTCTGCCTTGTACTCAAGTAATATCCCGACCATCTCTGGATCTTCATAGTGAGCTGCGGAGTGTAGTGGGGACCATCCAGCCAAGCCCCGGAGATCCACGGAGGATCCATTACGATGGAGCAGGTGTGCAAGTTGGAAGTGTCTCCCCGCCAATGCTGCCATCACTGGGGTCATATAGTAACCACCACTGGCGTTTACATGCTGCGGATGCTGGACAATTAGGTGTTCCACAACATCTTGGAAACCACAAAGCGCGGCGTAGTATAGGGGAACTGCGTCGGATTTCGAATAGTCTGTGAAACGCAAAAAGGGAGAAGGGTCACGGTCGATATCTATGTCGTGCAGCAAGATCCAAGACACGAAGTACGGCTTGTCTGGGTCGAAGAGAAATTCCATCGCTTTTCGTAGACGCGACGACACATTCCTGAACTGGGCGTGAGTGACCCAGTATTCAGCAGCATATGGAGCCAAAGGAGAGCCGCTCCCGTTGCTATTCTTCTCGATAATATCGTCGGCCTGCAGCAAAACGCTCAAGGATGCTTGTGCTAGGATCGTATGCGCAGGCTCAAGAACGATATGATAACGCGATGCATCTCCACTCGAAGTAGCGAGCCGAGGCGAGGTCAGGAATTCCTTGACAGAGAAGTGCGAGAACTGCACAAGCCGTGAACGTGAATGAGGAGTATTGACTATGGTGATTAAGCTGGAGCATGAGGACAGAAGTGCTTGTTCTTCATCCTCCCAACGCCAACTCGGATTCAACCTTGGGATTCCTTCAGCATCATCGAAGTCAACTGCAAGCACTTCCACAAGTTCCTCCACCCGAAGTGGTCGAATGGCAACAACAAGACATTGCAACAGACGTCGAGCGTGGTCCCTGTTCGGTTTCTTGATTTCCCGTAGAATACGCTCATACGTCTCGTCCAACGATTCCGGTAATTCCGACAGCGTACGCCGCACGCTTGGTGGAAGACAGTGACGTAGAATTTCCAACAGACAAAATGCCCAACGAAACCTGTTTCACATATTTCAACAAGTATAATCAGCGTAATCCGATTCACTTACATTCCATCAGCTCTTTCAGAGAGCGTCTCAATCACAAGTTCCTTATCTTCCGTCCTCCATCTTCTCATGATCGCTTCCGACTCCGAGTAAACGATAGACCTGACATAATTAGCAATATCTTCCTTTTGTCCGCCTTGGTCATGAAGGGACACTCGGAGAGAAGTCAGAGGCTCAAGCGAATGTCGAATGTCGATTTCCGGGCGACTGGTGACACATATATGAAAATTCGGAAGGTGAAGGTTGATCAGGTCCTTGATAAGCTGAAGAACCCGTTCTCGAGGAGACGGAATGCCGGAAGTGTTGGGACACTCATCGATTGCATCCATAATAAGGTAGACTGGACATTGACCTGGGAGAGTGAGCATCTCTTTCAGGGATCGTGTCAAAACATTGTCACTAGGTTGTCGTGCGCCACTGTCATGCGCTGAATAAAGACGTGATAGAATGTCGCAACGAGGACTCGAGCCGGCAGATAGTTGGGTTAGAAGGGAGGTGACTAGATCGTGGAGGTGTTGTTTTCCGGTGTCCCGGAAATCGAAATAAAAATAACTAATGGAGACTTGTTTGGCCTCGCACATGGCTTCGATATCTTGGATGATTGTAGAACTGACATACGACATTAGTAACCATTGCCGGAAGGAGTTAAGGATCTACAAACCACAAAATGGTCTTGCCAGAGCCAGCTGCGAATAGGAGATGGCATTAGATGGCATTGGGAGAAGAGTGGGACAGGTACGCACGTTTTCCGTGGATCCAGAGAAGTGAACCAGTTGACTTCCATTCTTCAAAGATGTCACCTCGAAAGAACCAGGTCGCTGTTCCCTTGTGATGAGCACCATATGCAATGTTATGATTCGTGGATGGGTCCGGTGGAGAGAGCCATTTGCGAAGACTCTCCCGCAGCTGGTTTCCTGCGAGGATGCATGAGGCCAGTAGCACTGATCAGGATAGGAGATGACGGACGTTTCATTTGATCTACATCATTGGCTGTTTGTTGGCTGACTACATTTGCTTCTTTTCCGTCTAGGTTGATCAAGGTTAAACATTTTTGGTAGCTGACTGAAGATGGATTGTGAACCTTGAATGACCTGCGCGACCGTGTTGTCGACCGCCCTCACTCTGTCATCAACACCAGCCACTCTATCGTTGACACGAGCCACGCTGTCATCAACAACTCCCACTTTGCCGTCGACCGTATGCATGACCTTCAGGACTTGTGCAGTAGCCATTCTTGCTTCCTGCTCTGTCAGCTTATCTAACCTCTTCAGCCCATCTTCAATATCAGTCCTCCCGATCAGTCTCTTCAAATATTTTTCTAGTGATACTCCAGTCAACGGCAACATATTTCCACAAGAACTACTTACTTGTTCGACCTTGCTTAATCTCCTTTGTCGCAATCGCAAGAATAGAGAGGACCTCGATCATTATTTTTATGTTTATATCCGTCATTTCTGCGGTGGGTGGCACCTCCGTGTACACTGAAAGACGTCGGAAGAAGTTATCCATGCGCTCGAAGATGTCGGCAAGAGTGTCTCGGCTTGCACGAACATCTATGGCTGTCTGAGAGATCCTTAGCATTACAATGGCCCGCATGAAAGCATTTGGGCTGTACGCACCGAAAGGAGAACACCGACTCCAACAAAGATTGCTTTCGCTGGTGAGAATACCTACCAAATAAATGTCAGAGTGTACACCTCAGACGAGTTCATGTTCTCAGCCATACAAGGCCAACACCCTCTCCAAGGGTTCCAGAGAAGGCATAGAGGACATTGATTGTTGGGTCAAGCCATCGTGTCAACCGGTCATCTGTTGTTTGAGACTGATCAAGCTGCTGGACCTGCTGTTGAAGCACAGCAAGAATGGCAGTAGGGGAGCTGCAGGCCTGGAGCTGGGCGGCGAGTGGATGTGCAAGAAGGTCCTTCTTTGTCTTTCTTTCGTACTCTTTCAAGGCATTGTTGAAGATGAATTGGAAGTTGGAAGACGAGGTGGCCATGGAATGAGAGTGTGAGATGTAATGGTGGAAGTGAGGAGATTTGTCGTATAGAAGGCGATAGCGGCGTCGTAGGTAATGGGGAAAGGAAAAGTCGTTCACTGGACTTAAACGCCCTGCCAAGGCAACAACGTACAGGCAGGGACATGATGAGTTCCCATGAGCCACCAAATCCAGACGGATAAGCGCGCAAGGCACATAATCAGGCAGGGCTAGTTGACACGGGGACTGCAGGCTTGGAGTGAAGTCAAGTAGCAGCAAAGAACGCAGTATGATTGAGTACGCTGAGATGCGAGAGAGCCACCGTATCAGCAAGCCGAGGCTGACAAGACAAGCTACAGCTACAGTAGATCGACTTGGGCATCTTTACAATTACAATGTAATCCAAGAATTCTGAGTGATTAGCCAATCAGATTTCAGGATTTTTTCCAACCGAATTGGATTTGTGAAATGCCCAGTGAGCTAGAGTCAGTTGAAGCCGGTCTGACTCATTCAGACCGGACCGGGTAACTCTGGTGGCTTGACTTTTGATGAGGGTTAGACCCGCCTGCGCTGCTTTGCTACTTGTGATAAGTGGGGCACGTGATGCATCACAGTCGCGATTTCTCGCGATGGATTGTCATTATATCTTATCTACTGCCTGACTATTGCCCAGCCAACTTTGACTTAGTCAATGACTCTGGTATGACTGCATTGACTTTGACTATGTCGGCCCACCGTCAGTTTGATTTGTACAACACTGGCTAGAGTAGACAGTAGACATCACGGGAAGCCTTCTGGCAGTTCTAACTGGTGTGGAAGAGCACCAGAGTGCCATGGGCTCGCAGGTGTTGCATTTGTGTGTGATCGAGCGATCATCAACTTGCCTAAGCAGATGGGAAAGTCTTGGTAATCAACTTGCAAGTCCCATGTCAAACTTTCCAAGCGGTGCGCAAGTTGACGGCACCGGTCTGACTTAAACTTGCGGCAACACTACTCCAGATGGTCAACAAGTTACTTGTGGTTTGGATCGGAGATCGAAACCGAGTGGATGCGCAAGACCCAAGTGCAATGCGGCGACGTCTTTTTCTCATCATGTTAGCCCATGATCGGGCGCAAAGCCAAGCGACGCAGGAATCTTGCCAGAAGTTATGTACAATGCGCAGATTTTGATTCGCTCACTAGATGAAGAAATAACAATACACGTGTGGATAAGACCATAGTGAGAGCAGGTACTGTAGGAAAGAGAGAGCCCCAGACGAGTGACCGTGCATGCGAGATAGGAAGGAAATGCGAAAAATACGGTGGGTATCGTAGGAACTACGATGGCAGCCGTTCACCCCAAACGAGCCGTTGTCGGTGGGCACGTGTCGCCCCGAGCAGAGCGATAGAAATCATCCACACCACAACCATAAAGGCGAGTGCGAAGACAGTGCGCAAAGTGGCACGCGATCGCCAAGAGACGGGTCCTCCCGACGCGAAGATGATTTCATACCAGCGCTCGTACCAACCACGATTCAACCATCGAAGATCCCACCTAAGCGATTCTGCCTATAAAATGAATACGAACTGGTCAGCAAGTGAAGGAGAGAGGGAGGGAGGTGGGAGAGGAATGCGTGTTTGTTTTATAAGCGATCGCGTACCTTGTGACGGCCCGAATCATACAGGCGCTGGACCTGAGTAGCTTGCGTGCGGATCGCAGGCAGGCGGGCCTCCAGCTCTGCGAGCACGCGCAGCGATTCCGCAAGCTCCTCGTCAATCTGTGGTACGCTCTTGCGTAAGGTGTCATGGCCAGCCCGGCGGTATTTCCGCTGCAAGAAAAAGAGTTGACGAGTGCAACTGTGGTCAGCCAGCGCTTGTGCCTCAGAAAGGGGGAGCGGGAGCGGCACACCTTGATGGAGGTGAAAGAATCAGAAATGATACCCTCCAGTGTCCGACAGTTACTGAGACCTTCGAGAAGTCTTTCCTTTACTGTTGGTCAGCGCCGGCGAATGACGCGCGTGAGATATGATAAGATGAGGATTGCACCTCGAGGTCCTTGAGCTCGTGCTCGTATGTAGCCGATCTTTGAGATGATGTCTCGAGAAGAGAATCAGATGGCCTGTGAAGATGTATCATCAGCATATTTTGTCCAGGCTGAGCAAGAACTTGCGCATACTCCATGAGAGTGGTAGCTAGATCTGTGTTAAGTGTGTGGTGAGGCCAGGCAGAAAAGAGAAAGGAAACGAGAGCAGGGTGTAAAAGAGGGGAAAGATTGTGTAGAGAGAGAAAGGAGAGGGGGGAGGACGATGAAATTTTCTGTTTAAGATTCGCCTGGCACGGCCAGGAGCCTAAGATGAGCTGCCTGCCTGCCTGCCCGCAGGGTGCGCGCTAATTTAATGTTCTCGATTATTTCAATCCGCGGTATTACCGCACTATTATACCACGTGGCACTCATCCGCCCATCTTCTTGTTTTCAGTCGAACTGAACTCGCACCTCTAGAATCGACAAGGCGAGTAGCATGTCAAGTTCGAAGGCGAGATGAGCACCACAGAGAGCGACTCTGAGCCCGTGCCATTTGCTTCGGGCAGTTGCACTGCTCTTGCCTGGTCTCGGCTATGAAGGGCCCGCATCCCGTGGCTGTGGTTGACAGCTGACTAATTGTCACGGGGCCGTCACCTCCCAACTTGGTGTCGCCGCTATGGCGCAATTTTCTTATGCATGTCACCCGGTACAACCGGGGAATGACTGTTTTGTCCATTTGCAATCGTACTCTTGGTCCGGCTCGCCATTCTCCAGATCGTGCACTTCATTGCCGGGAGGTCTTCAACCCATTGCAGTACTGTATTACGTTGTCGATGAACGATGAACGCTTGCATCTCCGCAGGTGGTCATGGGACTCTTTAATTAGCTAAAAGTTATGCCGTAAGTCGACCTGACCACGGACGACTAACGACCAATAAACCCAGATTACAGTAAATAAACAGTTGTGGTAACCATGCATAGTCGCATAGCTTAGCAAACCTACAGGGATCTCGGCAACAATCTACGCAGGAAGTGCGCAAGTTTTACGTCGCTCAGTCGCCCAACGTCCGTTTCTGAAAAAAAAAAGGGAAGATATCGTCGAACAGATCTTTACTGGCGGTAGCTCTGCACCCTGCCACAGTCTGGCACTTAATGATGAAGGTAGGTTGGCACAACAGGTGTTGTGTCCACCGAGCTGGGGGTTGTGGTTTTCCCCAGGATCGCAGCTACTGTAGTTTCAGACGCTAATGTCCTCTCGCCATTGCCATCGCTAGGTATCCATCCCCGTTTTCCGTGAGAATGCGTGAACCCAAGACGTGCATCATTGAACTGACCGTAATCTCCTCCCTTTCTCGTATCTCATTTTTATCTTTACTTCAAAACAAACTGGCTTCTACCACCACCAGCCACGTCCTGCCCAAAGCTGCAAGGACAAATAGTGCTCCTGCGCTTTGGACACAGCAGTGGGATCTTTCATTTGTGTATTTTGTCGACCCTGTCGTCCGAACTAACTCACGCGCATGCCGCATTCCATCGCAATCGCGAGTTCGTAGTCTAAGCCCATGAAAGTAGAGAACTCTGAAAAGCATAATGTAACTAGGGCCGAGAGACAGATGAGCATTAAGCACATGATTGGAAGGGAAATAACCTTTCCCTGGCCTATTCAGCCCTTATCGGCCTTATCCTTTGTTGCTGCGTGTCATCCACACACAACCGGGAGACATGAGCAGAGCAGGAAGTGGACCGTGAGTGAATATGACACCGACGAAACCACTCGCCAAACAGTAACTAGTGAGCGCTAGTGAGCATTCAGCCTAGTGGTACAGAATGCCTGGGCCGTGAGGTGTACAAGAAAAAGCAAGATGAGGTTTGGGTTCTACGCGGCTTTTGTAAAAAGCAATTTTCCGCGGGTGTCACAGAGCACGTGACTATGACTGTCGCCCTCACGCGTTTGCTTGCGCATAGCCCGGCTCTGCTTGGACATTACTGCTGATCCTGACCTACAGCCCATATCGAATATGGATGTGCCACTCGATGCAGCATCAACCTCGGATGTTGATGAACGCGAATTTCTCGAAGCAGCAAATTCCGATTTGTATTGGGACCGTGTCGTGGCAAGAGGTCACCTCGATTCCCACCCTCCCAACGCGTTGTCCGACCAAGGCGATGATATGTGAGACACAATGGGTGGTTTCTCTGGTCTGTACTACTGATTGGAACTATACGATGACAGGCAATTGTGTACGTCTCAGGTGTATCGAAGGTTTGCTCACATCGGAGACACCCATTCTTCACTCTCACGTCCAGGTCTACACACCTCGTCCTCACCAGCAGCACTTGTGCCTCTCAGCCGAGCAGTCTCGGAACATCTTACGACCCCAGGACTGATCAGTCACGAACCGCCTACATCATCTCTTGACTCCCCGCTTCTCACCGCGTCGCCCTCTGATCCGTCACTGCTTCATCGCCCCCATACCCCACGGCACGGTGCTCGTGGGAATTACTTGATATCATCTCCCAATCCTTTGCACCTATTCTCATCCCCTACGAGGAATCATATTGATGTTGACGACCGCGACTCTTGTCCAACCGGCCGTGGTACGCTATTTCACATGGCTTCTAGTACCATGAGACTGGAAAAGGCTCTTGATACTGGGGCAAGTGAATCCCTGATCCAGAGCAGCAACCTTCCTCGCGAGTTCAGTTCACAGCCACTCACTTTACGGCAGTCTTCACTCCCGCCCGATCCTTTCATGGACCCTGCTCCCCCGACCGTTGACATGAACTATGATCAGACCCTGGCTCTCGAAACTGGTGTTGGTGCTACAGGAGGGAGATACTCTATGCGTATGCGCCAACCCCGTCAACTGAAGCCCTATGCCTTCGATCACCTGGAGTATAAACACCAGCTGAAGCACCACCCGGATGCTATAGTCAATCTCCGTGGCCATCGTAGTCCCGTGGAATCGTCGTCGTCACCCCCTTCGTCCTCAGGCGAGGGTGACGGTGATGATGGCGCGGAGAACCCGGGTAGCGAGCGTCCTTCCCCAAACGCCCGAATTCTGCCGCACACAAACAGGAAGAAAAGGCATCGCAACAATGTACAAATTCCCTCTGCCCCGCCACCCACTATCCATCGGAGGACATCAGGGGTGCAGCCGTCTACAGAGTCTCCATCTCGAAACAGAAGGGTCACTGGATCATCTTCAATCGCGGACGGTGCTTGGGTAGCTTCTATTCCTGACTTGGGTGGTGAAGACAGTCCACAGGAAGCGACGACATGGTATCCGGATGCATTCAACGACTTGTCAAGCGGGCTGGGTAGTGATGATTTACCGCTCAGCACCACCCAGAATGACCTGCGTGTCAACCAAACCCCTTTGCCCCGGGTCAAGCGCCGACGGGTAATATTTTTGTTTTAGGATGCATGCATATAGGCTAACGAGTGCATCTGCAGCGGGCCCCACGCCAACTTCCGCACTTGTCACCCCTTACTTCCCCTCCCCGCCAATTATCAGATCCATCCTCTCCACGCTCCAAGCCAGCTTCTCTAGGAGTCATCAGCTTGGACACAAGCTCTAACACAAGCTCATCGAGATCAGAATTAACAAGAGGCTCAGATAATATGTCTGAAGAGTCCCTCGTCATGCTTGATGATTACGCACCTTTACCCTCCCCAGAACCGGAATGCTCCCCGCCCCAAGCTTTCCAGAAGCGACGTTTGCAACCATCAAGATACCCTGTTATCACTGATTTCTTTGTTCGTGGGCCCCGTGAGAAGAAAAAGAAGCCACGAAAACGCGGTATTGTCCCGCTTGAAACAGCAAGCAGATCCAAGCGTGCCCTGGGAAGGGTCGGAACGAGCGGTAATGCTCTCTCTACCATTTTTCTTTCCTTTCTCAAAAATTTCTCCGCATCGATTCTGTTAGATCCACATTCTGCGGACCGACGAAACTCCAAAGCTCGTACCAGACGGCGACACGAGCGCCCACAGCAACATGCGGACCTTTCCGTGTTTACAGTTGCGGGCGGGCGGGTCCTGTCTGGATGGCAAAGGAGAAATGCGGTCACTATCGATACGGAGGATGTAGCCTTTCACAGGGCGCTAGAACCATTGGTGCATCGCGCACGGCCACCTCATTCCATTCGGCCGCCATCTGGGCCGCCTCATATCAGGCGTCCACCACGACAAGCGTTGGGAGGTCCTATTGGTCGAACGCCGTCTTCGTCGTCGTTGAGGGTAGTCGACCCTGCACCCGACGAGACCCGACACCGTATTGTTGTTGACTTTGACATCCCGTTTCTCTCGTTGGGGAAGGTATATACCGCCAGCTCGTACCTCGGCAAGGGATGGCTCCACGAGCTTCTATCTATCATTTCTGGCACTCCACTTTCCCACCCGCCTCCCGCTATTGAAGTTGACGGCCATAGGCTATCATCCGTATCTACGGCTCTCGACTATACTGTCTTCCTGCCCTACGCATGTGATTCGTTCGCGAAAGTGCTGAACGATCCCCTGGCGATGTCGCATGAGGCATTCACGAACTGGAATGCCGATATGCACGCTGTCTGCTCGCTCATTTCTTGGATATTAACTTATGCAGAGGGTAACGATGCTCACCTCATTCGGACCGCGTCGCTAGAGTATACCGGGTCACTCGTTGCCCGCATCGACACGGCGCTCGGAGATTCCGGGGACCGAGCAAAGTCACTTTACTCGAACATCCTTTGTCTCCACTGGTTCGCTGTTGAGCTGCTGGTCCGCGCGTGCTGGAACACGACAGGCAGCGATGAGGACCTTTCCACAGCTCTCAGCACACGCATCATAGGTCTGGCAAACCGGCTCCTACAGGTTGGTGTGCAGTTGTTAATCTCACGCATCGTGGCCAACAATGAGCTCGATGATTTTTCCTTATACACCTGTGTGGCTGAGCTATGGATCTGTTTAATACACCTCGGGACAATCCGTGGAGCGGTTCCAGAGGCTCCTGGGAAGAGTAAATTCCCATCCATAGTAGAGATCCTCCAGCCAAGCTTAGCAGCTGCTGAATCATCTGCGCAAGGGGGCCTTCATGCCAGCGAACATATTTGGTGCACGCTGTTCGGGCTGTGTGCCCTATCCCAGTTCTCTGTTCATGGCGTATCGACATCCTCTGCTCGCATGGCCACGTCATGGGAGCTCGTCCTCTTTGCCCTCGAACACATCCGGCTCGTTAGCGACCCCAAAGTCGATAGTGGCCTCTCCGTGCGGAGTTTACGTCGTCGCGATGCCTATATCCGCCTGGTTGTATCGCGGTGCCTGATCTTGCACCAGCGCTGGGGCTGGCGGCTCGACGACGATGCGTCTGCTGTGCTCTTCCGGCGTCTTGTCGAAATCTTCAAAAGCCGCAAATTCGCTGACCTGCGAGGCGAGATCGCCGGATTCTCTGGATTTGTGCAGGAGAACGACGTGCGCCTGCTGGTGGAGCACGCGAGCACGGACAGCGCCTTCACGATCTTCCTCAAGCTCATCTTCGCCTCCACACAGCAGATGCGACCGTCGTTGCGTGAGGACGAGTATCTCGGCCGGACGAAAAAGCTCCTCTCACTCGTCACGCCAGTCGGCTCCGTCCAGCTAAGCGCGCTCCGCTCGCCGTTCGACGAACAGCTCTCGATGCTGTACAACCGATTCAGCTCGCTCGCACTCGCGATCCGTGTCCTGTCGTCTGCGGAGAACGTGCTCCACCGCTTCTCCCTCGCGCGCCGCTACGTCGATTTCGGTCGGGCTGCCGCCGCCACGCGCTCGGTGTGCATCCGTGCCGCCAATTTTCTTGGGTTGCAGGCGCTCGACATGGCCCTCCCCGTTGGCCCTATGCTTGAGTGGACGTCGGAGATCGGTGACGTCTTAATATTCGAGTTCCGCGCGGCGGTTGCGCCGGTTGCGGGTGCCGTCGCTGCGCCCCTCACCAACGAGGCGCGCGGACGCAGGACGGAGCTGGTACAATGCATCCAGCTCCTTCTGTCTGGGCTACATGACATGTCGCGCGCAGCCACTGCCCCCGCGAATAAAGACCCGTGCGCGGCTCTAGAACTGTTACAGAAAGGCATGAATTTCTTTTTTTTCCTTTGGTTTTCCAATCCGCGCGCTCTCCTTCCGTTTTTCTTTTTTTTCGCTAACACGCTGTTGACGTAGGATGCCTCTTCCCCGTTCTTGCCGAAGCCGAGCTCAGCGCGATTCCGACGATCCAGACGCTTCTGCAGGCCATCATCGATTCTCACCTCAGCCATGCTTTATCCCTACATGGCAAGGGACCGCCACAAGAGCAACATCCCCAGCCTCAACCTTCGAACCGGGTAGAGAGCCAAGACGAGTATGGCCAGTTCGATTTCAACTGGGACGATCCCATGGTGCTCGATGCGCTAAACAGCGCCGCTGAACCCGCGCCCGTCCCTGTGCCGGTGCCTGCGGCGACGACGATCCAATATACCTACGAATCTCTAATCGAGGTGCGTCGTTCGCACGTGGCCCCCACCTTGCCCCTTTGAGATTGACCATCAGTCAAAACTTTTACAGCATATAAAAAACATAGTAGCATCTCCCACCCTCTTTGAGGGTATCATCAGTGCATTCGAGAGACAGCAGCATCTACGACGGACTGGCGGCGAAAGTGTATTGTAGAACCCCTCGCATGTGTATACTTGCTAATCTCAACAGCTTACTTTGTAAACGTCTGTATTCGTTGAAACACGCGTATGTCTGTAACGCGTATGGTTCACTGAGATATATATCCAGGGATTTTGCCCCCAGGGCCCAATCTCTCGAAAACCTTCTTAAGGGCGTTCTGCATGTATGCTCCTAATCTCGGGCGACACATTCGGGAACTCGGAGCCGCGACTCATGTGCGAAAAAAAAACGGCGCTTTAATTGCGATGGTCTACCCCAGTCTGGGGAGGGAAGCAACCAGACAGATCTCTGACACCTTGGACACACACACACGAGACTCTAGCAGCAACGATGCGCAGGTGCAGGAGATTCGGGTCCGTTCTTAACAGCAACGCGTTCAACGAAACCTACCACCATATCTATCCCATTACAACAGTTATTAGCAAGCAGTGACCCCCTCAGTTTCCTTTCCCCCTTCCAGAATGTACATTTTCGTGTCGTGCTATCCCCACGATCCGCCCCGCCCCCCGTTCGTGAGACAAAATTAGGAGTACACCATGTATGCCAGCGTCACTCACCCCAAAGCCACTACAGTAGTTATACTGCGGGGGACCCCCGCTGAACTTAGTCAAACACCTCAATCACGAATCCAGTCCACGCGATTTCTTTTCTCCAGTTGGATAATTTTACAAATCTGCCAGACAACTGAGTAACCCTAGCCTCTCCCAGGCCTAGGCTGTAAATCCAGGATATCCACGCGCTTTGAAGTCCTCGGCCGACTCAGCAACTAAATCCTTCAAAGGTGTCGCCTGCGTCAATCCGAGGAGATTCTCCGCTTTCGTCGTCTGCAGGATGTTGGTCACCGGGATGTCCTTCGTCGAGCCTGGCTCTCCGCGCGGCACCTTCGGGATGCCAAGCTCCGCTGCCGCATCCACTTGTGTTTCGCGCATCAACATCATATCAGGTTCCAGTTTGCATATAGAAGGAATAGAAGCGAAAATCTTACGGAAATCCTGGTAAAAGAAGGGACCTGAGCTGACAATGATGCGTTCGCCACCAGCAGCCGCTACATGCGTGGCACGAACATGTGCCTCCGCGACAACCGCAACGTGGACCCAGGTTCCCTGGCCCTGCAGCTGCGCCGTCCGTGCACCGGTGAGGGTGTCATAGATTTCACGCTGAGAAGTATTGATATCATCAACCGTCGACGCAGGACTGAGCGATGGCTGTAAGCAAACGTAGAGCCTTCAGCTGTGGGGGAAATGGCAGTGAGAACGAAAAGTTGTACCCCGAAAATCCAAGGAGGGTTGAGGGCAACGAGATCCCACGAGATCTCGGACTTGTGAGCGGCGACGAAGTCCCACGCAGCCTTCTCTGCTAGCGTCTTCGAGGCCTGGTAGATCACAAATGGCCCCGCCTCGGAGCCCTTTGTGTTCACAGCCTCCACGGAGGCATCATTCCAGTTGCTTTCGTTGAAAGAGGCTGCCACCTGGACTGACGCGTCACAAACTGCGACGATCGAAGAGGTGAGGACAAAGCGCTTGATGGTCTTCCTATGTTTCAGAGCAGAGTTCAAGATTGATGTGGTTCCCCGCACGGCAGGTATGATGATGTCTGCATAGATATTGTTGGTCAAAAGAGGTGAGCTTTGTGAAGAAAATAGGAAATACCGTCGGGGCTTTTAAGATTGTAGTGAAACGGAGAAGCTGTATGGGCGATGGCGTCGACGCCTCTGACTGCCTCGTCAAACGCGCCGTCCTTGGTGATATCCTCAACAACGACCAGTTCAAACCGGTCACCGTAGTGGCCAAATTTATCTTTGAGGAAGGCGCTTTTGGACAATGAGCGAACTGTGCCGCGCACGGAGTACCCGGCTTCGAGATACTTCTTCACGACCCAAACGGCGAGATAACCATTTGCACCTGTGACGAGAACTTTAGCTGGAGGAGAGATGGCAACCATGGAGGATCGGGTTTAGGGTGAGTACTAGCTAGTTCTAGCTTCGTCCTTTTAAAAAAGGGGTCCAGCCCAGCCCGAGCGATGAGATGAGCCCTATCATACTAAGCCAAGAGGGATATGCTATGACGTACTATGGATATTGACAATGACGTACTGTATGGATGACTATGGATGACCAACTGGGCGTCCGCCCATGACCTAAACGGAACAACCGCGCCCGCTGCATGTGAGCATTGAGCATCTTAGACTGAATATGGCAGTGAGCTGTTCCTGAGCCATGACGGCACTTACTGTAGGACGCATACCTTACCATACTGTGCAAGGTTGCAGCCTGATACCTGCAATACAGATTTCAATTTATATATTCAATTTATTCAAAGCCGTGGGCCTGAAGGCCGGCTTGGGCTTTCAATTTTCCAAGCCGGGCCCAAGACGTGGGCTTGACGAGGGCTTTGGCCCGGCCCGGCCTCGGGCTTGAAGCCGGGCCAAGCACAGCACTAATTGTGGCGCTAAACTTGCTGATGAAGAGTGGACCTGGAACGAACGGACGTGGGCGATCGGAATACTATCGGATTGCCGTGGTCACCATTAAATCCAAGAATTCTGGGTGATTAGCCAATCAGACTTCAGGATTTTTTTCAACTGAATTGGATTTTGGATGACGGTGCTTCCCACAGCTGACTACTCACGCTCGGTCATGACGAACCATACCCGCTCGGGCGCTCACGACCTGACCCGCTTCATCCGCGGCCTGGGTTGCGCCCAATCGCGGACATTCAACACTGCAATCCTGCTGATCTTCGCCTCACCTATGGCGTTTGGCATGTAGACCAAGCAAAGCTTTCGCCGAGGACTCCAGAGCCACCACAGCCCAGAACAACTCCATTGCTGGGAGCCGTCTGTCTCCATCTCCATCAACTATCCTTCCATCAACCTCTGCCTCGACATGGTCATCAAAAACCCCTCCCTCTGGCTCTACAGTGTAGGCTTCAAATCATAGCTAATATCTCAGTCTGCCACATTGCAGTTTCCCATCCTCCCAAGGTCACCTGCATTGACAACCTAGGCCCTTGACTTTGTGTTGCCTCTCCACTTGTAACCGGCCTGGGGTGATGGTTCAACACCATCGCGCCCCTGTAAGTTGTGGAACCGGCCAATAGAGTGTTCGTACCCCGTTTCATGTTCGTGCCCCGTTTCATCCGTATCAGCCTGTGATTCTTCTTGAGCTGTCTTTGCTAGTGGCTGCTATTGTTCTCCGTGTGTTTCAGAGTATAAATAGGTAGCACTGCCCCTTCAGGCCCTAGGCCTGCCCTCAGGTACCATGTACTATAAATAGGGGACTCATTACGCCTGGTAGAGGCAAGTTGAGTCTCTTGTCTCAATCTCAGCAGTGTTCTACTTTCCTTTGGGTGGCTACTGAGTCGGAGCTCAGCAAGCGGGAACCCTACATCGACATCGACTTGCAGGTCGACTTCATCTCTATAAGCCGTCTAAGTCGCTTAGAGACTTAGCGAGTCGACTTAGTGTGTCTACTGTTGCTGTCAAACCCTTGGCGGTGACATTAGACTCAACTTTCTTTCAATACGGCTAGCAGTTCAGAAGGGACACTGCAGACCACGACCCTCGATTGGGTAGACGCCGTGAACGGCAGAAGGAACCACAGAGTTCGGTACATCTCCAAAGAGCACCCAGCGAATCCCACAAATCGGGATATACAGATCATTGTCACACCTAGAGGCAAAGCGCTGACCAACCCAAAACTGGTGTGCATTCACAACGATAGGTGGAAAGAGGTTCATTGGGACGACGGATGATACACCGTAGGAGCGACAGTCCCACAGCTACACGAGTATGATACAGAGGGTTCGGAAGCTGATGAGCTCCTCGATGAAGAACTAGAAGGGCCAGAAATCGCCTCGGATACAGAATCAGACGAAGCGGTCAAAGAAATCGACGACGCCTTCAACAGAATCAAGATCACCCCGGTAGAGGAAAAAGCGCCAGTATTTCCTATCAGGACCCTCACTCCACTCCAAGGACTGCCAACCGACGCTCTACCCTCAGGAGCCAGAATCCCCAGTCTCTCACAAGCCATGTCGACACAAACCACCACAGCAACGGCTGTCGCTGTACAGCCATCTACCACTACTCAAAGCGCGCCCCAACATATACAGAACGTCCTCAGACAAGTCCTCAAAAGGTCAGGACCCCCAGGAGGATCCGGAGGAGGACCAGGAGGACCAGGAGGACCAGGAGGACCAGGAGGACCCGGACCAGACCCAAACGCACCTCAGATACCAGTGGCCGCAGCCGCTGATGTGAAAACCATGGGAGCACTCCCACAAGTCTTCACGGGAGACAGGTCCAAAGCCAACGACTTCATCGAAGAAGTAAAAGGATACCTACGCTTGAACGCGGACGTAGCAGGATACAACTCCCCTTTCAAAAAAATTGCATTCACCCTCACCCTCATCAAGGGAAAAAGCACGGCCCAATGGGTCAGAGACATGGGCGAGTGGATCGACAGATTGCACATGCCCCAAGACAATATCCCAGCGTTATGGGATCAATTCCTATTGGAATTTAGTCAACAATTCCAAGACACCCAAGCGGCCCAGCGGGCCAGGAACGAAATCAGAGACTGCCGGATGAAGGGGTCGGACTACGACGAATACATCACTCGATTCGAAAGCTGGCAAGAAAGGCAGGATACACACTGGGAAACGAGGAAACCTACAACATATTCCTGCAAGGAATCCCAGCCTCGCTCCTGCACGATACCCTTAAACCGCCGATTCCTCTTAACTACCATGACCTTAAAGAGAAGGTCAAAACTATTGCGCAAGGAAAGACCATCATAGATGGCATCCTAAAGAAGACCCTGGGAGCCCAATCACCATTTCAACGATTCAACAATCCACCCAGGCCACCGCCATTCCAACAAAGGAACTGGCAACAGCGATACAACCAAGGGAACCGCCCGCAATACAACTCAACCAATGCGCCACCATCAATGAACAACACCCCAGTACCAATGGATCTGTCAAGGGGCCGCACCCCTAATAACTGGCGAGGACGAGGAAATTGGAGACAGCGGACGGGACCACCCGCAAGGGGAAATGTGTCCGCGCCAGGATATGAATCGATGCGATGCTTCAACTGCGGAAGAGACGGGCATTTCGCTCGTAATTGCCCGGAAAGGCAACGACAGCCAAGGAACCCCTACCGACAAAGCCCTAGGCAGGCCAACCTCATTGACTTCCAAGAGGAAGAGGAACAAGACTATCAGATGGCAGAGCCATCGGAGGGGACCTCGGTGGCCACTATGCGAGCGCAGCTAGAGGGAATGTCCCTCGATGACCAAATCAAATTGGCCAAGGAAATGGGAGTCGCACAGGATTTTCCCTCTGCCTAATCAGATCGGCCCTGCTTAGGCGAATCCATAGCGAAAACGTGTATATATCAGCAAGAAAATCCATGACAGTTCGATTCTATGCACGAACAATTGCGAAAAGAGCCGAGGGAGTGGCCCTCATAGACTCAGGGGCCACAGAAAATTTCATGAGTCTCGACTATGCCAGGTGGCTTCGACTCCCCATCAAACGATTGGCAAACCCGAGACCATTATTCAACGTCGATGGAACGGAGAACAAGAGCGGAGCGCTCAAATACTACACCGATCTCCAATTCAAAACAGGAACCCAAACCACGAATCAAAGGTTTTTCCTCTCTGATCTAGGAGACCATAAAGCTATCTTCGGGTACCCATGGTTCGCCTCCGTCCAGCCAAAGATCGACTGGAAGCGAGGATGGATCGATTTCACTCATCTCCCCATTGTCCTCTCAGCCCCAAACGCCGCAAAAGCAGTGTACGTCCCTCGAACCAAGAACGTACCACGACCAATCAGAAAGAGGACCGATACATACCTCCTAGGAAGAGTAACAATAGGAGGTGCCGCGAGCAATTCAGAACCAAACAACGCCATACCAGTGGAATACAGGCGCCACAGGAAGGTCTTCAGTGAAGAAGAATCACAGCGGATGCCCAGCTTGACCATCTGGGATCACGCTATCGAACTGCTACCAGGAGCACCGGATACAATGCCTGGACGATTGCTACCCCTCACGCAGGAAGAAAAGGCCGAAATGCACAAGTTCGTCCAAGAACACCTAAAAAGGGGAACTATACGCGTATCGAAATCACCATACGCGGCTAACTTCTTCTTCGTGAAGAAAAAGGACGGAAAGCTGAGGCCGGTACAGGACTACCGGCCTGTCAACAAATGGACAAAGAGGAACAGGAACGTCTCACCCCTCATCCCACAAGTCGTGGATCGACTCAGCGGATGCACAAAATTCACCGTAGTAGATGTGCGATGGGGCTACAACAACATCAGGATCAAAGAAGGAGACGAATGGAAGGCCGCCTTCCTTACTCACGAGGGACTGTTCGAGCCCACAGTCATGTTCTTCGGCCTCACCAATTCACCAGCAACCTTTCAAATGATGATGAATGCCATATTCCAACAAGAAGTAGGAGAAGGATGGCTCTCGGTCTACATGGACGACATCGCCATTCACACCGCCAAACAACCGCACAAGACGGAAGAACAACACACGGCCAGACATCGGGAATACGTCCATCGAATGCTAGACAAACTAGAGAAAAATGACCTCTATCTCAAACCTGAAAAATGCCAATTCGAGAAGGAGGAAATCGAATACCTAGGGGTCATCGTGGGGAAAGGGCATCTCAGGATGAGTCCCAAAAAGCTACAAGGGATCGCAGATTGGTCACCACCAAAGAACCCGACTGGTGTCAGAAGCTTCTTGGGATTCACCGGATACTACCGCTACTTCGTCCCGAACTACTCAAAGATTGCACGACCCCTGCTAGAACTAACAAAGAAAGCCACACCATGGCACTGGGGAGAAGCACAAATGAGGGCGTTCGAAGAACTGAAAACAAGAATGTGCGGCAGCCTGGTGCTAATTCAACCAGACGTTGAAAAACAATTCACACTCCACGTTGATGCATCGGCATATGGCGTGGGCGCCGTACTCTCGCAGGAGGGACAGCACAATAACCTCACACCAACGCTGGCCCAACGACACAAACCAATCCTACACCCAGTGGCATACTACTCGGCAACATTCACGCCCACAGAACGAAACTACGACATTTACGAACGAGAACTGTTAGCCGTCATGAAGGCACTGGCCCACTGGAGACATTACTTAGGATGGACAAAGATGCCCTCCATAATCCGAACAGACCATGCTAACCTCCAGTATTGGAAGTCACCCAGAAAGGTGCAAGAACGATATTGGTGGCCAGGAATGAAGGAATGGATTGCGGACTACGTCAAAGGGTGTGCGACATGTCAACAAGCAAAAATACTGACACACCGGCGCCGCGTTCCCCTTTATCGAATCCCCACACAACCAGGAACCCTACCATTCGAAGTTATATCAATGGACTTGATCACAGGACTACCACGAAAACAGGGAATGGATGCGATCCTCACTATCGTGGACCATGGATGCTCTCGCGCGGCCCTATTCCTTCCTTGCTCCACCAGTATCACGGGACCTGGAATCGCCCAACTCTACCTGGAACACCTCTATCCATGGTATGGGCTGCCAAAGAAGATCATCAGCGACCGAGACCTGCGGTTCACATCGAGCTTCGGGAAAACACTCACCAAAAGGCTAGGGATACAACAGAATCTATCCACGCAGCCCATCCCCAAACCGACGGTCTATCCGAGCGAAAGAACCAATGGGTGGAACAGTATCTGCGGCTGGTAACGGGCGGACAACCAGACGACTGGACAGAATGGGTCGCCGTCGCAACCGCAGTACACAACAACCGAAAGAACAGCACCACGGGTCTATCGCCCAATCAAATCCTAATCGGCTACGAACCAACGCTGGGACCCGAAGATTTGGGGGTCTGGACGAACAATGAAGCGGTGGAACAAAGGGTACAACGGATGGAGGAAGCACGAGAACAGGCAACCAGGGCAATCAACAAGAAGGCAGCTGAAACACCTCCGGGACAATACAAAGTCGGAGATCAAGTATGGCTAGAAGGGACCCACCTGAAACTCCCACACCAAGGGTCCAAACTAAACCCAAAACGATACGGCCCCTTCAAGATACTCAAAGAAGTATCCCCGGTCGCCTACCTCCTGCAGCTCCCTGCTTCATGGATGATCCACCCTGTGTTTCATGCCTCCCTCCTTACCCCATATAGGGAAACGGACACACACAGGCCCAATTACGCCCGACCCCCTCCTGACTTGATCGATGACGAAGAACAATATGAAGTCGAACAAATTCGAAACCATCGCCATCAAGGGCGATCAAAAAGGCTCCAATATCTCATAAAGTGGCGGGGCTACCCTGAAAGCGATAACACCTGGGAACCAGCTGACCAGGTGCATGCCCCGGATCTCCTTCGGGAGTATCACAAGCGCTGGCCCTTGACCAGTACAAAAGGGAAGCAGAAACCCCCGGCAAAAACATCAGCTCGATCCACTTCCACTCTTCAATCCATCATATCTCTCACATGTCTTCACCAGTCCCAGTCCCCGTCCCAGCACCGACCGACCGTGTCACGACCGAGGAGGCTGTCCAGCCTCCCACCGCAGCGACCAGCGCCGACCGCCCCTCTTCCACTCCCGCCTCCCGCTCTATCCGTCTCCCTGGCACCTTCCCCGACCTGGAGACCAACGCCTTCTGGGAAGGCCCCCTCTCCCCTGGTACAGTCCGATCCGTCCTCGACGGATACGAGAATCTGGGACCCGTCCAGCTCCGTCAACTGGCACAAGGTCTCGCCTCCACGCTCCAGCAGCGAGAGGCGCTGTTTCAAGATGAGGCGCGATGCCTCAAACGACAATTCGAGGAGGTTAATCGAGACAACCACGAACTTAAAGCGCGGATTCAACAAATCGACGGGGAGCCCCTCCTCTGCCCCGACGGATACGTGGAGAACGACGGAAGGTTGCCCGAGTTCACCATTACGACCCCAGACGGCGAGAAGCCTGCCGTTTTTATCAAGCAACTGGACGACGGGCGGGTGGCCGGCCTGGCCACGAATGCCACGGGCGACCACGACGCCCAAATCATCGACCTATACGCCCGTCCCGAGTTTGACGAATTCCCGCTCTCCCCACTCCCGCCTTGGTTCCGCGCCCGCCTCTGGGGAACCGAGATCGATTACCACCCGCTCCGAGAAGCCGTCATCGAGTTGGACGACTGGCCCCTCCTCGCCGAAGTCACGAGGTACCGGGTCTTGGATCGCAAATGCGATACACTGCGCGCCGAGCTACGCCTGGCTCAGGCGAATCTGGCGGCATCTGAAGCCGCCAAGCAGGCGTGCGAGGACCGGCTTATCGCGGCAAGAGCGGCCAAGAAAATCCCTTTGGTGGGAGTCGAGCAACCACAGTTGGCCAGGAGGTCAGCATGGAGGAAGATGGGGTGAGGGCACCCCATCTAGCGGAGGAGTGGTGTAACCGGCCTGGGGTGATGGTTCAACACCATCGCGCCCCTGTAAGTTGCGGAACCGGCCAATAGAGTGTTCGTACCCCGTTTCATGTTCGTGCCCCGTTTCATCCATATCAGCCTGTGATTCTTCTTGAGCTGTCTTTGCTAGTGGCTGCTATTGTTCTCCGTGTGTTTCAGAGTATAAATAGGTAGCACTGCCCCTTCAGGCCCTAGGCCTGCCCTCAGGTACCATGTACTATAAATAGGGGACTCATTACGCCTGGTAGAGGCAAGTTGAGTCTCTTGTCTCAATCTCAGCAGTGTTCTACTTTCCTTTGGGTGGCTACTGAGTCGGAGCTCAGCAAGCGGGAACCCTACATCGACATCGACTTGCAGGTCGACTTCATCTCTATAAGCCGTCTAAGTCGCTTAGAGACTTAGCTAGTCGACTTAGTGTGTCTACTGTTGCTGTCAAACCCTTGGCGGTGACACCACTCCACTAATCACCAAGTTCGACACAGCGATAAACAGAGGAGATGGATAGACAGCATTGTAGTGCAACGTAGGGCCATCATGACACACAGGTGAGTCCATGGAGAGGGGAAGGCTTGTCTCAAACCATATTATTGTCCTTTTCAGGAAGGTTGGCACCATGTGAAAATTTCCCTCAGTTACAACTCACAACTTTGGTTGATGAATTGTGCAACAACAGCTGGACAGAATTCAATAAAAATGTTAGCATTGAACTCAGAATGATCTGTAGAGTATATCCTGTAGGGTCTGGCACCAAAAATAGATATTTTTCATTTTTTGGATTTTTGCACCACTGGGATTTGCAGCAAGGAGAAGCTCAGCCAACTGGGAAGCAAAATCAATGCACAATGGATTCAATATGAGTAAATCTGAGTATAGGAATAGCTAAATCATCTGAACAACAAAGCCTCTAAGTCCTGCTTGGCATAATGCCTGATCAATGTAGCTACTCCCTTTGATGAATGCAACAAGCTGGTGATGTTATGGACTGCCAGACTATTTCTGCTTACATCATTTTTTACTATATATAGTAATCGCTTTCTCATGGACTGGCAGGGAGCCCCTTCCACATCCATCCCTATACATTACCACTCCTCTATTATGCTTCACTGCCCTCCACTTTATGTTGTGTTGCCTTGGCTTGTTACTAATACTTCCAGACTAATATGCTGCTGTGTTTCATAGTCTCACAGCCTCATGATGCTGCTTAAATGCATCATCCAGCCTCTTAGTCATATAGGCTTAGTAGGATGCCATCTGAATGCGTCATCACTTACTCAGTCATACATGCTTACTATCTTGTAGTCATATATGCTTAGTATGATGCCTTAGAGATGCATCATCCCTTTACTTAGTCATATGTACTTACTGTACAGTAGCCACAGGGCCTATAAAAGCCCCCCAAAGCAAGACTCAAGCCTTAAGCTTAGTCTCTTGTATAATACAGGACTTCTAGTTTATCCCTTGTGAGCTCAAAGCTTAAGAACCATCAGAACCATCCCCTTGCACCTTAGAACATACCCTAAGGCCTGCTCAATCAACTTAAAGCCATATTTGCTCTTTACTTGAAACTCCAAATGAACTCAGACAGAAAGATGCCATCTTTCCCACCCAGAACCCAAACCAGAAGGCCACTAGTAACAGAACTCTAGTTGTCTATATGAACAAGTCACATACTACAACCTCTGTAACAAGTGTTGCATACTATGACCACCTGTAGCATCAAGGAGCTGCTCCTACCAGACATCAGAACCCCTTCCATTCACAAGCTTTGTGAATCACCAACAAACTAAGTGTAATACAAGATATAGTTGCACCTCTAGACATCACTTCCTAGAGTGATAACAGAATAGCCAGTGCCACTACATGCCATTCAGAAGCCACAGCTGTACAAGTTCTAAGGACAGAACTCCAAACTCTGACCCATATCAGAAACCAGACTTGGACAAGGCATCCAAACCTAGAACTGAACCCTCACACTAAGACACGTGACATTCTAGTGTGACAGTACCCACCATAACTGCCTATTGGATTATGGGGCCCACTGGCAGGATACATGTTGTAAGCCACCAGGCCTGTGGCAGCCTGAGAATGACCATGACCACCCTGTGCTTGGTTTAAGATCTTTGGCATGCCAAACTTCTGGATTTGTTCCCACAGTAGGCTAGGTATGTTCTTGACTGTCACTTGTGAGCCAGTGGTGTCTTTCATATACATTAGGTTGTACCATCAGTGAGCATTATATAGATAGCAAAATATGGTGTAACTTACAATTTCTGTGGCCCATTGCCCAGGCCTCATCACAGTCAACAGATAACAGAAGGTGCTTGCCATTATGGGCTCATTTGGAGAGTAACAGTAAGTAGGTACATCACCCTTGGAGTGCACAGTACAGATCCACTGCTCTTGAAGTGCCTTGATCAGCTCTTGCCTACATGTGACCCCATCAAGTTGTGCTGTTGTTGTTGACAAACCCTGCTTGTGCTATGACAAACCACCAGCAGAGGTCTTTATCTAGGAAAGTGTAAGCTCAGAAGCTTAAACAATGTCATGATGTACCATTTGGCTACCCTTGCCATTACTAAGGAGGTCACCAATTTCATCCATGATCATTTTGTCCTCAAAATATACAGAAACATTCCTGGGGTGGCTGCATGATGGCTGTCCACTTGAGAGAAGTGGGGACACCAGCATAGGATGCAAGCATGCTTTGAACAGCACAAGCTCTTCATCTGACTGGACTGATGTCGCAGCTTGCTTATGATTTGAATCTAATTGGTATTAGAGCTGAAGCAGCCCAGGTTGGTAAATCCCAAGCTTCTCTGCAATGTGGAGGTAAAGATTGTCATAGGTAATGTTAGAGGTGATTTTGAATACGGAATTGGTCCCATTATGTTGCAAGATAAAACATGGAATGGTGAAAACTACATGTGAGCATAAGTACCATGGTTGAAATTGTGTAATGTGAGGATGATATGTATCACAAGTCATAGGGTCATATGAGGGTATTGAGTTCTTCAACTTGGTGTGAATGGACAGATGCTTGCCCTTACCCTTGGCTACTGCAGGCTTGGTGGCTGGCTTCTTGTTTGCTGATTGCCATAGAGTATGAAGTAGATGAGCAGAGAGGAAGATATCCTTGGATCCTTCTGATTTGCTGGCAGCCTAAGAGGCTGAGTTTTGAAAGATGTCATCAATGTCATTTGTGAAGTCTTCATTCTCTTCATTGTCCTTAGATTCAAAAAGTATGGAATCAGTGTCAGCAGGACCACCACCAGGCACAGATAGAATGCTAAAGAATTCCTTGACTCTATCTGGATTGGTGGCATCCTTATTTGACAGGAATGGAGGTCAAAAGTTATTGCAACTGTTGTCCTTAGGAATGGAATAGAGCTGAGAGTCTGGTCACTCAGGCTAAACATCTGGAGTAGTCTGAGGTGGCTGTAAGGTTGAGCATTCTGTCTGTTTGGCCTGAATTGGTCCAATAGTAGTACTATTGGTAGATGGGGTACATTTGTGCATGGTAGGTTGTGAGGCAGTGAGAACATGGGCTTTACCAGGCTCATCTTTCTGAGGTAGCACCATAGGGCCTAGGGTAACTGTCACCAATGAGAGCAGTGACACTTAGACCATGTCAGTATCTGAAGTACTGAGAGGATCAGAGGTAGACTCAGCAGATGCCTCTGTTATCACTGGTAGAAAGTAACTTCTATCACTGCCTAGCAATTCATTGATAGTACTAGAGTCAGAGTCCACTCCCAGTCTATTGGATGTACATGCTATACAGAAGATGATGCAGAAAACACTGAGGAGAGCGGAACAAGCCACAGCTGCTCCTAAAGATGATAGAAACCAAGTCACTACTCCTATTTGATGGGAGACTCAACTTAGAGTCTCATCTCTGCACATGCTCGTGTACAAATACTACAGGGTACATGACATGATACAACTGACTGCTGAAACTTGGCCGTGTTCTGACCATTTGGCTGACTACTTTGCTGACTGAAGGCTTACTGATGCTGACATACATGCTGACTACAGAGTCCGACCTGTATTACCAACCCCAGGTCTAGACAGGTCTACCATACCTGGGGGTCCAAGACTGTTCTTCACATGCCAACAGTGGTTCTCTTGCCTCCTTGCAAGCTGCTCTGTGACATTACCCTGCATCTAGAATTGAGCCACACCACGGCATGAGCTGTTAGGGATGGACAAGAACTTACAGTTCCAATCCCCTTTGAGGATTGGTTCATCTTGCAGCTTGTGGAAGAGAGCATAGCTCTTGTACTTGTGAGAGGTGAGTAGGTGGCGGCAGCTTTGCTCCTCTTGGTATTGAAGGGAGTTGATGCAACCCTGGAGCTCCCTGATTTGGATATGGAGGCTTGTGAGATCAGTAACCATTTCGTGATACTGCTGGAACTCAGCGGCAGTGCCCCAGTCTTCTCCCAGCTCTGAAGTGTGACACAGCATGGCATCATAGGTAGTCAGGTCAGTAAGGGCATCGAAGAACCAGTGAGGGTATTCACCCTCTTCATTGATGGTAGCTCGGTTGGGGGCAAAGAGTTCATGCTGGTAAATGGCCTCTCCTTTTCCAGAGGTGCCAAGGCAGTATTGGCCCTCTTGTTTGATGTAGGCTGTGAGGGTGTGGATCATGTAAGCGCCATCAGTGACAGGAATGAAGAAATTGGGCACTCACCCTTCGTTCTCTTCATACCCTTCAGGTACCCCCAGATCCCCGTCATTGGCTGCAAGTTGGTCATCTCTCCAGTGTTTGTAGGTTGCCTCCAGACAAGCTGCATTTGCTTCACGCTCTGCCAGAGTGTCTGCTCATTCCTTGAATATGGTGAGTTGGTCCTTGTTGTGTCATGATACCTCTTTGTTCTTTCACACAACACTTGCCAACCCTTGAGTGATGAGGGTGAGTTGTTCTTTGGTGGGGCTGTTCCCTTTGAGAGCAGCGTGGATGGTCCTGGGAGAGAGTGGGAACTCACTGAACTCATCTGATGATGCCACCACTTCCTTTGGAATGATGAGGGGTTCAGGCCTTTTACCTTCTGCACATTGTGATGAGGGTGGAACTGGTAGGGGTTCCTCACATCTGCTGGGGCTTGCAGTGATATAGGAGGGGACAGAGAGAGGTGACAACATGTTGTTCTGTGTGGCAAAGGGGCAGAAGAATGAGAGGTGACTGATTTGACCCATGTCACCTGCTTGTTTCTTTTATACCCTCTGTCATTGTTTAAAGGATGTTGCTGATGATACTTTGTTACTAAGGTGGGGGTGTGCACTTGGTCAGCAGGCTCCCATGTGTCATCGGAAGCTGAGTAACCCTTCCAGTGGATGAGGTATTGAAGCTGATGCTTCCTCCCTTGGTATCGGTGATTGATAATCTGCTCCACTTTGTATTCCTCAGCATTATCAATCATCTCTGGTGGTGGGTGTTGGTAATTGGCCCTGTGTTCTTTGGTTTCTTTGTAATGGGTGAGTAATGAGCTGTGAAACATGTCATGGATGGTCCAGGCTGTGGGTAGTTGCAGTTGGTAAGCTACTGGGGAGACTTTGCGCAATATCTTGAATGGTCCATGTTGCTTGGGTGTTATGGACTGCCGGACTATTTATGCTTACCTCATTTTCTACTATATATAGTATTCGCTTTCTCATGGACTGGCAGGGAGCCCTTTCCACATCCATCCCTATACATTACCAAACCTCTATTACACTTCACTGCCCTCCACTTTATGTCATGTTGCCTCAGCTCATTACTAATATGTTCAGACTAATATGCCGCTGTGTTTCATAGTCTCACAGCCTCATGATGCTGCTTAAATGCATCATCCCACCTCTTAGTCATATAGGCTTAGTAGAATGCTGTTTAGACGCGTCACCACTTACTTAGTCATACATGCTTACGATCTTGTAGTCATATATGCTTAGTACAATGCCATTTAGACACGTCATCCCTTTACTTAGTCATATGTACTTACTGTACAGTGGCCACAGGGCCTATAAAAGCCCCCCAAAGTGAGACTCAAGCCTTAAGCTTAGTCTCTTGTATAATACAGGACTTCTAGTTCATCCCTTGTGAACTTAAGCTTAAACGAACCATCCAAACTATCCTCTTGCACCTTAGAACATACCCTAAGGCCTGCTAAATCAACTTAGAGCCGCATTTGCTCTTCACTTTGAAACTCTGAACAACTCAGACAGAAAGACACTGTCTTTCCCACCCAGAACCCGAACCTGAAGGCTGCTAGTAAAGGAACTCTAGCCGTCTATATGAAGGCCACTAGTAAAGGAACTCTAGTTGTCTATATGAACAAGTCGCATACTACAACCTCTGTAATACATGCCACATACTACAACACACCAGTAGCAACCAGGAGCTGCTCCTACAAGACACCAGAACCCCTTCCATTCATGACCTTAGCATGAACACCAACGAACTAAGTGCAATACAAGACGTCATTGCACCTCCAGACATCACTTCCTTGAAGTGATAACCGACCAGCCGGCGTCGCTACACACCATTCAGAACCCACAGCCGTACAAGTTCTAAGGATAGAACTTTGAGCCTTGAACCATATCAGAAACCAGACTTGGACAAGGCATCCAAACCTCCGAACTGAACTGAACCGAACCCAAACCCTCACACTACAACATGTGACGTCCTAGTGTGACATTGGGTGTGAGTTTGACGGAGGTGTAAGGTAGGGACAGATGCTTTGCCTCTAGCCAGACTTGATCTCCTTCTCAATATTGCTTTGGTGGAATTGCTTTTGCGACTTTGTTGAGTGCATGAGTTGCTGCCTCTCAATGTTCTTTAGCGCTTTCATGCCTGTCTTCCATTGCTTCATTGTTGGTGATTGGTATAGGTTCTTCCACCACACTGGGATGATATCCTAGGATGACTTCATGCAGGCTTCATTTGGTTGTGGCATTGGGCTATCAATTGTGCATGAATATGGCAATGGGGAGGAAGTCGGCCCAGTTGTCTTGCCTGGCAGATGTATAGAGTTGGAGGTATTGTTTGATCCATTGGTTCTTCCTCTCAGTAAGTCCATCTGTTTGTGAGTGAAAGGCAGTGTTGATGTTTCTTTCTATCTTCAATTTAGTGGTCAGTGCTTTTGTAAAGTGCAATGTGAAGTGTGGGTCTTGATCTGAAATTATTTTGGATGGTACTCTGAACCATGGGAAGAGATGTTAAAGATATAATCAATGTCATGGTGGACTATTGGGACGCTCATGCTTACTAATATTCTTGCCTTATATGTACATATTTCCCACAGCTCAGCTGGAGTCGTCACCACTTCCCCCTCCCTACCTTACCCTACTGTTATTACACTCCTGCTGATCCCTTCTGCTGTTGTGTTGCCTCGGCTCGCTACTAAACTACTTACACTAATATGCCAACGAGTTTCGTGGCCTTACTGCCGCTGAAACACGTCATAGACTGCCAATGACTCCACCTAAATAGTTATGTATAAATACACTCATAGAAGGGGACCAAAAGCCTTAAGCTTGGTCTCTTGTGAATCCTAGACATTCTCAGAGCAACCCTCCAAGTGATCTGAAGCTTCCCAGCCCCTTTCCCCTCCCACTTGCGCCCTAGAACGTACCCTAGGGTCTGCTAAGCGACTTAGTGACACGTTTCACTTAATCTACCATATATAGTAAACTGAGTCCTGATTGGGAACTCTTCGAACCCCGACACATACGTTAAGCGCTCAGAAAGGCGTTGCCTTTCCTCGCTCCAGACAGACGAAGGTCACTGAGTAACGGACTTCTCAGTGCTCTATAAAATCCCCCTATCTGCACCAGAAACCCAGCAGGAAGGAGCAGCTCCTTCCATTCACGACCTTAGTGGCATACCAACAAACTAAGTGCAATACAAGGTGTATCAGCACTCCAGACATCCCTTCCTTTGGATATAGTATCCAAATCGACTCCTTCGCATCTAGATCCCCTTCCTCCTTCAGGAGATAGGGAACGACAGCAGCCAGCACTGCCACTACCCACAGCCGTTCTAACAAGGTGTTAGAACTCCACAGAAGACGACCAAGACGATGGTCACCGACGCAGATATCATCCTACACCTACAACAGAAAGACAGAGACAGGCCAGACACCCTACCCCTCATAGCAATAGAACGAACAGCCAAGGAGGCTGCCAGACAGAAACATCGACAGAACCGCCATGCTTCGTCCAGCGTGACATTAGACCAAGCTTATCAGTCAACACGGAAGAATTCCGAAGAGAACCACTTGTCTACCCAAAGGCTTGGGAAGGAAGCACAAGGGTTCGCATCGAACGAAGAACAGAACCAAATCTCCCAGAGTACATCACAGGACCAAATATCTACTGGACAGTCCAAGGAACATATCGAGGATACACCCTTGACGTCCCCAGCGAAAATACTAGTGCAATCAGAAGATACCCAGTTGAATTCATCAGTGGATACTGGTACACCCTTACCAGAGACGAAACTGGTGTTCTTTGGGCATACAACCAAGACCGAATTGAACATGGAGGAGCAGGAACCGGATACCCACCAGTAGACGATCCCTACCACCCCAATTACCAAGCTCAATGAGTCACACTAACCCCTGCAGTAGCTCCAGCAGAACTAGAAGCCACAGCACCAGAAACACACACCCCTCGCACACATTCCACCGACCTCCACTCCCCTAGGGAACCAAGAAGTGAAGCACACGATTCCTCTGAAGAAGGAAACGGAAACGAACACACAGCCAGTGAAGGATCTGAAGACAGACCTCACACACCAGAAGAAGCTGACCCCCTACATACCACAAAATAACTCCAGCACACCACGAGCAAATCGAAGCTCCACAACCCCCAGAACAGGAACCACACCTCCCAGAAGACGTTGAACACCTAGAAGAACAAATTAACCTTCTAACCATCTATCACACTGAGCCACAAATCCAGATCACCCCAGTGGACCAACAACCAGACCCACCACCGCCGCAACCGCCCATACAAGTCTTTATGGCCAACGTACCACCCCAACAACCTCAACAACCTCAGCCACCCGCAGGAGGACCACCCCCAGGTCCACAACAAGCGGGAGTACAAGCTGCCCATCCACCAGGCAATGGCAAGTGGAATGGCACACCGCCAGACATATACACAGGAGACAGAAGTCGAAGCGACAAGTTCCTGAAAGAGTTCAAACTCTACAGGCTGCTCAATGAAGACAATGAAACAATGAACATCCCATACAAGCGAGCAGCCTTAGCCTTGTCCTACATCAGAGGACCCCTAGTCGATGATTGGGTCTACCAACAAGTTGATCACCTCAGTAATCAGCTCCACACCAACAATATACCTATGCAAGACGAAGTCCACTGGGCTGAATTTGAAACAGCTTTTACAGCTGCTTTCACCGATATCCACAAGGTTACTAAAGCCACCACCATGCTTCAACAACTCAGAATGAAACAAGGAGACCTAGATGGATATATAGCTCAGTTCAGAAACCTAGCCACTAAAGCTGGATATGCCCTTGACGCTCCAGGAACACTACAGATGTTCTTACAAGGACTACCTCCGGCTTAGGATGACGAACGCTCAGAATGCACCCTGGACTAACCACCTTTGATGAATATGTCCAGGCTGTCCAGAAGGAATCCAAAGTACAGGAGCAAGAAAACCTGATCTTTGGAGAAGGGAAATGGCCTATGCCAAACTGGGGACCTAAAAGACCACCACCCCGCCATGCTGCCACACCCCCTAAACCCCAGTTTACCCAAAGATGCCCTTACACCAATGGTACTCCTATGCAAGTAGATACCATCAGGAAAGCAGACACAGACGAAGCTAAGAAGAAACACAGAGAAGAAGGACGATGCTTCAATGTAGCAAACAAGGACACATGGCCAAGAACTGTCCTACCAAGAAAAGGCCACCCCAGAAACCATCTTACATTAAGATGGTCCAAAGCAACGAAGAATACTATGACGAAGAAGAAGATGAAAAATGGAGGAAGCCGAAGAAGAACCTCAAGAAGTGGACGAAATCGAAGATATGGTCAATAGAATGGTCACCTTCTCTGACGACAAGAAGGTGCAATGGATGAATGCGATGCAAGCCAAAGGAGTGGATTTTTCGACTGCCTGAATGACACGGCCATCATTTGGGCACTGTTCACAAATAACATATTTGTACCCAAGATTCAATCAGTACAAACTCAAATAATACTATGTTTACAGAACAGAAGGGCCGATGCAACAGCACTGGTGGACAGCGGAGCCACAGAAAATTTCATCCACCACAAACTCATAAAGAAGTTCCAAATCCCCACAGTACCTCTTCAGAAACCAAGAATTGCCTGGAACGTTGATGGAACCATCAACCAGGCTGGGAAAATTACTGACAAAGTAGAACTCGAAATTTGACATCAAGGAATCACAAAACAATTCCCCTTCTTTGTCACCAACTTAGGACATGATAACATCGTCCTAGGATATCCATTCCTAGCCACTAACGAACCAAGGATTGATTGGAAAAAAGGAACCGTTAAAGGAAGTATTGTGGCATCTACCATGGATGCCCACAAATGGAAGGTGCTTTCCCAAATCCGGAAAACGACCACCTCTACACAATTAGCGATCCAGGAAGCTGAAAAGAAAGACAAGAAAACCTGGCATCAAATAGTACCGGAAAAATACCACACATTCCAGAAAGTCTTCAGTGAAGAAGCATCCAAGCGAATCCCAGAATCAAAGCCTTGGGACCATGCTATAGATCTAAAACCAGACGCTCCAGCATCATTTGACTGTAAAGTCTACCCCCTATCACCCAAAGAACAAGAAGCATTGGAAGAGTTCTTAAAGGAACACCAAGAAAAGAAATACATTGAACCTTCCAAATCGCCATATGCCTCCCCTTTCTTCTTTGTCAAAAAGAAGGATGGAAAACTGCGACCAGTTCAAGACTATAGAAAACTCAATGAATGGACAATCCCAAACAACTACCCCCTACCCTTGATTAGAGACTTAATACCTCGACTTGCAGGAAAGAAACACTTCACCAAGTTTGATGTACGTTGGGGGTACAATAACATCCTCATCCGACCAGAAGACCAACACAAAGCAGCCTTTAAAACAAACAGAGGCTTCTTTCAACCAAAAGTAATGTACTTCGGAATGAGGAACGCCCCCGCCACCTTCCAGAGCATGATGGACTTTATCTTCAGAGATCAACTAGCCAAAGGGAATGTGTTCATCTACATGGATGACATCCTCATCGCCACCAATGGAACTTGGGAGGACCACTACAAAGAAGTAATCAAGGTCCTAGAGGTCTTACAAGAAAATGACCTCTATCTCAAACCAGAGAAGTGCGACTTCCACAAAACAGAAGTGGAATATCTAGGAATGCTAGTAGGAAGTGGATGCATCAAAATGGATCCAGTCAAAGTCAAAGGAATCACGGATTGGCCCATCCCTACAACAGTCAAAGAACTTAGGGCCTTCCTAGGCTTTGGAAATTTCTACAAAGACTTCATTGATCACTATTCCCTCATTGCACAACCACTTCATGAACTAACAAAGAAGAGCAAGAAATGGGAATGGAGTCAAAAGGCCAATGAAGCATTTAAATACCTCAAGAATAAATTCACATCCTATCCTATCCTTAGGAATGCTGATCAAACCAAACCATTTACACTAGACACAGATGCATCAGACTATGCCATTGGAGCCACCCTAACACAAGAATTTGAAGATGGACAACACCCAGTTGCGTTCTTTTCAAAGTCACTCAACCAAGCGGAACGCAACTATGACATCTATGATAGAGAACTGCTGGCAATAGTATCAGCAGTTAAATTCTTCAAACACTTCCTTCTAGGAGCCAGGCATCAAATCAAAGTACGCTCAGACCATGACAACCTGAAATATTTCCGAGCGGCACGAAAAGTAACACCCAGACAAGCAAGATGGATGAACTACTTGGCAGACTATGACTTTATCATCCATCACTTCCCAGGAAAACAAAACACCATTGCAGACCTTCTATCACGAAGAAAAGACCTTGAAGAGGGGGTAAATAATGAACAAACTACCATCCTCCCCGACAACCTATTCATTCGAACTCTTTACCTCCCAAATGACAACCAAAAGCGACAACAAACCCTCAAAGAAATACATGATACACCCACAGGTGGCCACCCAGGGATCTCAAACACCTGGGACCTAGTCAAAAGACGCTACCATGGCCCCAAACTTCGAGAATTTGTCGAAAAATACTTTAAAGGATGTGCCAAATGTCAAGAAAATAAAACCATCCGAACCGCAAAAGCCCCCTTACATCACTTCAACACCCCAGTAGAAGAAGGACCTTTCCAATATGTGTCCATGGACTTCATAACAGAATTACCAAAGTCCAAAGGATATGACACCATCCTCACCATTGTGGACCAAGGATGTTCCAAAGCTGTCAAGTTCTTACCCTGCAACAAGGAAATCACCGGAGAAGGAGTGGCACAGCTGTACCTTCAGCACTTCTTCCCCTGGTTTGGAACTCCCAAACATATCATATCCGACAGAGACCCTCGTTTCACCGGAAATTTCACAAGAACCTTATGCAAAGCGATAGGCACCAAACAAAACCTTAGTACTGTGTTTCACCCTAGAACTGATGGACAAAGCGAACGCATGAATCAATGGGTCGAAACATTCCTGAGACACTTTGTCAATGGAAGACAAGACAACTGGGCTACATATCTTCTGGTGGCGGAATTTGCTCACAATTCATGGAAACATGAAGGAACGCACCACACACCCCATCAATTAATCATGGGATGTAACCCTCAGGCAATTTGGACAAAAGGAGACGAAGAAGTACCAGCGGTAGATATCAGACTCAAGGAGTTAACCAAAGCAAGAGAAATTGCGCATCAAGCCTTACAGAAAAAGACAGCCATAACAAAACCAGTCAGAACATTCAAGACTGGAGACGAAGTCTGGCTAGATGCACGAAACATAAAGACGAAGGCACCATCAAAGAAGATGGAACCAAACGCTTAGGACCCTTCATTATCAAGAAAAAGATATCTCCGGTCGCTTACCAACTCGACTTGCCAGCACACATGCATATACATCCAGTGTTTCATGTGGATCTATTATTGCCCTATATGGAAACCATGGAGTACGGCATCCCATTCAAGCGCCCAGCACCCAAAACCATCAAAGGAGAAGAAGAATATGAAGTAGATGAAATCATTGCAGAAAGGAAACATGGCCGAAAAAGACAACGGCAATACCTAGTCAAATGGAAGGGCTACCCCACATCGGACAATTCATGGGTCAGCAGCAATGACCTGCATGCGCCGGAACTACTTAGCAAATTCCACCGATCGCAATCACCCACCCAGCTATAAAAACCCCCTCCAAACTACCTTCAAACGACAGCAGTGAACCATCACTACTACACTTCCAAACCAACTCTCCAATAACACCCCCTCACTCTAAACAAACTTCCCCCACTCGCAACCATTCAGTCCTCAACAACATGTCCATCTTCCCCACCTCCTGCGAACGAACCACCCCCCTATGCACCACCACCAACCGGTTCGCTCTGCTTGATATTGAAAATTATACCAATAGTGATGCCTATGAGGTTCGCTCCCCAAGCGCCTCTCCTCCTCCCCTTGAATCCATCACCACAACTCCCACCTCCACCACCGTCGAATCAGCCCCAGTCCGAGCAAACCTCGACGACCTCCTCGCTGCCATCGACTGGACCACCCAACACGATCCCCCCTCCTCCAGTGACCTCTCCCCCAACGACAAAGAACCAGGAAGTACAAACCAACATATCACCGTACACCTGGACAACACTCCAACTGTCACCGGCGAGAGCAGTGACACTTAGACGTCGTTAGTTTCTACGACTATAGTAGAATCGTCCAACAACTCAGCGGATGCGCCCACTACGTTCGGTGGGAAATAGCTCTCGTGACTCCCTAGCGATTCGTTGATAGAGTTAGAATCGGAGTCGACGTTCGGTGTGCCTGCAACTCGGGGCACACAGAGGATAAAGCACAAAAGACCTAGGAAGGCGAAACAAGCCACGGCTTTCCTGGACAATAGACGGAAGTCACTACTCTTTGATAGACAAGGAGACTCGACTTAGAGTCTCGTCTCTGCACGCGCACGCGTACAAGTACTACTGGTACAAGCTGACTACTACTGCTGACGCGACCATATTCTGGTCATCCGGCTAACTAAGCTGCTTACTGAGGCTGACGAAGCCTGCTGACACGCACTGACTAAGTGTCTGACCCGTATTACCAACCCCAGGCCTAGACGGGCCTACCACACCTGGGGGTCAAGTGCATC
Organism: Russula compacta; assembly: GCA_022376555.1. Taxonomy (NCBI): domain Eukaryota; kingdom Fungi; phylum Basidiomycota; class Agaricomycetes; order Russulales; family Russulaceae; genus Russula; species Russula compacta. The sequence continues at coordinate 336,164 of WTXH01000013.1, forward strand.
TCTCACATGCCATCAGCGGTTCTCTTGCCCCCTTGCAAGCCGCCCTGTGACACCAACAGATCACATCCACGCAGCCCTTCGAGCCCTTCACTACAAATGCACCTGCGCCTACGACGAGGGGGAGGAAGAGGACGAGAGGATCTGGACCCTCAACGAGAACAAGAGGGAGAACAGAGAGCAGGGAAAGAGTCAAGCAGATGAAGACGATCCCCATCCTGGACCAGGATGGATCAAAACCACTAACCAACCATTTACACTCCCTACCATTACAGGAGGGGCCCTCTTCGCCCCCTACCACAAATACCACCTCGACAACCCAAAGTACCCCCTTGTCAGCACCACTCTTCGCAAGGGAGAGGAGGTATTCACCACCCTCCTTCGTCCCAGCCCGGTACCACACAAGAGCCCATACATCACACCAACGCAGAAGCACATCTTTTTGGGAAGGGAGCCCTTCACCTGAAAAGTAACCAAAGTCACCACAGAAGAAGAGGATGAGTCATTCCTCTCCGGTTTGTTGGCCTATAGGATGTGGGAAAGGGAAGTAATGTACACCCAGCAAGAGCTTGCCCGGGTGAACAGTAAACTCGCCTTTCAAAAAATCAGATTGATGGAGTGGTATGGAGCGCTCCAAGATGCTGATGGATACAGGAGGCTGGCTACGGGTCTCCAGGATTATAACCCCTGGGGAAATGCAGAACAAGAGGCCCTCAGGCAAGTCCTGAAAGGGTTTCGAGTCCCCCTGCATCTGCGTACTAGAAAGGTGGAAGGAGATTGGGGATTCGAAGATAGGGAAGTCCCCATTCGCAAAACCAAGACCAAGAAGTGCTCAAAATGTCGCAGCACTACCCATTATCACCGCCACTGCCCCCAAAGAGTCAACCACAACCAGCAAAGACTCTGAACAGGGGATCATGTCATGGTGGACTATTGGGACGCTTACGCTTACTAATATGCTTGCCTTATATGTACATATTTCCCACAGCTCGGCTGGAGTCGTCACCACTTCCCCCTCCCTACCTTACCCTACTGTTATTACACTCCTGCCGATCCCTTCTGCTGTTGTGTTGCCTTGGCTCGCTACTAAACTACTTACACTAATATGCCAACAAGTTTCGTGGCCTTACTGCCGATGACTCCGCCTAAATAGTTATGTATAAATACGCTCATAGAAGGGGACCAAAAGCCTTAAGCTTGGTCTCTTGTGAATCCTAGACATTCTCAGAGCAATCCTCTGAGTGATCTGAAGCTTCCCAGCCCCTTTCCCCTCCCACTTGCGCCCTAGAATGTACCCTAGGGTCTGCTAAGCGACTTAGTGACGCGTTTCACTTAATCTACCATATATAGTAAACCGAGTCCCGATTGGGAACTCTTCGAACCCCGACACATACGTTAAGCGCTCGGAAAGGCGTTGCCTTTCCTCGCTCCAGACAGACGAAGGTCACTGAGTAACGGACTTCTCAGTGCTCTATAAAATCCCCCTATCTGCACCAGAAACCCAGCAGGAAGGAGCAGCTCCTTCCATTCACGACCTTAGTGGCATACCAACAAACTAAGTGCAATATAAGGTGTATCAGCACTCCAGACATCCCTTCCTTTGGATATAGTATCCAAATCGACTCCTTCACATCTAGATCCCCTTCCTCCTTCAGGAGATAGGGAACGACAGCAGCCAGCACTGCCACTACCCACAGCCGTTCTAACAAGGTGTTAGAACTCCACAGAAGACGACCAAGACGATGGTCACCGACGCAGATATCATCCTACACCTGCAACAGAAAGACAGAGACAGGCCAGACGCCCTACCCCTCATAGCAATAGAACAAACAGCCAAGGAGGCTGCCAGACAGAAACATCGACAGAACCGCCACGCTTCGTCCAGCATGACAGAGCACCTGGCCAAGGAGTTGGGACCAAGTGAGGATTTTCACACTGCCTGATCAGATTGGCACTGATTAGGCACAGTAATAGCAACAATGTATATCTCTGCAAAAAAATCTATGACAATTTGATTCTATGCACATATGATCGCAAAAAGAGCTAAAGCAATCACCCTACTAGATTCTGGGGCTACCAAAATTTTCATGAATCTAGCCTATGTGAAATGGCTGAAATTCCCCATCAAGCCACTAGAGCAACCCAGACCCCTGTTCAATGTTGATGGAACAGAAAACAAAAGTGGAAGCTTGAAATACTATACAGACCTGAAAATATGCACTGGAACACAATGGACTAATCACTGTTTCTTCCTAACAGACCTAGGGGAGCATGAAGCCATACTTGGATACCCCTGGTTCACAGCAATGCAACCCAGGATCAATTGGAAGAGAGGGTGGATTGACATTGCACAACTGCCTATCATCATCAGTGCACCAAATGCACAAAAGGCAAGATATGTACCCAGGATGTGCAATGTCCCCAGGCCAATCAAAAGATATTCTTACTTCCTTGGGAGAATTACCCTCAATGCCCCAATGGAGTCTATGACACCTCCCATACTGAAAGAGTACCTACAGCATAACAAGGTCTTCAGTGAACAAGAATCACAAAGGCTACCCCAATTGTCACACCCAGGATAGGTGTGTCGGAATTCTTTAACGTGGTTCTAGTGGTTCTGTTAATTGCTTTGACCTTCCTTGTCTAAGAAGGTTTTGGTTGATGTCGATGGTCATCTTCTGCGGGAGTCAGCCTACTTCAGGCTTAAAGTGGATGGTGTATTGATGGCAAGCAGTGGTGCTTAGGAGGGATAGGAGTAGGAGGTTGGTGATGAGGAGGACAAGGTGTTAGAAGACAAGGGAGAGGAAAAGACAGGTTATGTCTTTCTGTACTGGTGTTTGAATTGTGGTTCAATGACTGAGATGTAAACAAGGGATTGCCTTGCAATCCAGAGTGATTCGGTTTGGTTTCTGGAGCAAAGAATCCATGTAGTGGATTCTGAGTGACTGGTTTCATTTGGCCTAAGTCCATCTAGGCTTGAACCAAAAGGTTCTGGTTTGTATGGCTTTCAAGAAGCTCACATATTCAATGTGCTTTCTAACATGTCTAACCTAGTTGGCTTTTGCAACTGCAGCTTGGGTCTTTCTGATAATTGGGTCTAAGGGTGTAGTCCCTTGACTGAATGTTCTTCTGAGTTGCTCCTTGTTCTGAGCTGACTTGTTGGTTTTGAATATTGATGAGGACACCATGTTACTAAACCAGCTCATGTCCTTTAATCTGTTACTCTTAGTACTAGCCACCTTGGCCTAGTCTTAGTCTCAGAGATGAGAACGATGATAGAGTTAAGTGGATTGGTTGCTCTTAGGATAGGGAGGCACTCCCTTCTGACTGTGTGAGGCTTTAAAGTCCTGTATTGCACAGAAGACCAAGCTTAAGGCTGGTCCTCAGAACTTGGGGCCTTTATATACTGGAGGGTAGCTACTGCACATTGCTATGCTTCTGCTGCATTCTGCAGTATTTGCTGCAGACTGTGCAGTGCAGTATAGTACAGTAATGGAAGTAATGGTGAGAACATAATGTGGGGTGGGAAATGGTTACTATATATAGTAATGGTGCCCAGTCCCTAAGTATGGTGTTTTGTATTTGGTTAGATAAGATCGATCACTGATACATGATTGGTTTGGGTACCAGGTACTGGTACCCTACTTATAATATTAGTATATATAGAGGGGTAAGTCTGAAAAAGGAAGTGGGTCTTTAGATCATGTGACACTGATACTTGGTATGGGATCATGCTATTGAACTCCTCCCTGGAGCGCCAGCATCCCTGCCAGGACAACTACTTCCCCTAACTCAAGAGGAAAAAGAGAAGGTCCACAAATTTGTGAAAGAACACCTGTCTGTCCAAATCACCCTATGCTGCCAACTTCTTCTTCATTAAAAAGAAAGATGGCAAGCTCTGACCTGTTCAGGACTATAGACCCCTAAACAAATGGATGAAAAGAAACCAGAATGTCTCCCCTCTCATCCCTCAAGTAATAGATCAATTAAGCAGGTGCACTCTGTTCACAAAGTTTGACATTAGATAGGGGTACAACAACATAAAGATCAAAGAAGGCAATGAATAGAAAGCCACCTTCCTCACCCCAGAAGGACTATTTGAACCCACAGTTATGTTCTTTGGGCTTATGAACTCTCCAGCAACATTCCAAATGATGATGAACATGATCTTCAGAACTGAAGTGGGGCAAGGATGGCTCTCAGTGTACATGGATGATCTAGCTATTCACACTGCTAGGGTTCCCCATGAAACAGAGGAACAACATATCCAACAACACTGGAAGTCCATACATCAGATACTAGACAAACTGGAAGCAAATGACCTCTACCTCAAACCTGAGAAATGTGAATTTGAACAGGACAAAATTGAATACCTCAGTGTCACCATTGGAAAGAATAAGCTGCAGATGCATCCAAAGAAACTCTGAGTTGCAGACTGGTCACCTCCACAAAACCCCACTGAAATACAAAAATTCTTGGGCTTCACAGGGTACTATTGGTACTTCGTCCCCCACTACTCTGCTATAGTTTGACCACTCCTGGACCTAACAAAGAAGATGACCCCTTGGCACTGGGACGAAGTACACTTCAAAGTGTTCAAAGAACTCAAAACACGAATGTGCAAAAGCCCAGTATTAATCCAGCCAGACTTTAACAAACAGTTCACTCTCCAAGTCGATGCATCAGCATATGGCATGGGCGCCATACTCTCACAAGAAGGCAATCATACTACACCCACACTAGCAAAATGCCATAAACCAGTGCTCCACCCCATTGCCTATTACTCAGCAATGTTCATGCCCACTGAACGGAACTATGACATCTATGAACAAGAACTGCTAGCTGTGATGAAATCCCTGGCACACTGGAGGCAATACTTAGGATGGACAAAAACCCCCTTTATCATCCATACAGATCATGCCAACCTCCAATAGTGGAAAGCCCCTAGGAACCTCAACAGGTGGACAGCATCATGGCATGCAGACCTGCAAGAATATGACTATCAATTGGAGTACATTCCAGGAAAGTCTAACATGGTAGCAGATGCACTGTCTAGACCACCAGGAGTAGATCAAGGGCATGAAGACAATAAGGATGTAACCATCATTCCACCTCAATATGTATGTGTAGCCACCACCACCCAGGGGCAAACAATAGTGCCTAATGTGAAAGAGGTCAAGCAAGTGATAGTCAGTAAAGCCCACAATACACCCACCATGGGACATTCAGGATGAGATGAGACACTTAGGAAAGTCCAAAAGTATTACTGGTGGCCAGGGATGAAGGTGTGGATTGCCAAATATGTTAGAGGATGTGCAATATGCCAACAAACAAAAATCCTCACACACAAGAAGCGCACCCCCATATACTGCATACCCACTTGAGAAGGCACTCTACCCTTCCAAATGATTGCAATGGACTTGATAACTGGACTGCCAATGCAAAATGGCAAGGATGCCATTCTAACCATTGTAGATCATGGATGCTCAAGAGCAGCAATATTCTTGCCCTGTGTGACAACAATTATGGGCCCTGGCATTGCATAGCTATACATGGAGCATGTTTACCAATGATTTGGACTCCCAATGAAGGTTATCAGCGATAGAGACCCCCAGTTCACCTCCCACTTTGCCAAAGCACTCACCAAGAAGTTGGGGATCCAGCAGAACTTGTCAACTGCCTTCCACCTGCAAACTGATGGACTATCCGAGTGAAAGAATCAATGGGTGGAACAATACCTAAGAACTGTGACTGCAGCACACCAGGAAGACTGGATGTACTGGATCACCATAGCCACAGCGGTACACAACAATTGCCTTAATTTGACAATAGGGAGATCACCCAGTCAAGCACTGTTAGGATATAAACCACACCCTCTTCCTGAACAAATGACCAAGTCAGACAATGAAGTGGCAGAAAAGCAGGTGGAATGAATGAAGGAAGCCAGGGATCAGGCCACTCAAGTGATAAACAAGAAAGCATCCAATATCCCTCTGGCACAATACAAACCTGGAGATCAAGTATGGTTAGAAGCGACCCACTTGAAACTCCCCCATCAAGCTTCGAAGCTGGCCCTAAAACGTTATGGACCCTTCAAAGTGATAAAAGAAATATCCCCAGTGACCTATCAGCTGACCCTGCCAGATGCCTGGCAAATTCATGATGTGTTTCATGCATCACTTCTCTCCCCCTATCACGAAAACATGATGCATGGCCCTAACTATTCCAGACCCCCACCTGACCTCATTGGAGGCAAAGAACTATATGAAGTGGAGCAGATAAGGAGCCACCGATGTCAGGGAAGGGCCAGAATGCTCCAATATCTCATCAAATGGAAAGGATACCCAGAAAGTGACAATGCATGGGAACCAGCTGACCTAGTCCTCACTCCAGACCTCCTGAAAGAATACCACCAACGTCACTCTCCAACAGGAATAAAAGGAAACCCAATAACCCTTCAATGACTCAGAAAGGACCCACCCTGGAGCCCTCTCAATCTAGTAGCTATCGCTTCCTCAAATCGCTCTTGTGCAGACTGCCTTTTACCACACATCACTTCCACAAGTTTAAACTGTGCAAGTGTCCACACAAAGACCTCTCTTGCCCACTCACTCACTGCTGTTGCCCCCACATCACCCACTTACATTTGCTTGAGCATTCATTCTTCTGCTATAAACCCTACTGTGGCTATCATACCTGCTGAGCATCTGCTATGTCATCCCCAGTGCTGCCTCATGTCGAGACCCCTGCCAGAGTCTCATCCCCTACACCCTTGCCCATTCCAATGCATACTAACTCTCCAGACATCGCCCAATTCCCTGGGCACCTCCAGCTGGGTGAAGGAGACACTCTCTGAGTCTCCAAGCCCACTCCAGAAGGAGCTTAGGTCACCCTTGCTACCATCGACAGCTGGGGCTTCCCCCTCTCCCCTTGAAGCGCACAGAACATCCTCAGCACCACTCCCAACACCACTCAATCCCAGCTCATCACAATCATCCGGGGCCTCTTTACCACCATCAATGCAAGGGAACATGCCCATAGGGAAGAAGTCGAAGAGCTCCAATGCACTAATGAAGAACTGGCTGAAGGAGACGAGTCAGGACTCCTCAAGTGCCCTGAGGGCTTTGTTGAGAATGAGGGATGAGTTCCTAACTTCTCTATCCCACTTGCTGATGGCACAGAACAAGTCACATGCTTCGTGCAGCAGCTCCTGGATGGATGTGTTGCTAGGATCCACTCTCATGCTAGGGGTGAACAGGATGCCCACATTATCAAACTCTATGCCTCCCCTGACTATTCTTCCAATGACCCATTGGAGCCCATCCCCTCCTGGCTCCATTGCAAGCTTTGGGGGCCCACAGAATCCTACTCTACCCTGGAGGATGCTGTCAACAACCCCGATGACTGGGAGCTCATGGCAGAGCTCAAGTGCTACAGGTGCTACGATGAGGAAGTTCAAATCATCACCAACAAGATTCAGCTTTACCAAGCCAACCTCAGGGCCACTTAAATGGCTTGGGAATGGTCTGAAGAACACTTGGCAGCAGCACACCTCCCAGCCAAAGTCAAACACCTCAAATACAGCCACTTCATGGGGCAAATGGGGAGAAGGAGTGCCTGGAGGTCTGAGGACAAAGGCAAGAGGTGCATCTCTCCCTACTAAAGACAAGGACATCTAGGTCTAGCAGAGGGGTGATGTAACCAGCCAGGAGGGATGGTAAGGCATCACACTCCTGTAAGTTCTAGAACCAGCTATGCATATGTCATTGTGGAGTGTTTGTGCATATGACATTCTCAGCTCCAAGTCAATTGTGTCATGTATGATATCATAGTGGAGTACTTGTAGCCATATAAGTACAGACCACTTATCATCCTTATGACAGTAAATTGAGTCTCCTGTCTCAAATCCAGCGTTGTTCTATCCAGTATACTTTGGGTGGCCACTAGAACGTACTCTAGGGTGGTAACCCTCTTCTATAAGCCATCTAAGTTGCTTCTGAGAACTTAGCTTTCTCCTTCAATATAACTTGTGTCTAGTGTTAACTCACCAATGCTCCTGATGGTGACAGCAGCCCATAAACCCACATACATGTTAAAATCACCTCAGATTGGGACATCCTTGGGTCAGAGCATCAGAGTGGCAGCTCAGGGCAGAACAATCAAGTGATTGGACTCATGTAGATAAACACCCATGGACATACATTGTTATGGACTGCTGGACTGATCTTGCTTACCTCACTTTTTACCATATATACAGTGTTCAATGACCATTTGGGACAGCCAAATTTTGTTTGGCCTCAGAATGAGAAAATTTATATCTAGTACCAACTTTTTAGTAGCTATTCACTAAAGTAGACTAAAACAATGAGTTCTATTGTGTTTGTAACCTGATCTAGGTGAGGAGTATCTATATCCAACAGAATCATCATTGAAGTCACTTATCAGCACATTAATGGCCATTTGTGATGTGACTTGTGTCACGCTTGGAATCCTTGGATCTATTTGGAATCACTTCTGGATTCCTCACTCTTACCATTGCTTCGCTCATTTTCCTCCTTTCTATGCTTCTTTGGTCTCTCTGGCAGTGTCTCTGGCTGGAAATCACATTTCCACTTTGGTTGGGACCATCCAGGTTGCTGTCCTTCTCCCCTGGCCCTTTGTTTTTCAATATCCCGTTCTGCCAATGCATCCACATATTGCTCTTGCTTCAACTGGTTTCTCTCCCTTATTTCGCTACAATGCTTTTTCCATTCAGCAAGTGCTGTGGCATGCCTTTCTCTGTGAGTTCTTCTTTTTTTTGCTGCCTCCTTGTCATCCTCTATGCATGTTTTATAGAATTCGTTGCCAGAGAAGAGCTTCACCTTTCCATCACCTATCAAATGTTTTCTCTTTGGCTTTTTCTTCCTCTCTTCTGCTGCCTGGAGTTGCTGTCACACCTGGCTTGTATATATATTTGCAAGCACAACACCTGCCTGTGTGCCCACAAGGTATTGTTTCCTTGTTTCATCTTGCTTTGCTGATTCAAGCAGTGCATCTCGTAGATCCTGTTCATGTTGGGTCCACACTGGTTTTGTCATGGTGGACTATTGGCATGCTCTTGATTACTAATATTTTGTCTATATGCATACAAATTTCTCACAGTCCGGCTGGAGTTGTCATCACCTCCCCTGCCTTACTTTACTCACCCTCTATTACACTCCTGCTGCCCCATTCTGCTATTGTGTTGTCTCGGCTCCTTACTAGAACACTTACACTAATATGCCAACAGTTTTCGTGGCCTTACTGCTGCTGAAACACATCAATCACTGCCAGAGACTCTGCTTAAATACCTGTACATAAATATGCTCATAGAATGGGACCAAAGCCCTAAGCTTGGTCTCTTGTGAATCCTAGACATTCTCAGAGCAATCCTCTGAGTGATCCGAAGCTTCACAGCCCCTTTCCCCTCCCACTTCCACCCTAGAATGTACCCTAGGGTCTGCTAAGTGACTTAGTGATGCATTTCACTTAATCTACCATATATAGTAAACCGAATCCTGATTGGGAACTCTTCAAACTCCAACACATATGTTAAGTGCTCAGAAAGGCGTTGCTTTTCCTCGCTTCAGACAGACAAAGGTCACTGAGTAACAGACCTCTCAGTGCTCTATAGAACCACACTATCTGCACCAGAAACCCAGCAGGAAGGAGCAGCTGCTTCCATTCACAACCTTAGTGGCATACCAACGAACTAAGTGCAATACAAGGTGTATCAGCACTCCAGACATCCCTTCCTTTTGGATACACATCTTAAGTATCCAAATTGACTCCTTCACATCTAGATCCCCTTCCTCCTTCAGGAGATAGAGGACAACAGCAGCCAGCACTGCCACTACCCACAGCTGTTCTAACAAGGCATTAGAACTCCACAGAAGATGACCAAGACGACAGCCACCAATGCAGATATCATCCTACACATACAACAGAGGGACAGAGACAGGCCAGACAACCTAACCCCCATACAAAGAGAATGAGCAGCCAAGGAGGCTGCCAGACAGAAACATCAACAGAACCACCATGCTCAGTCCAGCGTGACAGGTTTGGCCAGTAAATCCTTATACTGATTTGGGTTCACTGGTGAAATTGTCAATGGTTCAAATGCAGGAGGTGCTGAGGTTGATTTAATTGGAGATATGGGTGATGCAAGGAATGATGTGGATGTTGATGTGAGTTTATTGACAGCAGACTGTATGAAGAATGGTGTGGATGGCCCAGGTTTATTTGTGGTTGGTTCATCAGCCTGAATTGCTGGCAGTGTAATCCTTTGATAGTCAATATAGTCCTGGATCATCTCTGACATGACTCTGATTGGGCCAGATTGTAGAATGGGGACCATTGATTGTGTGGAAGTTGCTAAGCTTGGTGCCATCACCTCTTCTCCTACAACATTAGGATTGATGGGAATGACTCCTGTCACTTGAAATGTGGCCTTAATGTTTTCTGGTGTGAGAGCTTTTGTGTGTGCTTGGGCATAGACCTCAAGAAAGTTTGCTTTGTCTATGGTATGACCCTTGCATTCCCACTTATCACGGGCAATTGTCCATTGGTGCTTCAGTGGTCCAAATATGACAATGTCAAGTCCCTGGTATACATGTGTGCTGTGTGATGGATATCCTAGGACTTCAATGGAGTGCTGTCTCGCATATTTGAGGAATTCACATGTGTAGTGTGAGTTGTTGTCATGCCCAGGGTAGGCATGTTAGGGTTCTTTGGTGTAGTTCTAACGATTCTGCTAATCACTTTGGCCTTCCTTGTCTAAGAAGGTTTCGGTTGATGTCAATGGTCATCTTCTGCAGGAGTCAGCCTATCTCAGGCTTAAAATGGATGGTGTAGTGATGGCGAGCAGTGGTGCTCAGGAGGGATAGGAGTAGGAGGTTGGTGATGAGGAGGACAAGGCATTAGAAGACAAGGGAGAGGAAAAGACAGGTTATGTCTCTCTGTACTGGTGTTTGAATTGTGGTTCAACGATTGGGATGTGAGCAAAGGATTGCCTTGCAATCCTGAGTGGTTCAGTTTGGTTTCTGGAGTGAAGAATCCATGCAGTGGATTCTGAGTGATGGGTTTCATTTGGCCTAAGTTCATCTAGGCTTGAACCAAAAGGTTCCTGTTCGTATGGCTTTCAAGAGGCTTGCGTATTCAATGCATTTTCTAATGCGTCTGACCCAGTTGGCTCTTGCAACTGTGGCCTGTGTCTTTTGGATAATCGGGTCTAAGGGCATCGTCCCTTGACTAAATGTTCTTCTGAGTTGCTCCTTGTTCTGAGCTGACTTGTTGGTTTTGAATATTGATGAGGACACCGTATTACTAAACCAGCTTGTGTCCTAGGTCTGTTCTTAGTTCTTAGTACTAGCCGCCTTGGCCTAGTCTTAGTCTTAGTCTCAAGAGATGAGAATGACAACAGAGTTAAGAGGAGGTTTGATTGCTCTTTTGTATAGGGAGGTGCTCCCTTCTGGTGTGAGGCTAAAGTCCTGTATTGCACAGAAGACCAAGCTTAAGGCTGGTCCTCAGAACTTGGGGCCTTTATATACTACTGGGAGATGAGGCTGTGCTAGCTGTGCATTGCTGCGCTTCTGGATGCTGCACATGTGCAGTATCTGCAGTAATTAGTACAGTAAATCGCAGTAAGGTAGAAGAGAAGGTGACGCATCCATTAAGGGACTGCGCCACAGCAAGTACATAGTGAGAAATGGGGCGCGTATCAAGTAGAAAAGAGGGTACCAAGAGGAAGAAAAAGGAATTGTATAGGTAAGTACTTGTACGAGTATTGCAAGTCCTTACCAGCTGTCATCAGGCCATGACAGTTGTGGCCATCCACCAACAGTAAGTGTCGTCAGCCTCCTGCTTTTCCTTGTGTCTCTTTGTCAAAAATTTCAAGCCATGCACAGCCCACTTCTCCACTTGTATAGCCCTTCTTTGAGTATCCCCAGCTATATATCATGGTAAGCACTTGTCAAATAAACAATTTCATTACTTATGAAGCATTACAGGGGTTATTCTGCTTCCAACTCGCTTGGAAACCTTCCCCCTTAAAAATTACAGCTGGTGCTGTTGAGGTCCCATCACCACATATTGTCACAATAACAGTGATATTTTCTCAATCTCCACTGCACTGCTGATGCTGACATTGTTTCCCTTAGGGCCCAAACATATGCTCCTTCTTACCCATTCCCTTTTGAAACCCAGACTCATCTACACCAAATATCAACTCTGGAGGTATGATATCATTGCCCTCCTTCCCTTCAATGGCCATTGTGAGAAGCTCATAATAGTGCCATTTAGTGGTGGGATTGACAGCTCTTGCTCTTGAGTGATCTAGTCCCTTTGACCAATATTGCCTGATTTGGTCATTATGATCAGAGACAAAGCATTTTGTCCAGTCCTTGCCAACTTCTGATTCTGGAAATGCATCTCCCAGACAGCTTTGAAGGATTTCATCAACATGTTCCTTGATTCAGCAATGATTGGGAGGAAATCCTTGATTTGTGCTGGCAATTATATCATGAATTACCATGGTGACTTCTTCATCTTTTAGCCATCTCTGTGCTTTATGAGCTGCATTGTGGCTTTGGCCTCCCTTGGCATGTTAATCTAGAGTAGAAGAAGATACTCTGATCTTTTGCCCTGTTTTGTGAAAGCATTTGTCCTCCACTTGTTGACAAATTGCCCTGAGAGATTGTAACCGGCCTGGGGTGATGGTTCAACACCATCGCACCCCTGTAAGTTGCGGAACCGGCCAATTAGAGGATTCGTGCCCCATTTCATGTTTATGCCCCGTTTCATGTACATCAGCCTGTGATTTCTTGAGTGTCTTGTGCAATTGGTCGTTATTGTCTTGGTCGTATAAATAGGTAGCACTGCCCCCTCAGGCCCTAGGCCTGCCCTCAAGTACTCTGTACTATATATAGGGGACTCATTATGCCTGGTAGAGGCAAGTTGAGTCTCTTGTCTCAATACTAGCAGTGTTCTACTTCATTGCAGGTGGCTACTGAGTTGGAGCTCAGCAAGCGGTAACCTGGGTATCGACATTGACTTGCCAGTTGACTTCCTCTCTATATGTCTTCTAGGACACATCAAGTCCTAGCTCATCGACTTAGTGTGTCTACTGTTGCTGTCAAACCCTTGGCGGTGACAGAGATTGTGGCTTTGGTGCCTGCCATTCCTCCTCATAAATTTCCATTGCTTTCTGCATCCATGTTTCCTTGAGTTTTGCAGCATCCTTTTTGTTTTGCCTGACTGATTTAGCACAGCCAACCATGTGAGGCATGAGGTGAGATGTCCAAATTAGGAAATGTGTGATGTGACACTCTCAACGCTTAATTTGACCCTGTTATACCAAGAATTGGCTTCATGGCCTTTCTCTGACCAAGTTGAGTCTGTTGAAAGGTTTCAAACTGGAGAGGATAGTAATTCCATACCCCCTGTCATATTTTTATTTTATGAGAATTTATGTGGAGGAGGAACTGTGCCAATTAAATTTCATGACTTTGGACTGCATTGTACTGATAAGACTCCAGAACTCTAAGCATACATCTATATCTCACAAAACTTCAGCTACAAACAAATAAGATACTATCATTTCACTAGGAATAATGTCTGAGAAGTAGCATTCTGTGTAGTGTTCAGAAATCTCACTTAGCCCAAATGGTCATGCTGTCCCAAATGGTCATTGAATGCTGTATTAATCACTTTCTCACAGACTGACAGGAAGCTGCTTCCACATCCATCCCTATACATTACCACACCTCTATTATGCTTCACTGCCCTCCACTTTATGGTGTGTTGCCTTGGCTTATTACTAATACTTTCAGACTAATATGCCACCATGTTTTGTAGTCTCACAGCCTCATGATGCCACCTAAATGCATCATCCAGCCTCTTAGTCATATAGGCTTAGTAGGATGCCATCTGAACATGTCATCACTTACTTAGTCATACATGCTACCTATCTTGTAGTCATATGTGCTTAGTACAATGCCTTAGAGACACATCATCCCTCTACTTAGTCATATGTACTTACTGTACAGTAGCCACAGGGCCTATAAAAGCCCCCCAAAGTGAGACCAAAGCCTTAAGCTTAGTGTCACTGCCAAGGGTTCTTGGTAGGGACAATTAGACACAAACAAAAAAGAGTACCAAGTTGTACTACGACTTGAAGGGCAGTTAGAGAATGAAGAGCTGAAGAGTTCCCGCCTATTGCAGTACATCGCAATGGCCACTTGGAGTAGTGGAGAAGATCACTTGTAATAGATTGACAAGAGACTCAACTTGCTAGTACATGGTGCAAGGAGTTGACTATTTATAGTAGAGGGTGGCCTAAGGCCCAAAAGGAACAAGTGCCCAACTAGGTAATGTCGATATTGGTAATAAGGGGAGTCCTTATAGTGGTACAAAGGGAGTCTCAAAAAGGGAACAAAAGGGTAGCCAAAAAAAAAAACTCAGACCCATACAAGCTAGGGTTGCATGTGATAATAGTACAGGGACCGCAAACACTTTTGCCCAGTTGCAGAACTTACATGGGTGTGGACAGTTGAATGTCCACCCAAGGCCAGTTACAGTTCAATCATACAATAATTGGGTCAGATAACAAAAGAGAGTTCTTAGATCGGCCATAAGGGCATAATCACATTGTCCTAGGGTATCATATGTACATAGGTGTCCATGCAGTCCATGTGCCAACATGTGCTCACTAAGTCCATTAATTGTCCTGGAGCATTAAGTGCCCCTTGTAATGTCTGGGCCGGTTCTACTGAACCCCTGAGCATGAGACTGTCTGGTCCAGGCATAGCCACACAGACGTTCCATCTCAACAACTACAAGTACTCCACTATGATATCATACATGACACAATCAACTCAGAGCTGATGTCACTGCCAAGGGTTTGACAGTAACAATAGACACACTAGACCGATGAGCTAGGACTTGAAGTGTCCTAGAAGACTTATAGAGAGGAAGTCGACCTGCAAGTCGATGTCGACACTCGGGTTACCGCTTGCTGAGCTCCAACTCAGTAGCCACCCATAATGGAGTAGAACACTGCTAGTATTGAGACAAGAGACTCAACTTGCCTCTACCAGGCATAATGAGTCCCCTATATATAGTACAGAGTACTTGAGGGCAGGCCTAGGGCCTGAAGGGGGCAGTGCTACCTATTTATACTTGAAACACAAGGAGAACAATAACAGCCAGTAGCAAAGATGGCTCAAGAAATCACATGCTGATAGACATGAAACGGGGCACAAACGTGAAACAGGGTCACAATACTCTAGTTGGCCAGTTCCGCAACTTACAGGGGCACGATGGTGTTGAACCATCACCCCAGGCCAGTTACACCACTCCCTTGCTAGACAGGATGCCCTCATCCTGTTTTCCTCCATCCAGATTGCCTCCCCAACTGGGGTCAGTATCGCTTGACTCCCATCTGCGGGATCTTCTTGGCTGCTCTTGCCGCAACAAGTCAATCCTCACATGCTTGTTTCACGGCCTCAGATGCCGCCAGATTCGCCTGAGCCAGGCATAGCTCAGTGCACAGCATATCGCATTCACGATCCAGGACCCAGTATCGCGTGACTTTGGCAAGGAGGGGCCAATCATCCAGGTCGATGACGGCTTCACGTAGGGGGTGATAGTCGATCTCCATTCCCCATAGGCGGGCGCGGAACCAGGATGGGAGTGGTGAGAGGGGAAAGTTGTCGAACTTGGGTCGCGTGTAGAGTTCGATAATTTGGGTGTCATGGTCGCCCATTGCATTGGCTGCCAGGCCCACCACTCGCCCGTCATCCAGTTGCTTAATAAAGACAGTGGGTTTCTCGCCGTCAGGGGTGGTGAGGGTGAATTCCGGGAGCCTCCCGTCATTCTTGACATATCCATCCGGGCACAAGAGGGGTTCTCCATTGATTTGTTGAATCCACACCTTGAGCTTGTGGTTGTCCCGGTTGATGTCCTCGAACTGCCGCTTGAGGCATCATGCCTCATCCTGGAATAGGGCCTCTTGCTGCTGCAGAGTGGAGGTGAGCCCCGCAGCCAGCTGGCGGAGCTGGACAGGGCCAAGGTCTTCGTATCCGTCCAGGACGGATCGTATGGTGCCTGGGGAGAGAGGGCCTTCCCAGAAGGCGTTTGTTTCGAGGTCGGGGAATGCTCCCAGGAGGCAGATGGTGTTTGAGGTGGGGGTGGCAGTGGCCTGGCTGGCGCTGGCCGTTGTGGAGGAAGGTCCGCCAACTGCCTCGACTTCGAGGTGCATGGTAGGGGGCAGAACTGGGACTGGAGCGGGGGAAGACATAGCGAAGTAATGATGTGAGGGAGAGTGGAAGAGGATCGAGTTGCTGTTTTTGCCAGGGGTTTCTGCTTCCCTTTTATGTTGTTCAAGGGCCGGTGCTTGTGATACTCCTGAAGGAGATCTGGGGCATGTACCTGGTCAGCTGGTTCCCAGGTGTTGTCACTTTCAGGATAGCCCCACCACTTTATCAGGTATTGTAACTTCCTTGATCGCCCTTGATAGCGATGGTTTCAGATTTGCTCCACTTCATATTGTTCCTCATTGTCTATTAGCTTGGGGGGAGGCCGGGCGTAATTGGGCCTGTGGGTATCCGTCTCTCTGTATGGGGTAAGGAGAGACGCATGGAATACAGGGTGGATCAACCATGACACAGAGAGTTGCAGCAAGAAGGCGACCGGGGATACCTCTTTGAGGATCTTGAAAGGGCCGTACCGTTTTGGGTTTAATTTGGACCCTTGATGCGGGAGGGTCAGGTGGGTCCCCTCTAGCCACACTTGGTCTCCAATTTTGTATTGACTTGCTGGCATTTCAGCTGCTTTTCTATTGATAGCCCTGATGGCTTGGTCCCATGCTTCTTCCATTCTCCATGTTCATTGTTCCACCGCTTCATTATTGGTCCGGACCCCTAAATCTCTGGGTCCCAGCGTTGGTTTGTAGCCAATGAGGATTTGATTGGGCAATAGCCCAGTGGTGCTGTTCCTCCAGTTGTTATGTACTGCCGTTGCGACTGCGACCCACTCTGTCCAGTCATCTGGTTGTCCACTTGTTACCAGTCATAAGTATTGCTCTATCCATTGATTCTTTCATTCGGATAGCCCATCAGTCTGGGGATGGGCTGTGGTGGATAGGTTTTGTTGTATCCCAAGCCTTTTGGTGAGTGCTTTCCCGAAGCTCGATGTGAATCGCGGGTCTCTGTCGCTGATGATCTTCCTCGGTAGTCCGTACCATGGGTAAAGATGGTCTAGATAGAGCTGGGCGATTCCTGGTCCTGTGATGTTGGTGGAGCAGGGGAGGAATAGGGCAGTGCATGAGCATCCATGGTCTACGATGGTGAGGATTGCATCCAACCCTCACTTTGGTGGTAGCCCGGTGATCAGGTCCATGGCTATGGTTTCGAAGGGTAGCATGCCTGGTGCGGAGGGGATTCGGTAGAGGGGAACATGGGGCCGATGTGTTAATATCTTGGCTTGTTGGCATGTTGCGCATCCTCTGATGTAGTCCACAATCCATTCTTTTATTTTTGGCCACCAGTAGCGTTCCTGCACCTTCTGCAGGGTTTCATCCCTTCCTGGGTGGCCGGACATAGGTGTGTCGTGGGCATTTCTAACGATCGTTCGTCTGAGTTCTTTGAGGTTCGGTATGATGGTCTTCCCCTGAACTGTTTGTGCTGTTTGGACTCTATGGGATGGAATGATGGTGACATCTTTGTTGTCGTCCTCACCATGGTCCGCATTTGACGGTCTGGATAGTGCATCCACTGCATTGTTTGTCTTGCCTGGGATGTATTCCAATATGTAGTCATATTCTTGAAGATCGGCATGCCATCGTGCGGTTCATCGATTCAGATTCCTTGGTGACTTCCAGTATTGGAGGTTTGCGTGGTTGGTTCGTATTATGAACGGCGTTCTTGTCCACCCTAGATAGTGTCTCCAGTGGGCTAAAGCCTTCATGATGGCTAACAGTTCCCGTTCGTAGATGTCGTAGTTTCGTTCGGTGGGCATGAACATTGCTGAGTAATATGCCACTGGGTGTAAGACTGGTTTGTGTCATTGGGCCAGAGTTGGTGTGAGGTTATGCTGTCCCTCCTGCGAGAGTACGGCGCCCACGCCATATGCCGATGCATCGACATGCAGCGTAAACTGCTTTTCGACATCAGGTTGAATTAGTACTGGGCTGCTGCACATTCTGGTCTTTAGCTCTTCAAACGCTCACATTTGTGCCTCTCCCCAATACCAAGGTGTGGCCTTCTTTGTTAGTTCGAGCAGGGGTCGCACGATCTTTGAGTAATTTGGTACGAAGTAGCGGTAGTATCCCGTGAACCCTAGGAAACTTCTGACGTCAGTTGGGTTCTTTGGTGGGGACCAGTCTGTGATTCCTTGTAGCTTTTTGGGGCTCATCCTGAGGTGACCTTTCCCTATGATGACTCCTAGGTATTCGATTTCCTCTTTCTCGAATTGGCATTTCTCTGGTTTCAGATAGAGATCGTTCTTTTCCAGCTTGTCTAGCATGTGGTGGACATACTCTTGATGTCTGGCAGTATGTTGTTCCTCCATCTCATGCAGCCGTTTGGCTGTGTGAATGGCGATATCGTCCATGTAGACCGAGAGCCAGCCCTCTCCCACCTCTTGCTGGAAGATGGTGTTCATCATCATTTGGAAAGTTGCCGGGGAGTTAGTAAGGCCAAAGAACATGACTGTGGGTTCAAACAGTCCTTCATGAGTGAGGAAGGTGGCCTTCCATTCGTCTCCTTCCTTGATTCTGATGTTGTTGTAGCCCTAGCGTACATCCACCACCGTGAATTTTGTGCATCCGCTGAGTCAGTCCACAACTTGTGGGATGAGGGGCGAGACGTTTCTGTTTTTCTTTGTCCATTTGTTGACAGCCCGATAGTCCTGTACTGGCCTTAGTTTTCCGTCCTTCTTCTTTACAAAGAAGAAGTTGGCTGTGTATGGTGATTTTGAGACGCGGATGGTCCCCCTCTTCAGGTGTTCTTGAATGAATTTATGCATTTTGGCCTTTTCTTCCTGTGTGAGGGGTAGCAGCCATTCTGGCATGGTGTCGGGTGCCCCTGGTAATAGTTCGATGGCATGGTCCCATATGGTCGAGCTGGGCATCCGCTGTGATTCCTCTTCGCTGAACACTTTTCTGTGTTGTCTGTACTTGGCTGGTATCACATTGTTTGGTTTGGGGTTGTTCATGGTGCTTCCTATCATTACTCTCCCTAGGAGGTATATGTCGGTTCTCTTCCTGATTGGTCTTGGCATGTTTTTTGTGCGAGGTACATATACTGCTTTTGCAGCATTTGGGGCTGAAAGGACAATAGGGAGATGGGTGAAATTGATCCATCCTTTTTTCCAGTCGATTTTTGGCTGGATGGAAGCAAACCATGGGTACCCAAAGATGGCCTTGTGGTCCCCTAGATCTGAGAGGAAAAACCTCTGGTTTGTTGTCTGTGTTCCCATTCTGAATTGTAGATCGGTGTAGTATTTGAGCGCTCCACTCTTGTTTTCCGTCCCATCGACATTGAATAGCGGCCTCAGGGTTGCCAGTCATTTAATGGGGAGTCGTAGCCACTTGGCGTAGTCAAGGCTCATGAAGTTTTCAGTGGCCCCTGAGTCTATGAGGGCCACTCCTTTGGCTCTTTTCACAATAGATCATGCATAAAAATGGACTGTCATGGATTTTCTTGCTGATATATACACGTTATCGCTATGGATTCACCTAAGCAGGGCCAATCTGATTAGGCAGAGGGAAAATCCTGTGCGACTCCCATTTCTTTAGCTAGTTTTATCTGGTCATCAAGGGTCATTCCCTCTAATTGTGCCCGCATGGTAGCCACTGAGGTTCCCTCAGATGGTTCTGCCATTGGATAGTCTTGGTCTTCCTCCTCCTGGAGGTCGATGAGGTTGGCCTGTCTGGGGTTCTGTCTGTAGGGGTTCCTAGGTTGTTGTCACCTTTCGGGGCAGGCGTGGGCGAAGTGCCCCTCTCTCCCACAGTTGAAGCATCGCATTGCTTCGTATCCAGGGTGTCACACTGGACGGAGTGTGGCAGTTCTGTCAATGTTTCTGTCTGGCAGCCTCCTTGGCTGTTTGTTCTATTGCTATGAGGGATAAGGTGTCTGGCCTGTCTCTGTCTTTCTGTTGTATGTGTAGGATGATATCTGCGTCGGTGACCGTCGTCTTGGTCGTCTTCTGTGGAGTTCTAACGCCTTGTTAGAATGGCTGTGGGTAGTGGCGGTGTTGGCTGCTGTCGTTCCCTATCTCCTGAAGGAGGAAGGGGATCTAGATGCAAAGGAGTCAATTTGGATACTGTATCCAAAGGAAGGGATGTCTGGAGTGCTGATACGCCTTGTATTGCACTTAGTTTGTTGGTATGCCACTAAGGTCGTGAATGGAAGGAGCTGCTCCTTCCTGCTGGGTTTCTGGTGCAGATAGGGGGATTTTATAGAGCACTGAGAAGTCCGTTACTCAGTGACCTTCGTCTGTCTGGAGCGAAGAAAGGCAACACCTTTCTGAGCGCTTAACGTATGTGTTGGGGTTCGAAGATTTCCCAATCAGGATTCGGTTTACTATATATGGTAGATTAAGTGAAACGCATCACTAAGTCGCTTAGCAGACCCTAGGGTACGTTCTAGGGTGCAAGTGGGAGGGGAAAGGGGCTGGGAAGCTTCGGATCACTCGGAGGATTGCTCTGAGAATGTCTAAGATTCACAAGAGACCAAGCTTAAGGCTTTTGGTCCCCTTCTATGAGCGTATTTATACATAACTATTTAGGCGGAGTCATCGGCAGTCTGTGACATGTCTCAGCGGCAGTAAGGCCATGAAACTCGTCAGCATATTAGTGTAAGTAGTTTAGTAACGAGCCGAGGCAACACAACAGCAGAAGGGATCGGCAGGAGTGTAATAGCAGTATGGTAAGGTAGGGAGGGGGAATTGGTGACAACTCCAGCCGAGCTGTGGGAAATATGTACATATAAGGCAAGAATATTAGTAAGCGTGAGCATCCCAATAGTCCACCATGACATGATCCCCTGTTCAGAGTCTTTGCTGGTTGTGGTTGACTCTTTGGGGGCAGTGGCAGCGATAATGGGTAGTGCTGCGACATTTTGAGCACTTCTTGGTCTTAGTTTTGCGAATGGGGACTTCCCTATCTTCGAATCCCCAATCTCCTTCCACCTTTCTAGTACACAGATGCAGGGGGACTCGAAACCCTTTCAGGACTTGCCTGAGGGCCTCTTGTTCTGCGTTTCCCCAGGGGTTATAATCCTGGAGACCCGTAGCCAGCCTCCTGTATCCATCAGCATCTTGGAGCGCTCCATACCACTCCATCAACCTGATTTTTTTGAAAGGCGAGTTTGTTGTTCACCCGAGCAAGCTCTTGCTGGGTGTACATTACCTCCCTTTCCCACATCCTGTAAGCCAATAGACCCGAGAGGAACGACTCATCCTCTTCTTCCGTGGCCACTTCGGTTACTTTTCGGGCAAAAGGCTCTCTTCCCGAAAAGATACGC